>JAXCHB010000092.1:0-600000 GCA_036926305.1 Uropetala carovei
GAGGGAGGGAGAGAGAGAGAGAGAGAGAGAGGGAGGAGGAAGAGGGAGGGAGAGAGGGAGGGAGAGAGGGGAGAGGGGGAGAGGGAGAGGGGGAGAGAGGGAGAGAGGGAGAGAGAGAGAGAGAGAGAGAGAGGGAGGGAGAGAGAGAGAATGGGAGTGATGGCTAAAATCTGTCCAGTGGTATTCGAAAAACCGATCCGAGGAAGATTGATCCAAGTAAACTGCTCAGGATTAAAAAGAAAACATCCAATCTAGCGTAACAGTATTAATTAAAACGTAATAAACTAAAGGGCACATTTTTTGAATTTCGGAAATATCATACAGCTATTAAAAAAATGGAAATATTGAAATAAAAATCGAATTCTTAATGAATTAGTGTAAAGTCACTCACTAATATAAATGACATATGTAAAATGGAGCAAATTATATATGTAAAATGGAGCAAAAATAATTAAGTAAAATGTTAATTAATAAATGTATACTAACAATAAGTACAGTACCAACCATTTTTTAAGTAATATATATATATTACCTATAACGTAAAATATAAAGAGAACAAATATAGGTAGTTGCCTGAGGAGAGCCCATTTCAAGTCATTTGAAACATGTTCACAACTTTGATCACTAATATTCTTTTAAAATAGCACGATTTTTAGTTATTTTTTAATATTTTACTATGGCCATGGTAGTTCATAGTACAGTACAGAAGTCTATAAAATGCTTATTGAGATCATTTTGCGTTCGGATTATATATAATATGGATAGCGTACTAACATAAGGCTATAAGCTAATATGGATAATAATATAAAACCTAAGTGATTTCATTGACTTCCTCACTCAAATTCTCAAGACGTTCGGAATCAGTTTAAATACTATTTATAATAATTAATGAGCATATATATATATCTATCACTAACTGTTGATCTCGATGGTGATAATCCATTAAATTATCCATTCTCATAATAAGCACAAATAATGCCTTCTGTGTGAAATATTTAGATGACGAAGTAATTATTGAAAGAGCAAAATTACACCAAATGCACTGCAACTCTCAGAAAATGTGTCTAAATGTCTGTACGCGTTCAGAGAATATAACGGAAATAATTTGTTATGTGGATTCAATACTGTATCGTATATGTGGGTGGAGATTATTTGTTAGGCTTCGTTCACCAAAAACTGAAATTGCTCAAAGCAAATTAAAAAGATACAACGCCATATCCCAGAATTAGTATCCCACGATTGCTGAGTGGTGGAATAGCAACCCCGCAAGTGGAAGAACCAGGATCGATTCCCGGTCATGATAGAATTGATTTCCTGATTTATTTCAAGTCGATTCTTAAAAAATATGTAGATCGATTTTACGGCGAGAACGGACCGATAAAAGTGATCTATATGAAATACTGCGCTACTTCTTTAAATAATGTAAAGATTAACACAACGGAAGCAGGAAAACGAGTTAAAATATTATCTGTTGGAATAGTCCTCGACTCTTTCGAAATAACATTTTCAAAGGCTTTCTTTGGTGAAAAGGGACATTTTTTTCTCCCGAAGAGGATCAGAAAGAGAGGCGGATGTTGTTTGGGTTAAAGGAAAGCCCCCACTCGATACTCCTAATTATCAGAATAGGGGATGAAGGAGTGCGAAGGCCAGCGAAGGCCAGCGATAAACACAGCGCATTGTGGCGCCGCATAACGTGCGATTCCGCAACTACCTGGTCAGTTTCCGTTTTGTAGGAAGAATCACGACAGCTAGGGAAACGCTGTATTGAAAGATGATTTTAAAAAATGAATCAGCAAACTCACTCTTATGGCTAGAATCAATTGGAGATAATGATAATAGACAGAGCCGCTTTATCCAATGGGCAAAGTGGCAATACCCAGGGCGGAATAATAGTATGAAGAACGCATGTATTCCTTAAACGATTACGAACGGTAAGGCTGAGGTATATCTGAGAAGCGATAGAGAGAAATTAAATGTCGTCGTATTGAACTGCCGCAGCATCCGTAAGAAAATTGCCGATTTTGATCATATTATTCGTAGTCTAGAAGTCGATGTCGTGATCGGTACAGAGAGTTGGCTCACTGACGAGATTGCAAGTCAGGAGGTATTCCCTCAAGACTATAGCAATTTTAGATAGGATCGTAGTATCCGGTCGGGAGGTGGAGTATTTATAGCAGTCAGCGAGGCATACGAAAGTTTTCCACTACCGATTAATGAGGCCGAAATAGAAAGTGTTTGGTGTGGAGTTAGAGGAAGCGATTATACGATAGCAAATATATGCGCATTTTATAGGCCGCCCAATGCAAGTTTAGAAATTATTCATAATCTCGAGAAACAAGTAGCAACGCTAATATCGAAAAATAAAGAGAGGGCCATTATAATTGGAGGAGACTTCAACTTACCTTCAATAGACTGGAAATATAATTGCTTTGATTCCAGTGGTAGAGATCGTGAATCATGCGAAGCACTCTAAGAAACCTTCGTTAAACACTCATTGTGTCAGCTAGTAAGATGTCCCACGAGATCGAACAATATATTAGATTTACTCGAAACGAACTACCCTGAGCGTATGAACAAGCTTTCCATAGAGGAAGAAATAAGCGATCATAATGCCGTGTACGTAGAATTTAAGCTAAATGTGGAGAAACAGGTAAGGCTAGAAGACGCGTATATATGTACGCCAAAGGCGAGATCTCAAAATTTAGGTCTTTTTTACAGACACATTTCCCTAATTTCTGCGGGGCATCTATCGACGCTAGTACAGAGTAATTATGGTGCGTGTTCAGGGATATGATGCGAGAGGGTACGGATGAATTCATTCCACATAAACTTAAACGTGATGGCGCGGAACCAAGATGGTACAACCAGCAAGTTAGAAGCGCGCTTAGACGGCAAAGAAAACTTCACGCTCGCTTAAATACCAATTCTTCATTTACATTTACATAAGAAACTGGACTTCATAGGCAGAATAGTAAGAGGTAGCACAGAACAGGTACGAGAAACACGTTATTTATCATTGGTCAGATCTCAGGTCGAATACGCTTCCAGCATATGGGATCCGTACGAAAAGGGACAAATACTTGAGTTAGAAAGAATCCAACGCAGAGCAGCCAGATTCGTAAAGCAAAAATATGAGCAAAAATTAAGCGTCACATCACTCTTGAAGGAGTTGAATTGGATATCGCTAGAGGATCGCAGAATTAGCGCTAGGTTAAGGCTTCTGGAGAAATTTAGGTCGGAAGTTCTCTTAGAGGAGGTCTCAGGAATATTAGAGGCACCTACGTA
The DNA here is from genome assembly GCA_036926305.1 of Uropetala carovei. Taxonomy (NCBI): domain Eukaryota; kingdom Metazoa; phylum Arthropoda; class Insecta; order Odonata; family Petaluridae; genus Uropetala; species Uropetala carovei. The sequence continues at coordinate 3,286 of JAXCHB010000092.1, forward strand.
CATGGGCAGGCACGATCGCGAGAATAAAATAAGAGAGATCGACTGTAGGACCGAGCGATATCAGAGCTCGTTTTTCCCAAGGACCATACGGGATCATAACAGGAGAGTGATTCCCACGAGGGACGTTATTAGGTAGGTTTTGGTGTGCTGCACCCCCTGCCACCCACCAGTCTGGTGATTTGCACGGTATCATGTAGATGTAGATGATGTGAAAAACAATCACTAGTGACCAGTCCTTGAGCTTTGCACTGCGGGAGTCTGCCTTTACAATCGTTAGCACTGAGACACAGTTGTGTTGTGGCTCAGGTAAGTTTGGATGCACTTGAGATTTGAAGGGGGAGTGAAAGGATGGCAAGGCCGTATACTGAAATGCTACTGGAGGAGCAATAATGTAACAATAGCTAATAAACAGACGTTTCTCCCTTTTTAGGGTAAAGTAAGTCTGTGGACTTTTAGGCCCCTCCTACCCCTCACTAGCAATCTTAATTTATCTTCTTCTGGAAATGCATTTCAGTCAAGCAGTACAGTAACTGAGTTTTATGCTGACAAGGAGAGGCTACGGAGTGTAACTCTCAGATTTGATTCATCTTCTACCAGTGGAAAGTTTAGGTAAAAAAAATACCATTTTGGAATTAGGGGCCAACGCCTTTTAGTTTAAGAGAAATAATTAATGAAAAAGTACAAAAATGGGCCAATCTTAATAAATATAAGTAACTTCGCTTTTACGTTCGTAGACAACCGTAGCCTAGGGGATAACGAGTATGACTTTCTTGGGGTTCGGGACCGGGGTTGTTCAACTTTTTTCTCGTGTAAGATTTCATTTTTCGTGCTAGTTTTTCTCCAATTTTTCGGAAAATAATTATTCACCACAATTTTTATTTTTTTCACGCAGGATAATTGTTTTTAATCACTAGACCACTATTTTCCCCCATTTTCAGAAAATATTTATACACCGCTATTTGCGTATTTTATTCCCAACCTACTCCCTCAAGAAAATTAGTCGCGTCTGTCCATCACTGCATTGCCACTCTCCGTAGACATTGGCGTATTCTTTAAGCTGTGATATTCCGCCGTAATTGCACTTCCATCCTTTACATCTAGTTTGCGTTTCCCGCGCATTCCTTTGGATGGTAATCGTACGAAAAAAAACGATATAGATATTCATGGCAATAGGAGCAGCATATAAATAGCTGCGAGCGGCGCGAATTATTTCTAAATGTAAATTAAGTTTCGTTCACAGACGAAATTAAAATAAATCGCTGCAACTGTGGCAAGCGTTCATTTATATGTTGCTCTTGGTGCCATGAATATTTATGTTTTCCGTATTTCTTCGAAGATTATCATCCAAAGGAATGCGCTGGAAATTCATACTAATTTTGAAAGGTGGAGGGTGTCTACCCAGCGACGGGCAGATGCAGAGGGAGGAGCTCGCAGAAATTATTCTTCGTGGTCATACCTTCCGATGCTATATGCCTGTACAAATAATAACTAATAAGATGGGTTACTTTATTATTATTTGCAAATACATTCTTTATCTTTAGCTCTCGCAATAATCTTCTTCACGCAGGAAAAATGATTAAAACTTACAATAATAAATTCACGGGATTTTTGAGGGTGTAAGTTGGGAATAAAATACGCAAATAGCGGTGTATAAATATTTTCTGAAAATGGGGGAAAATAGTGGTCTAGTGATTAAAAACAATTATCCTGCGTGAAAAAAATAAAAATTGTGGTGAATAATTATTTTCCGAAAAATTGGAGAAAAACTAGCACGAAAAATGAAATCTTACACGAGAAAAAAGTTGAACAACCCCGGTCCCGAACCCCAAGAAAGTCATACTCGTTATCCCCTAGGTTACGGTTGTCTACGAACGTAAAAGCGAAGTTACTTATATTTATTAAGATTGGCCCATTTTTGTACTTTTTCATTAATTATTTCTCTTAAACTAAAAGGCGTTGGCCCCTAATTCCGAAATGGTATTTTTTTTTTACCTAAACTTTCCACTGGTAGAAGATGAATCAAATCTGAGAGTTACACTCCGTAGCCTCTCCTTGTGAGAATTATCAGGTGACTTATAGTGCGTGGTTTTCCACAACCAAGAAATCTCAACCGGAAACATCTCCCTTTTCAAAGGAAATCGGGTCGAGTGTTATAAATAATTGTAAGTATATGTCACTAACGGGAATATTTTTGGTGATAAAGTGTAATACTTAATAACCTTTTATTGATATATGCATTTAAAAATCATTTATCCCTTATTTTACAGTGCTTAACAGTATGGAAAACTTAATAGTTTTAAGAACATTTCTACGCTAAATAATATTTTTGTATTTCTGGCAATAAACTTATTTTTCAAGAACATTTCTGCGATAAATAATATTTTCAGGAAAATTATATTTCGGAAAACTGATAATTCGGGTAAATGAAATATTCGGGAAAATGATAGTTCGGGAAAATGAAATTCGCGAAAGTGATATTCGTGAAAGTGAATGTGACCGCAAGCCGCGTGAGCGTCGGTACCCTGTGCTTAACCCTTACATAAGGTTGCTTCCCCGCGAAACGAAGATTTTATACCGCTCGCTCGTATGCAGCGCATTTCTTACCTAAATAAATTACGTTTTATAGTCGGGCCGGTGAGAGTTGATCGCTGAGTAGTAGGCGGAGCTGGAGAGAAGGGAGTGGAATGGGCCAATCGTGAGCCTTTATTTAAGGCTCGGTTGCCAGTTTTTAATTCTCACTTTCCCGCCACCCGCAATTCTAAACATAGCAGTCAAAACCCTAGGGGGATTTCCCCATCCTTCCTCTTGCACAGGATGCTATAGTCTGTTCACTACCTAAAGTCTCTTGGCCTTCTTAGAGCAAATAGCCAATCACGAACGTTTCCCCTTCCATCGCCCCTCACAACTTTCGTGCGGGACAGCAGATACCGGTGCGCGTTGCCAGCTCTTGCGGATTTTCGCCTTCAGCTGATATACTACGCAATTTCTAAATAAGATACTTCCCATCCTTTCTGATACGGGCTTTGGACGGCGGTAGAAATGGCAACGCAGGCCGATGTGAACTCTTCCAGAGCAGGAGTGAGACTGGGTTCCTTCCCGAACAAACCGTCTCCTATTGGCTGCTGCTAACTGGCCAACAGACTTCAGGCTATAACATATTGACACTTGAAAAACACGTTTGGAAAAAAACGCAAACACCTCAATGCAGTTGTCCTCATACAAATTCTTTGATAGATCATCGGGGCCTCCCATCAGTGAGTCTCAACCAGGCCCTTCAAACAGAGAATGAAATTGTGTCCAGCTCAACTCTTTAGCAGGATTTACAAGTCCAAAGTCTCAACTTGATTAGGCCAAATTCCATGTTTATTTTTTAATATTTTAATTCCCTTCTTAATTTTAATGTTCATATATTTACAATAAACGAAAACCCGAATTGCGAGTTACATATTAGAACCGTTTTCATAACGGAAGTTTTCATTTATTTAGACCAGTCGCGGAAGTTATGGTACGTTATAGTAACGCGTATTTTATGATTTTCATTTATTAAAACCATAAAACGTTTTAAATTTTATATGCGCAGTAATGTTTTGCCGGAAATGCATCCTATCATTCATCTAATCTTATTGGAAATTCGTTTTCATTTGTCGTGTATTCAAGTAACATCTACATCTACATGATACCTTGCAAATCACCAGACTGGTGGGTGGCAGGAGGTGCAGCACACCAAAACCTACCTAATTACTTCCCTCGTGGGAATCACAATTTCATTCTCTGCTTGAGACTCACTGATGGGAGGCCCCGATGAACTTTTAAAGAATTTGTATAAGGACAACTGCATTGAGGTGTTTACATTTTTTTCCAAACGTGTTTTTCAAGTGTCAATATGTTATAGTCGGTTCACTACCTAAAGTTAAGGTCTCCTGGCCAGTTGGCAGCAGCCAATAGGAGACGGTTTGTTTGGGGTATTTTTCAGGTACACATCAACAGCATTCCTATACTGTACATCTACTGCACGTAATACTACTATAGGCGTTTCTTTCAATTTGGATGTTACGGTGAATTGAGATAGGAGAAAAAGGTTAAATGATGACATTAAGAATGATAATATCTTTATTATGAAAGGCTTGCATTCTTTCTTTTTTGTTTTCCTGTCATTAAAAGGCAATGATGAAAACAATCCCGAAAAAAGAGCCGGGTTCGACACTAAGAGAACATTTCTGTTTCCCGTAATAAACGTAAAATACGACATTTCGACCTGCAGGCTTTCACTCTTTCGCAAATTAAAATTAGAAAAAATTGACCTATAATCACCGTACGTAGACTGTTTTAAACAAGAATGTAGAAGATTTCTTATTATTATTTAAGCTTTCCATTCGAAATTTCTCACATTTAACCAGTGGCGGATTACCGCATAGGCGCATGAGGCGCTCTCCTGGGGCCTCGACACTCATGGGAGCCTCAAAACCGTCAACCTCGGTTTTTTCAATATTTTATTTAGTAAAATATTTCAGAATCAGTATAATCTACTACTTACGTACACATCTTGTGTTTTTACTTAGGTTTGTTACAATGTAACATCCCTTGCGTCATTTGAAAACGCAACTCACAGTTATAATTCATTTTTCAACATGTTCAAGTTTATATACTAAATATTAAATTTTCTATTTATGCATTTCTGTAATTCAATTTATTAAACCTGCTGCATAATTGTTTTTCATTCGTAAGTTGTAAAATGTTTTGTGGATTGAGTATCCCCCTCCCCTCCTGGTCAGTTGGGGGCCTCCCGATTTTTTTGCGCCTGGGCCTTTCCGATACCTTAATCCGCCGCTGCATTTAACGAATATGTGACAGATTATGACCAAATATCGCGCTTTTATCAGTAAGTTTACTGGACAACGACTGCCATTGTTGAGACTCGAAATTCCTATTATTGCCTCAATACTCATACGTTATACGATGTAAATACGAACCATTTAAGTAGATGTATCGAGCGAGAGGGAGGGGGGGGGGAGATGGAATGAGAGGGAGGGGGAGAGACGGAGGAGGGAGGAAGGAAGGGAGGGTGATACGGCAGTATAATTTTCTTTCCCGTCATATTGACGGGCATTGACGCTAAGTACATACGTATGTATTGTAGACATGAAAATTAAAACATATTATTCAGTAAACTTTCAAGTTTCTCTGTGTTTATCATTAAAAATGCTGGTAACATTTCAAATTTGAGATGCAAGTTTCTCTATCTTATTATATAGGAGAGAAAACTGAAGGAACTTTATTGTGTTTTTAGATATTAAATTTAAAAGGGAACCTGTTATAAAGCCGCAATAAAATAACATTCCATATTTCTTCTCGTTCCTTTATTTTACGGAACAACATTTTCAGCGTTTTTTTAAATGAAAAAGAACCTATGTATTCGGGTCATCCGTCTATCTGTCCGTGGACAAAATAACTCAAAAATTACGTAAGCTACAAACACTGAATTTTCAGGATATATAGTTCTACATTCGAACTAGATATGGATCATAAAAATGGATTATAGTTTGCTCCCTTTTAAAACTTTCTGGTTGCGTGAATCTATATGTAAATGAGTTATTAATTAAATAAAGGCTGATAATAAAATTCCACATTTTGAATGCTTAACTATATTTTTTGCAGGGAATGATACTTTAAAAAAATGTTAATATATAACTGCATGGCTAAAATAAGAGTTTCAACCTCAGCAGGAAAAAAAGTTTATCTCCGTTAAATATAGTCATTGTTACTATTTCATCACAACCATTTTTAGGCGCGTTTCGCTTACAGCGTGAGCGCCTATTATCGTCGGTCGGTCCGTCCGTCCGTCCGTCCGTCCGTCTGCATGTTCGTTCTCGGCTTCTACTGAACGGATTTTCATGAAATTTGATATTAAGGACTTTCAATCAAATATAAAAAGAAAATAGCAAAAATGAATCACGTACGCCAATCAGGGGTACCACTTTACTGAAGACAAAAAATTACATTTTCGTCATTTCTCGTAAAGTATTGCTCATATCAAAATATTTTTCAAATAAAAATTGTAGACCTTGTAAAGAAGAGTATTTTCTTTCCTATACATTTTTATCGTAGGAGTAGCCGTTATCGAGAAAATCAAACAAGAATGTCTTATAGCGAGTTGAACAGAAAATTTCTTGCATGGTTACGTCTTCATTGTTGCTAACATAAACAATCTCCCAAACAAACGTTTAATTTCCTTACGTATGCATGTAATATTATTAAATAGGAAGAAAATGGATTATTTATGATGAAGAAAAGAACTTTAAAACGCTATTTCCCTCACGTACAGGTATATAATTGCTTTCTAATACTCCATTGCACGAAACGCGCCCATTTGTGATACGTTGTACACTTTCCTAACTTGTTAATATAACTACTGCTATAACCATAACTCACTCTCTAAATAGTAAACAAAAACCTATCAATTCATCATATCCGTAATTAGATGCAGCAATCTTCATAAAAAACGAGAAAAATCGTCTAGAGTTGAAAGAAATATGTTGTAATAAACATTTTTAGAGTTCAAGAATACAAGGATTTATAAAAATCTAAAATAAACGGGATTTTTTATACTTGCAAGAAGAATTAGACTGACTGAACAAAGAACCGTTTCCGCCATCGCCAAAAGCAGGACTGGTTAGGGATTGCTACAAGCGAGAGAAAATTGCAGAGCAAATTACATAAAGCGCTTTTTTCTTTTTATAGGATAATTAGGTCATCAAAAGATTACATCTATACTTGAGATTAATAGCCTCAAAGTCTATAAATTCCCTTTAAAAAGCATTATATCATGCTATGCAATATTGCATTTCCCATATACATGTTACATTTTGTATTTTGATTTTTTGCTACTGTTACAGTGCATATTTTTAGGTTTATTTGAATTATTTATGATAAGCATTGCCGTATCTGTAATTTGACGTCTTTACTTTGCTTTAATTTTAGGCTTTATTGTATCTTTCGATGAAAAAGCCTGGATCATGGCTTTGTCCGAGTTTTACTTTGAGTCGCTGTAACTGCTATGGCAGCACATATCGCACAACGTTAAAAATAGTAAATCTTTCTAGTTCGCTCTCATTCCACAGGGATTTGAATTATACCTTCAAAAATATATATCTCAGTATTGCAATATAGAACTGTTCATGTCCCGAGCTCCTTTGTTAATTTCAAACAATTTATAAATGAAAATATACAATACACTATACCAGAGGTGTCCAACAGAATATTCAAGTCCACCGCACTTGTGACCAACGGATTAGCCTTTTCGCCACATAATACAAGATATTATTTTTTATTAAGCATACAGTAATGTTGCAATTCGTTGCGATGTAGCTACTGATGTATACTCTGTGTGTGGAAGCTTTAGGCCGAGCAAGGTGACGTTGCCTTACTATCGGACGTAGTAGTGTTGACTGTAGAACAGGGATGGCAATTACGTGGCACGCGTGCCAGAAGTGGCACGCTTGCGATTTTATCTGGCACGCGTAAGCTTGTATTTTCTTTATAAAATATGAAGTTTCTTAGAGAAGGAGTAAACTGGTGGCACTCGAATAAAAGTTTTGATGATTCACATTACTTTCTTGACACACGACTCGAAAATAATTTGCTATCCGTGGTGTAGAACGTAGCAGCGGTAACCTGGCGTGAGAAGATCATTATTGTGCGACACTTCAACCGTATATTTGCGTAAAATCCTATTTATAAAAATAATATTTTGTATTATGTTGCGAAAAGGCTGTTGTATGTAAAATGCACACAAATTTAGTAATATGAGTTTTAATATACCTACTAATAAAAAATAGTAGACAGTAGACTGAGAGCATCAACTTGCCACTTGCCACTTGCCGATTGGACACCTCTGCACTACACCAATTTTATGCTTTACTTGTTAAGGGAGTAGAGATGAAACAAATAGGTTGGAAAAAGACACCGATTACTTTCCGCCAGCATATTCTAGATCCACCACGTCTATTCCTCATACAGAACGCCCTGTACTAAAAAATTGGCTCCACAATTTGCAGGATTGCTGAGATATTTCTCGAAGAAACAGAGAGACCGACAGACAGACCGACAGACAAAACGAAAAGAAAGTTTTTTTGGAAAGAAACGCTAAAAATTTCTTGTAGTGGAGGAAATTCGAAAATTAGGAAATCACATTTACGGTATATACTATGTACGGGAGTAATGTCTCTGAAGCAGATGTTTTGATACTTCTTGCAAGGAAACGTAAAAAAATTGAAAAGAAGGCACGTCGATAGCCATATGACAGCTGATTGTGAGTGGAAAGAAAGCTAAAAAATCGCATTTTACCGACATCTGTGCGTCACTTCCGTAAAAAACATTTGGTTATACTAGTAACTCGATCCCTATATGTTGAAATTGTAGATTATAAGGGCCACTTCTGCATCTAAAATCTCTAAAGACGAACGCTTTGCATATTACGAAAATTATGAACGAATTCAGATAGAAAAAATAAATCATCGTGAAACTCCAAAAATTGAGGTGCACAGGTCAAGAAGGGCGCAAAAAAGACTTCACATTGTATTTATTGTAATTTTAACTGTCACAATCGGGAGACCTACTAGATGCACTTGCCGAATTCTAGCTCTCAAGTGGCTAGGGGTGGTGCACAACCCGCGGGCCGCATGCGGCCCTCCACGGCGTTTTGTGCGGCCCGCGGCCGCTTACGTAAACTTCTAAAATTTAAAAATATTTACAGGTTTTTTAAATAGTTTGGGGGAACTAACCCAATTTGTATGGGATCATCCATAAATTACGTTACACTCTAGGGAAGAGGGTGGGGGATTTCTTCTCTCGAGTCTCGGGAAGTTTTCATTCGAGACTTTATTAAAATTAGATATTTCCTGTGATGTTGAAACCAAATTTTCGGAACCATTCAATAAGTGTATTTACTTTTCACAGGCAGTAGATGAATCGAGAGATGTCACATCAACCTCTCAAATGTGTATATTCGCACGTGGTGTAACACCAGATTTTGAAGGGTATGGGGAACTCGTAGAGATCCTTCCGTTGAAAGATCAGACCAAGGGATCTGATTTGCTTGAGGGATTGCTTAAAAGTCTTCACAAGCATAATATGCACTTAATAAACTTGTGGGGACAGTTACCGATGGTGCGCCTTCTATGACAGGTGCTTGAAATGGGATGGTATCTCTTTTGTCCAAACATGTCCAGAAGTTGGGACTCGAAAAAGAGTTGATAAAATATCACTGCATAATTCATCAAAGAAAGTAATTGGGAAGGATCTAGGATTTAGTAAAGTTATGAGTGATGTTTTAAATACAGTCAACTTCATCAGATCACGTGCGCTAAACAACAGGCAATTCAAAGCTTTTCTCGAGGAAATTTAAGTTGAATATGGCGATGTTCTGTACTATTCTGAAGTCCGTTGCCTTAGCGGAGGCAAGGTTTTGCAACGTTTTATATCTCTTCGAGGAAAAATTTTTCTGATAGAAAAAGGACAAGAAGTAAATCATCTCGAACATCCAAGATGGGTATGAGACTTGGCATTTTTGACTGATATCACTGCACATTTAAACGAATTGAATCTGAGATTGTAAGGTAAAAACCATCTGATATTTGAAATTGCTAACAATGCATCAGCGTTCCAAATTACATTATCATTATTTCGAGAGCAACTGTTGAAGAACAATACCTGTCAGTTTCCTAACTGCAGGCAAATATTTAAAAGATACAATGTGAATAGTTTCAAATATGCCACTCATATAGAATGTATCCAGCAGTCATTCAGTGAGATATTTTCAGGCTTTGAGCGGTACAAAACGTTGTTAAAAAAATGTGCGAACCATTTTGAAGTCTCACATAAAGACGCTGATTCCAGTTTACAGCTCGAACTCATAGTAATGATGGAATGAGGTCAATATTTAAGGAGGGAATTCTGCCTTCCTAACTCCCATTCCTTACCATTCAAATCTACGACGGATGACAGCTATTTGCACAAGTCTGTTTGGAAGCACTTATATATATGCGAACACGCTTTTTTCATTGATGAAATTAATCAAATCGAAATATCGGAACCAGTTGACGGATGAAAATCTGTGTTCAATCTTGTGTCTGAACACAACAAACATTACACCAGATATTAAGCGTTTAACAACGGCAATGCAGGCAGTATCGAAGAAAGAAACACAAAGTGTGGCATAGAGTTCTCCAAAGCAAACTGTTTATAAAACTACGTACATAAGTAACAAATAATTAGACGTAGATTTTCCACAAATTGTGATTTTCAAACCTTTGAAGATATCGTTACAAAACATCACATAGGTACATAATTTTATCCTGCGGATACATATGCTATATGGCGATAAAAAATTTGGGGGTGCTTAATTCAATGATTATTTTCCCCTAAGTTGACACGTAATTTTCGATTTTTAAGAGTGGAAGATTTTCTTCTTTCACTCATCTACATGGGTAATTGCGAACAGGTTTTCTTCATTTTTGCTTTATTCGACGGTTAAAACTGTGTACATACTATCTTATTCTTCGGATGCTTACATGTTACAAGGTCGAAGTTTTAGATTCACTAAATCCGTTGAAATTCAACGGGATATTCTGCTAGTTTATAAATAATTCCTAAACAATAACTGCTACGGAAAATTGTTTCAAATGGAAGTTGTAAGAAATTACATTCTCTACAACATTTGTATAGAATTGTATATAAAATAATGATGTTTTAAAGGAGATATTTCGCCAAAACCGTTTCGAATAAACCTCAACTTCCGGTTAACCGGTATTATCCAAAAACTAATAAGTTCTTTGTGCTCATATCAAAGTGTTATATGTTAAATTTGGTAATGATACGGCAAGTACTTTTCGAGTTAGAGCGCCCACAATCGCATACACACACACACAGACATCATTCCGAAAATAGTCTAAACGTATTCTAGGGAGCTCAAAACGTGTATTTTCGTTGAAACCACGAAGTCGATTTTTTTCATGAAAATAATATTCTCTATGCTACGTATATGGAGAAAGTAACAAGATGTTGGAGTTCATTATAGAAAACAACATCGTTGCAACATTCCCAAACGTTGAAGTATTACTAACAATTCCAATCAGTAATGTTACTTTTCATCTTTGAAGCGCGTTAAAAACTGTCAACGTAGGAGTATTTCGTAAGAAAATTCAAATGCGTTGGAGCTGCTTTGTGTTGAAAATGAGATTGTTGATGAAATTGATTAAGATGAAGTGATTCATAAATTTGCAGTACTAAAGGAGAGAAAGAAAAGCATTTGAATATTTACGTTCATTTACTTTAAAATAAGGATTTTAACATTTTCTACAGATTTACTTTATTTTTACCTTCCGTTATTTCTACATACCTTCCTTTTCAATGAGAAGAGGGGCCCCTTAACAAAACTGCTTTGCCTAGGGCCCCGATTTTCCTAAACACGGCCCTGACTACAGGAATCCGGCGTTCAAAGATGGAGGTTAAAGAAAGAAAACGTTTTCCAAATAAAAGCAAAGTACTAAATCGCTCGACTTCGTAATCGGGTATTTATTTATGGAATATCGACCGACGTAGCCTCACAAGAAAAATTCCGCATTTCGCACCGAATTCCTCACTCGCTCAACTCTTTCCCAGATCTAAACGAGGGCTCGTTTTCAGGTCACGGAATTCATCAACGCAACGCACTAAACTTTTGCTTTTTTGCAAGGATGAAAATTGCGTCGGTCGGAATATGCACGTAGCGGCTGTTGAATAAAAGGTCGGTTTCACCAAACGGATGAATACGAGCGGCAAACAGAGAAATTTAATCCGCACATGAAGCGTTTAAAAAGGGGGCGGCCTAATTAAGCGCTTCATTCTGCTCTGCTCAGGAATTTCACCATTTTTATTCCCGACGATTGTTTCCGTTGTTTTCCTTCCTGCTCGCTCATATAACAGCATCGCATCAAAATGGGAATTTGCCTCGGAAAATAAATCGATGGAGGAAATTGTGCTAAATTTCCTTTCATTTTTTTACGATGCGTAGTTACGGCAAACGAATTAGTCTTTTCTCGACGTCATTATTCGCTCACGTAAATAAAATAATGTGAATATAGAAGAGGAAAAACTAAAAGGAGTGATTGTGACAGATTTTATGTTTAAACAAAAGTCATTTCTGGAAGAGCGATTTCGAGTTTTCGCTGACAGAAAAACAGGATGAATTAAATAAATTATATCCTTTTAATCGAGTCTTCGAGTTGATTTAATTGACCTTTAACTCGTAATTGCACCACACATTCCTTTCACAATTACTTATATGGTTTTGTAGTTTTTAACGATTCATTTACAAGTCGCGTATGTATTCACTTTGTCTCTCTGTCCGTACGTTTTATATATAATGTATTAATATAGTGAGGCACGTTTCTAAACTATTATACAAAAATATGACTATTCTCAGAACCTCTAGTTTGATAGTTTGAATACTGCGTTTGAAATTTTTGACCAACCATTATACTTAAACCACGAATACATAAATAAATGCACGCACTTCGCTTCGCACGGTTGTCAACCGACACGCGGGCGTAAAATAACTGCTGAAAAAAGGAGGAAAAATGGGCGCATCAAAAACAAACGAACGTCAAGAAAAACCTGAAAATACTTTTGCACGGGCGACGTTGGTTTTCGCACCGAGTTCAAAACTGCTTTCGATCTTTATTCGAGAAACGACCGAAAAATTTAAGCGAAACACCGCCGCAATTATCATTTTCAAAGACTACCAGTAAATTATCGCTCTCTCTTAAATTTCCATAAAATAAGATTCTGTTTTGACTTTCGTACGATTAAAAGTCATGGTGTCCAATAAAAAATGATTTATTACTTACTATTTATGGAGAATGGACACGGATCATAAAGATTCCGTATTTAAAATGGATACGTCAATCTAAAGAAAATAAATTATATAAAATGTTTTCATAATATATTTTCAACTAATTTTAATGCCTTCATTGAGAAGAGAGATTAAAAGGAGTGCAGAAAATGGAAGTTACAGAAAGGAGAGAGCGAGCGAACGCGAAAAAGGCAAAGAGGTTTTGCTCTTTCTCTTTTTCAAAAAATAAAATGAACAAAAGGCAATTCACATTAGCGAATCAAAGAAAAAGCTACGGAAAGTCCTTTTTAGACTCGCAATTTTTTCAACTAAATCGTTTTTACTCCCTTTGTCTCCTTTCAGCGGTGCGAAAATGTTAATTCGGATGTCACAAACATAGTTTTGCTGCGACGAAAGCAGAGGCAGCAGACATTAAAAACACAATCGATAACGTGAGAGAAGTAGTCAAAGAAAGAAGGAAGGGAAAGTGACAGGAATGAGGCGAAAAAAGGAGCGGAAAAGAGAGAAGGGAAAAGAGGGAGGGGGAGATGGGAGAGGAGGAAATAGGAATGGGGAAGAGTAGAGTGGAGGGGGGAAATAGGAGGGGGATAAATAGGAGAGGAACGGGGAGAGATGTAAGAAGGGAATTGTATGAGAGCAGAACGAGGGAGAGGAAGGAAAAAGAAATTGGGAAAGCAGATGTGTGTGTGTGTGTGAGAGAGAGAGAGAGAGAGGGGGGGGGGGGGGGGGAGAAAGGAAAGCGAAGTGAGTTGAGTTTCTGGAAAAGTGTATTTAGTGCAAGATGGCGCACCGCGTCGCTTTGCTCGGTGCTTCGACATACAAATCTTAGACTGCGAGGATCGTTCTTATAGAGTCAGCACAATGGCTTCCACCAAAGCCCGAGTTCAGCAACGTATGGCTTTATTTCCGAAGTTGTGCTAAAGAAATCCGCTAATCCTGGAGCTTATCCCGAGATCGGCGTGAAATACAGGTACGTCTGTAGAGTGCTAACAAATGCTGCGTAGAGAAGCGTTTTCAAAGAATCAGTTGGATTGCTATCTTTGTTGGATACTTTATATCAGAGGTATCCAAACTTTTTTATGTCACGAGCTACTTTTAGTCTGTAAATTGACTTGCGGGCTATGCACTACTTGTTTTTATAGTATTGTAAGTATAAGTTAAATACAAAAATAACCGTAAAGAAAGTATTTATCACGGATAATTTATGAAAAAAAATAATAATCGATGAATTTATTTAAATTTATTCTTTATTTAGGCGATCACGTGGGCATTTACTCTACTTATCTTCAACCAGTGACTGGTAATTGGGCTTGTAAGTTGAAACCGAGAGGCTTAAACAATCTTCAAGATGTTCATTGGGGAGTGCATTTCCCGTTTGCCATTTAATTAGGTTCATATTATGAAAAATATAAATACGTAAGTAGAAGGAAAATGTGCTTTCAAAAGAAATGCATCTTTGTTTATATTTGAAAATTTTTCATTTGAAACAAGTTTCCATAAATTTGAATCGTTATCTCTTGCTTTCAAATCTATATCACTTTGCAACCTAACTATTTAATTTTGCAAATCCGTTACATACATGTTGAACATATCACCTATTTCGCTAGAAATTTCTTCAATGACAATTTCGGCAAAAGGAAATGAAATAATGATTCAATGGGCCGGAGTTCATTAAAATCTAGAAAACGTTCTTCGAGTTAGTTTTTAGGCGCGTTTCGCTCCAGCGTGAGCGCCTATTATCGTCGGTCTGTCCGTCCGTCCGTCCGCATGTTCGTTCTCGGCTTCTACAGAACGGATTTACATGAAATTTGATATTAAGGGCTTTCAATAAAATATAATAAGAAAATCGCAAAAATGAATCACGTACGCCAATCAGGAGTACCACTTTACAGGTGACAAAAAATTAAATTGTCGTCATATCTCGTAAAATATTGCTCATATCAAAATATTTTTCAAATAAAAATTGTAGAACTGGTAATGTAGAGTTTTTCTTTTTCTATACATTTTTATTGTAGGAGTTGCCGTTATCGAGAAAATCAAACAAGAAAGTCTTATATCGAGTTGAACAGAAAATTTCTTGCATGGTTACGTCTTCATTGTTGCTAACATAAACAATCTCTCAAACAAACGTTTAATTTCCTTACGTGTGCATGCAGTATTATTAAATAGGAAGAAATTGGATAATTTATGATGAAGAAAAGAACTATAAAACGCTATTTCCCTTACGTACAGGTATATGATTCCTTTCTAATACTCCATTGCACGAAACGCGCCCATTTGTGATACGTTCTACACGTTCCTAACTTGTTAATTTTTTCAGCACCTAGCTGCCTCCGCGGATGACTTCAGTCTTCTTAAAGGGCCACCAGTCGCCCTCGGGCGACGTAATAGGCATCCCTGCTTTATATGAATAAATTGAAAATATTTTCTTCATATCTCTAAAAAGCAACATGTTTAAACTGATTTTTGTACTACACAAGGTTTATTTTCTTTATTTACCAACCCGGTTAATATATTCTATTCTCTATCAGATTTGCCTAAATATCTGGCCAAAACGCAACGATTTCTCGAAGATGCTAATTTCTACTTGAAAATTGTCATTCAGCGGCATTCTGTTACCGCGTTCACTTGTGAAAAGATCAAATTCTTTAAACATTAGGTAAAAATAACTCATATTTCGAGTCGCAGAACAAATTAAATAACAACAAATAAAATAACACAATAAATTTTCAAAATTTTTATTGGAATCAAAGGATTATATCGAGAAAACAAGTGAAAATTTTAAAACTTCGAATCAAACGAAAAAAATAATAATTTATGTAAACAAGTAGGTTTCACATGTTAATCGAACTTTATATGGAAGTAGTAAAGGAACCCCTCAATTAATGTCGGCGAATAATTATCAAATTACAGCAGCGTAAGCATGTTTGGAACTTCTTTAATTTCTATCTCTGAAATTATAAGTTGTAATTATATGTACTCCCGGGATTTTTGTGCCAAATGTACTTTCTCGAAAGCATTTTCTAACCGGTGATTAACATATCATATAAGAGATACTTTGTCATATACATTGGATTTACCCGGGCAGCGCCACGTACTTCAGCTAGTTTATTGTGGACTTGAAGTTGTGGCCTATAGATGGAAAATTTTAAACATATCTTTGATCTTATTTTTCTAGTAAAGTAAATTTTGAGTCGGAAAAGTATTCTCGGATAAGTTCAAGATGAAACGCAGACGCACAATCACACGAGGGAATTTTATATTGTCTAGTCCAGCGTTTCTTACACCCCATGGGCCCGCAGAAGCAGTCCACGGGTCCGCGATAAATGTTTGAGAATTATTAATAACAATTAAGAATAACAGTACGTGCAACATTATACCATTACAAGTGCACGCAGGATTCCATGTATACGTTACATTTAGAGAAAATGATGCTAAAGAGCGATGGTGATTTTCTAAAAACGTAGGAAAAATAAATAATCTATTAGCTATAAATAGAGATACATAGTTTGGGGGTCCGTAAAAATATTTGAATGTAAAGGGGTCCTCAAATTACTAAAGTTTATGAAACGCTGATCTAGTCGATACCCGCAAAACAACTGTGGTAAATAATAAATGTTGTCTTTTCAAAATCATGTCATATATTATCTATTAAGGTAAAATGAAAAATTCGTTTCGGAAAAATATCTTGAAGCAAAGATATGCCTTCATGAACCCAACCCAAACCCTTAGATCGGGCAAGGCCCATCATCATTGAAGTAACTTCACTAAAACATTCCTTTACACTTATTGAAGAATTTCCAGTCCTTTCTCTGCAATTATACTTTAAGGGTATCTTTCAAAAGCTCCCTTCTCTCCCCAAACCACTAAGTAAGAGCTGTGTGCTTCAACGTTCCATTTTGGGCCGTATATTGTTCAATTTTTCGTCAACAGCATTCCTACATCTCCTTTAATAAACAAATACAATAAAAAGCTTATTAAATATTTTCATTAGATAAAGAATTGGCTAAAATCCTCGTAGAATAAATAAACCCGTAAATGCACACCATCCTCTTCTTTACCAGAAAACTCATCGACTTAAAAAAACGATGAAGTTAATAGCCTCAGAAATTCCCACAGTCCCATCCCCAAATATTAATAGAAGTCCTTCCAGATCCAAACTGAAATTGGAACTTTAAAGCTAATGCAGCTATCTAAAAGACAACTGGTTTGAGATCCTACCTGTGCAATACACAGCGTGTGTGTGTGTATCCAATTATGTATACGCATTTCATTATTATTATTAATTTATATCTATGTTCTCATGTATTACTGTTTATATGTGTAACTTATGTTTATTCTCCTCCCAATCTGTGAATAATACTATCTATAGGTTTCGCAGGTTTTTGTGGGTGTTTTCCTGCTGTGGTGTTTTTCCTATGCTTTACTATATGTTAATTAATCTTAGTTTTTCCCCACAAACAACTATCTTTATCTGTTTAACTAGTTGTCGTACATATATAGCAGACTGCCTAATGTGTTTTTTCATCATTCGTATATTTTATTTGTATTTTTTTATCTAAATATTTTGTTTTTAATTTTTTGTAACTGACATTGGGTTATATGGTAGAAGGGTCTGTGTAGTCTCAATATCGCCCAAAAATAAAGATCTATCTTCTGAAAAGAAAATCTCCTTTTTTCCTCTTCAGCAATATCCTCCCATACAAGTTCATCATCCGATCCATCTTACTCTACGCTGCAGAATTATTTGGGGACTGTTTCGAGAAGAACAGATGAAGCGTCTATACTTTACAGAGAAAAACAATCCCTCCTCTCCCAATTCATTCACATCCATGAACTTCGCAATATACAATCTGTCTAACCCTCACTCACTTTCATTCATAAGTTGGAAAAATCCTTCTCTAGACCAATAACTCCCTCATCAATACCATCAGGGACTACGGTCATAATAGAAAATTCTAATATAGGAACGAAAAATAATCCTTCTAATCTTATCAATTTCCACCATTCCTAGAAACACGAAGTCATGAAGCCTCGTTAGAACTGATCAAGTTTGCAGTCCAATTTGGAACGTGTTGTAGGCATTTAAGTTCATATTTTATACCGCTATTTAAATGATTTTATAAATCTGTACCGAAGCATCCTTTGCCTGATTTTCATTATGAGGAATAAGAATGAGAGTATGGTATCCACAGACATCCGCTGACATTTTTAAGCGAAATTTATAAAATCTTCCTTTGTTTGTAGCCAATGACTTAGTTTTAGACTTGGGGCCATTCCAAGTGTACGTTATAATTTTGAGGAACCTGTCATCCTGTAAGGTCCAAGCAAACATAATTATTGACGCATTTTGGTTGGTTCGAAAATTAAATGTTGAGATAATATAGTATTGTAACTGTATACAATGAAGGAATGAGTGTAAGTTGTAACTTATAAATGTATTTGTATTCTACTTCTACTTGATTGTACTGTTACCACCGGGCATGTTGCCCACCTGTAACGCATTATTGACAATAATAATAATAATGTGATTATTTACATTTTTCTTCTGCATTCATCACATATTAGTCTTCATCTACATGAGCCCTCGAAGGTAGTGGAGGGGGGTAACTCTTAAATGAAGCGATGCTAGTCGGAGCATTTAAATTTTAATAAAATATTAAGGAAGATATATTGTATGGAACAATCAGATATGAGGATATTAGATTTATTTTAGTGCGTAAAAACATAATTTTATTAAAATAAATTTACATAAAATTAATTTTATTGTTTTAGTCAAACATAAAAAACCTTTTAACGCTCAAAGACCCTCAAAAACTCATAAATATTAATTTATATGTCTAACTTCATTAACGGAATATCAATGAATCATTGAATATTTGTTTATTTTCGTGTCTGTCGTTTTATCTATCGTAAATAAGGTGTTGTTTAAATATAAAAAAATGTCGAAACTTCTTGACGAGAATTTATGATCCTAGTAAATCATAAGCAATTACACGAAACTGTCATAAATGCAAATAATGTTGACGACGATCGATCTTCACATAAAAATAAGTCAAATTTTCGCAATGAAAATTAATTTGTCTACTGATTTGGCGAATATTAAAAAAATCGATAGCAGAAATGAAATTTCGTTAATTTAGGCGCTCGCAGTTTTTAAATTTTGAATTCCTGCGATGATTTGAATTAATTTTCATGTGCGAATGATTAAAATACTAAACAACCTCGCGTTAATCAAATAGAGAAAATAAACTGCTCTGGAATCGAACCCTTGAGCTTATGATAAAAGATGACTTTCTTATATAGCGCAAGAGGTAAATATCAGTATATCGCGATTAAATCTTCGAAATCGTACAAACCGTTGTTGAGTTATTCCACTAAAGTCCCGCAAACTCCATCCCAGACAGGAGAGCGTTCCATATACACAAACAAACGGATCAAGTATAAAACTTGTTAACAATTAATCATCGAAAGAAAGATTTACCCTTTGAAATTTTCCAACTCTTCAACTATTCGTAAAATGTAATCCTCGCGAACGGAAACAGGTCGCTTGAATGTTTCATAGGAGAATCAGTGTCATTATTTCCAATTTTATTACAGGATGCAATAATAACTATAAATAAATGAGAGAATTACATAAATCATCTCATCTGATTTGACGGAATTTAAACCGAAAATAACAATGTACGGCGACCCAAAAATTACGTAATACGACATTTCCCTGTGCGATTCTAATTCTTATTGTTCAACTCACCCCAAAGTAAGAAATAGCATTTGAATCTATCGTAATTTTTGCAGAATAAAATTTTGCACCATCAATTAAAAGAGAAATAACAACATTACGCCAGCATATTGCTTACGGTGGCCTGCATTAAAATGTCTCTTCCCGATAAGAAAACGTAAATGGTCGTTCATTATATAAGACGGGTTCCCTCTTTCTCTCATTTCATCCCGAGGACTTCATTGTCTCTCTTCCCCTCATTCCCCTTCCAACCCTCCCATCGCCATCCGTATCAACCAGATCATCATCCTTTCTCTACTTAAATATCTCCTTTCATATCTCCTCTTTTCTCGCTTCCAGTTTCTCTATCTTCCCTTCCTCCTATAATGGATTTTCTCAAAAGACGAAAAATGTTTCTGAAGCACAAAATGCTAAATACGTATACCACGAAATAAACTGACTAACAGAAAATATACGAGTATGCTAATCTTCATTGGGGAGGGCGTGAGTGAAGAGGATCCGAATCAAATGCGTTATTTTCAGAATTTCACAATTTTCTAAGTTTCGCATTCCAAATGATCCAAAATTTTTCGTTTTTTGTTAAATACTAAAAATAAATTTACGTTCATTTTTTCATTTCTCGTAATACCTTACGACTTATTTTTTTTTCGCCGAACCGTTTATTGTTCCATTTTATCTGTGAAATTAAACAAAAACTTAAAAATTAGCCATAGGATCCACTTTAACGACACATTTTCGAACACGCGGGTATAACCAACCTAATGCAGTTGTATTGCAAATAAGTAAAATCAGCAAAGGAAAATATATCTTAGAATTTTTATGTTAAAGCCTTAATAATAATGTCGCAGTTTATTGAAATAATAAACTTGACAGGAAATGTTGATTGTGTTTTTCTCTACGGTTAGTGTAAATCTGTTACTTTCTTAGACAAATGTATTAAGAGTTGAATAAATCGGGCGCCGGACGATTAGGTACAAGTAGTTTAAATTATCTCCAGATATATTAGGGGCTGCGATTTGAGGAACCATTACTTTAGGACGCGGAATTTCGAGTGGCAGATTTATATACATCAGCTTTATCGAAAACGAAATTTTGGACCATTTTTATCTGTCTGTATTCTTGCGTCTGTGTAAGCGTAATTTGACTTATTATTAAAAGCTAATCGATTTCGAATATCCCAAAAATTATTTTCCAAATGAAGACACTCCAGTACTTCACGAAATTAACGATTGTCATATTAGATACATAATTTTCACTGCATTCTGACTAATAGTATTTTTATACGAATGCTGAATATTATAGCTAATATTGAATTTGATTTTCCTTACGTGCAACAGATATAATTGTATGACTAGCTGAAGTACCAGGCGTTGCCCAGATGAATCCAGTGTACGACATGTATGACCAATTCCCTATCTATTACGTGATCTGTGAAGCACCGGTTAGAAAATTCTTTCGAAGAAAGTATATTTTCCACAAAAACGAAAGCACATAATTACAATTAATAGTTTCAAAGATTCAAATTAGAGTTAGTGACAAACATGACATTAGCCATGTTGTGAACATCGACTGATCGAACATTTCTTCGGTGAGCGCCATAAAAAATATTTTTCTCTCTTCGAGTCTTATATGATTGTAGTTAACAATTAAAAATTAATTCAGAGATGAAAATGAATATCCTAAGACAAATTTACGTATCGATTTGATGCCGCATTTTCAAATTTACGGCATTAATATAAAAAACTTCTTTTTATAGAAAAGTAAATATTAATTGTCGGCTTTGTTAGAGGGTTTATTAACGTTAGCCAGGTATTTGATAAATATAGGATTAAGTTTAAAAATAGATTGCTGAAGGGATGTTACCTGTAGCTTGGTTTAGGACAGTGGTGGCAAACCTTTTCTGCTTGGCAGTGAATCTTTCGGCGAACCTCATTGGAAATTGTCAGCGGATTGCAGCTAAATCGTGTCATCTAGAGATTCTTAGGCACCATATGCATGGAAATCAAGTTAGAATTACCTTTTTAGAGTTAATATTTCAATATTAAAAATCATGATGGAATTCAATCTTAGAAATATCTTTGAGAAAAAAATCAAAAACAGCATTAAAAAGAACTTACTTGAGTTGAGAAATATTTTCTAAGAGGTCGAAATTTAACGTTATGTATCTTAACAGATTTTTCTACATGGAAAAATATTATGGTGCTTAATTAAAATAAATAAAAATGTTTTTAAAACTATGAAACACCAGCGGTTGGCCACATAAAATTGCTTGATGAACCTTATTCTGCCCGCGGGCCGCAGATTGGGAACCCCTGGTTTAGAACATTCTCTAATGCTGTGATACCCATTTCTAATTATAAGTACATAGCCAAGAGAATATGAGCGATGCTGCTATTAAAATTTTGGAATGTTAATACTATTTTTATAGCTCGATTCTCTTCATAAAAATGCGCAAGACATGTGAAGTCTACTGCAAGTGCAAATAAAAAAAAGTTTTCGATAATTGTTTAATTAAATTTTTTATCAATCCTGTATGGCATTAGGGAAACCTTGAGATGTCGCCTTTTATTTCATATCAGATGGACTGAGAAAGTTAGCAATACGCTCGTTGGCCATTTATTATGCATTTACGCGAGGAATCTAGATGGCCCTAGTTTGAGTTTGGGTATAATTGTTCATTGTTCGAATCGAAGACAGCGCTTCGTATCAACCGATCGATTTCCTACTAGGCTAATGTAAAGACTAATCCCAAATCAAGCCTAACCAAACCTAGCCAAAACTAAAACAAATGAATTCACACTAAGTAATTAAAACTCGAGAAAGCGAAGGTAACAAAAAGACTCACGAATATAAACACAAAGTTTTGGGAAACCGGGAGAGGGCGTTCCGCTGAAGCGAAGGGCTCTAAAATTCAATTACGTCATATTACGCTAAATTTATTACGAGAGGCGATTTTTATAAAGTTAAATGTGTATCGTGGAGAATTGTGTAGATTTCAGGGTTTAATCATAGTAAAAATCATAGTAAAAATATTCACACAAACAATGTTGAGTAATAGTTTACTGAATAATAAATTAAGATTAATTCTATAAAAGCACCTCAAGTGTTAAAATCCCTGGCTTATTTTATTTTTACTTTCCTCACACTTTTCACTCGTTTGTTAAAAGAGACTTCGTTGCATATTTACCGTAAAATGTAATACGGATTACTTATAAGTTTGCAAAAATAACCATCCCATTCATTTTTAAAGTGTCGGAATAACCCAAGTTCGCCAATTGCAATAAACATAAAAAATTTCAACGCATTACATTTGGTTTTACCCCCGCCCCAATACCTATAGCAATCTGAGTACTTCGAAACGAGATTGTTAAATATTATGAGAGAAAATATCTGTACACAAGACAAGATTCACCTTCGACTTGATTAATGCTGGGTCTCGGAATTCGCGAGAAGATTCAAATGTACGATAGCATTTGTACGTACGTGCGCCAAACGGAGGTGAGATTGAATAATATTTAAGTTGGTCGCTTTCATCATCATCAGACAATCGAATGAAGTTAAAAAATACTCGAGAATTAGTATGAGAGACAATTTGGTTACGGTGGACGAAGAGAACAGATCGCGCCGTGAATTAATTCGAATATTATTTCGATGACAGCAGACGTGTTTTAAAGTTATAGGAAAATACATAAAAGAATCAAATATCCTATATATTTATTAAAGTTTGTTTGTTTGTTTATTTGTTTATTTGTGCATCTATACATTTCCACATCGTTAAAGCTAGAGTAATTTCATCAGATACTTTCTTCACAAATAGGAAGGCCGTAGGCTACTATTTAATCCCAAATGTTGTATATTAATTGTACAAAAAGCAAAATAACTTTGTATGCTAATGATAATGGCAGCCAATAACACTAGAGATGGGCCAGAAATAACGGAACAGTTCTTTTCGAACTGTTCTGATACATAAAATGGTCAGTGAAATAACTGTTCTCTTAAATTTCCTGTTCTCAAAGAAGAGATAACTCTACATCTTATACTCAGTGAGAAAGGTGGGAAACGACTACTTCCTTATCCGTAATTGGACGGCAGGGACTGATTAACTACGCGTATTTTCCTAAGTCCTACTGTTGATTTGAATCAAATTCGGTACGATTGTGGAGGGCTCCCAGAAATAATTCATACGTGGTTTTTACTTCTCTCTGCCCGTTTTATTCATAACGGCGGCCGAGTTAATTCTTAAATACCATTAATCATCTAGAATTCCGATCGGATTTGAACCAAATTTTCCCGGGAAACGCCGGGTATTTTTGTTAGTCTAATATAAAATGTGTTTAACTGCTTACGTATGAATTTTCGTGTAAAGTATAAATGTTAAGGTATCCTAATACAACTCGTATTTTATCTCAATTTTACAAATCCAATGTAGTCCTCTAACTCAGGGGTGGGCAGTTTTTTCTGCGTGGTGGGCCGCATTAGTAGCAATGAATCCTTCCGTGGGCCGCATTGGAATTTGCCAATGCTTCAGTAGACTGGATTAAAGTAAAATCGGAAGCTACCTAGAGATTATTAGGCACCATATGAGTGAAAATCAAGTGAAAATGAGGTTATAAGGGTTAACATTTCAATATTAAAATTCATAATGAAGTTCAATCTTAGAAGTACCGTTGATAAGAGAACAAAAACCTTAAAAAAGAAATTATTTTTACTGAGAAATATTTATTTAGGGCTATAAATTTAACGTTAGCTATTTTAACAGGTTTTGCTACATGGAAAATAATAAATGGTAGATAGATTAAGAAAATAAAAAACGTTTTGAAAGCTATGAAACAGGCGGTGGGCCGCATAAAATAACTTAAGGGGCCGCAGGTTGGGTACCCTTGCTTTAATTAATCGTTTTATATTTCATGAACTAATCTGCTAAATCATTCTTATTACAAATCAGTTACAATTTTGGAGTTTGAAGCTCAATCTATCGAGTCACGAAATTAAAAAGTGTTCACCTGTAAGTATAAACAAAGGAAAAAATGACACATGTCAATGCTAAATAGAAATCGGAAAATATTTTCGAAGATCGACGTAGAAACCAATGTAATGGAAATATTACCTTGCGTCACTCTCGATGCATGCAAACGACCCTTCGAACCCTTTTCCAGGCGTATAAGAGAACGCAAAAAGGCCTTTCTCACTATACACGCGGTTTGCCTCTTCTGAGGTCACTGCGCAATGACCGCAAGACCCGCAATGCCACGCCCTCTCTCCCCCCTCCCCCATTCCCCCCCTCCCTACTCCTCCCCCTCTACCACGTGTTCTATTCACATATACGATCTCCTTCTTTTTCGGAAGCACAAACGTAAGATACCTCACATTCCCTCTCTTTCTCTATCTCTCTCTTCCTCTTTTTCTCCCCCTTTCTCTCTCTCTCGAGTTGTTCAACTTTCCTCATTTTCCGTTCTGATTTCGTATTCCGACGTTAGATTGACTGTCATTCGCACGCATTCAATATTTTCATTGCTTTGCATATAAACTTTATTAGACCTGTACGCTTTTTCTTTCTTACATGCTTCCGAAAGTGTTCCCGGAGTGCTCTGTCAGGTTCTTTTTCAATTCTAAAGAGATTCTGACATTTTATGACCACAGGTGAAGACCGGCAGGATATTCGTTATTGGAGGATTCCCAATCGTGGAAGACAAAGCATTTATATCATTAAATTCTATACAAGCGGCGATAAAGAAAACTCCGAAAATTACAGACCGATTTTCATGACGTCATAGCGTAAGATATCTGAACATATAATCTTTGGTTCTATTAAGCGCTTTTTAGATGGTTATCCTTCGTCAAGCAGAATGCAGCACGGGTTTCAGAAAGGTAGATCATGTGAAACTCAGATCGCCCTTTTCGTGAACAATTTATTGCAACGCGGAGAGAAAAACAGGTTGACTCCGTTTTCACTAACGTGAAAAAGGCGTTCGATCAGGTACCCCATAATAAATTAATAGGAAGCTAGGAAAGTACGTAATAAACCCGAATTTCGTGAGTTGTATTACAGACATCCTCTCTAATAGAAAGCATTTAGTAATCATCGATGGTAAATCTTCCTACCCGGTCAAATGCGCATCAGGTGTTCAACCAGGAAGTGCCATAGACCCACTACTATTCTTAATATAAATAAATGATATCTGCTCGGTAGCTCGCTGCAAATTCAGACACCGTCTTATATAAGAAGATAAAGAGCCAGGATGACTAAAAACCGCTCCAGGAAGCTTTAAACGGCAGTTCTGCATGGTGTCAAGAATGACAAATCGAAATTAATCACGGTAAATGTTCCATCTTGAGTTTATGGAAGGGCAAGAAAAATGGAATTAGACCCGGAGTTTAAAATGGATCGATTGAATATCCAATCTGCGGAATACGTCAAATATTTAGGAGATACCATTTGTTTTACAAAGGGTCATAGAAGCAATCAACAAGAAATTGGTCTTTGTAGGCAGAATAGTAAGAAGTAGCACAGAACGTGTTATTTATCATTAGTCATACTTCAAATCGAATACGCTTCCAGCATATGGGATCCGTACGAAAAGGGGCAGATACTTGAGTTAGAAACAATCCAATGCAGAGCAGCCAGATATTAGCAAAAACTAAGCGTGACATAAATGTTGAAGGGGTAGAAATGGATGTCGCTAGAGCAGGGGTTATCAATCGGTGGTACGCGTTCCATTAGGGATAGTAGGTCCAGAATTTTGAAGGGGTACGCAAAAGTGGTAAACATTTTAGTTTTTCTTCTTACTTTGTTTTTCATGCAACACTTCGGAATCAAATGTTGCAATGTGACGGCTAAGAATTATGTTGTTAAACAGAAAAATACGCAAAATCTGTGAATTTTAGTTCAATTTTGGAGAAATTTAGGTAGGAAGTTCTATTAGAGGAGGTCTCAGGAATATTAGAGGCACCTACTTACATGGGTAGGCACGATATAAAGAGGATAACATACGAGAGATCGACTGTAGGACCGAGCGATATCAAGGTTCGTTTTTCCCAAACACCACAGGAGACCATAAAAGGAGACTGATACCAGCGATAGAAGATATTAGGTAGGCTTTGGTGCGTGGCACCCCTTTCCACCCACAAATCTGGTAATGAGCACGGTAAAATATAGATGTATATTATATACAGTTTGAGCTGCATTTCTTTTTTTGTACGTTTGACTAAAAGAAAAAAAAGTGCTAATGTGATCACTCTGTTTGCCTGTGGACAATCAGCTGTTTAGTTTCAAGAGTTATTTGGAAAATTCTTCAAAACTTTGAATTGGAATCTGAGCTAAATTACTGTAGCCAGAAGTGTGAAGTTTTCACATACGAGGTCTAATGAGAATATATATTCCAATGGGGCGGGTTGCCCCTCCCTAAAAGGGGAATCAAACTATAAACATGAATTTTTTTAGGGTTTATTAGATTTTTATTATTGAGGCCATCAGTTTCAGAATTTAAAAATAGAAGAAAAAGCGAGGTAGTTCTAGCAGTGTTTACAGATAATACTCTATTTCATTGGTCCTTTAACCCCTCAACGCCGAGCGACGTGTTCTGCACGTCCAACAAGAACTTCGTATGTCGCCGAGCGACGTGTCCTGCACGTCCGAGGTAGTGCTTCCTTTCTTTACTGTTTAACTCACTTAATATATCATACATCTATAAAACCATAATATATTTTGAAAGAGAAAACCTTGGGCTTACCTGTAATGCATGTCAAATAATTTTGCTATTGTTTCGGTATTTTATACACTACGTCAAAGTTTGCGATGAAATTTTCATTTTTGCGCAGAAAATACGGAGCGTCACCACATTTAATTGTCCATTGATGCAAAGGATATTCGTAAATCTTAATAACCTTTATATATTTTGAAAGAGTAAGCTTTGACCTTTCTAGTAATGCAAATCATATAATTTTAGTATAGTTTTTATAATCTACGTGAAAGTTTGTAATGAAATTTTCATTTTTGCCCCGAAAATTCGCTAATTACGCAAGGGTGAATGGTCAATCTGAATAAGATATATGCATTTTGATAGAGAAAGCTTTGGCCTTTTCAGTAATGCATGAATTGTAATTTTGCTATTGTTCTAAAATTTGATAATCAATGCGAAAATTTGCGGTGAAATTTACGTTTCTGGTCCGAAAATTTGGAGCGCAACCACACACTTTTGTCTAAATACGCAATGCATATTCGTCCATCTGATTAAGATATACGTACTTTGATAGAGGAAGCTTTGGCCTTTTCAGTAATGCATGGATTGTAATTTTACTATGTTTCTAACATTTTATAATCAACGTGAAAGTTTGCGATGAAATTCTCATTTTCACACGAAATTACGATTCCTCTTTTCACTTTCTGGAAGAAGAAATATAATCTTTTTCCTTGTATCTTTGTGGAGCCTTGTGAGAAAAGTGTTTGTCCGTTTGAGAAAGAAATATGTCTCCTATATACTAAATACACACAGCCCACTTCATATGTTTCTAAAAATCGCTCTTCAATTCACCAAGAATGCTTTCCTCTTCGGCGATCCTTCAAAGACCTTCAACGACCGGTTTGTTGCGCTATTTGTATTGTTTGCTGTGTTTACCAATCAAGTCCTTCAGTCCCCTAGGCACACGAAACGGCGCGTTAAAATGAAAGGCTAACACAAAACCGTAACATGACTGATATTTTAATGAATCAATAAGTATGTTTTATCGATATTTAACATTAGGGAAAACTAAATAAAACAGCGCATTAAAATCAATTTTTCACATAAATATACATTTTTTATTGATTAGAATAACAATAAATTAACTTTATGGACAATCTATAATAATTATAATACACAGTTTTTGTCTTTCGTATTCAATGGACCTACGCAGTTTCGATTTGTCAAGTTGACCCATATAGACCCATATAGTGCGTGTCGACGTGGAAACGGTCACGCTCGAATATGATTCACGGTATCTTTTCAAAGACTTCGCTTACGTGAGATATGTTTACGATGCTATAATGTAAATTTCATGCTGAATCCAATTACGCATGTGTACATTATATAAAACAATCGGGAAAGGACTTGTGAGCTAATATGTAACTTTTAAAAGTTTCCGTATTCTGTGTCTGAAATCTCATGATAAATACAACTCCATATCTCCGCTTCTAACGAACGAAATGTAACCAATTTTTTTATTTGACTTACGTAATGATTAAGAATGATGACTGCCTAACTAAAACGTTTATATTATTAATGAAACGCCCTTAAAAAATCATAAATACAACAGTTAAAAATTTCCAGTCACGACATGAAAAAGTTGGCATGCGACAAACTTTTTACCTAATTTGTTTAGATAGGTACATTCAGCGAATAATGTTTAGTAATGTTTAAATGTTTCATTGAATAATATTTCATGTCAATACCTTTCATAGTTCACGCTATGCTGAAAGTTCTATAAACCGCGAACGCGCACCGTAACATTAAGCGATTACTATTCATTCGCTTCTATGTAGCAATGTTTGTGTGTGACGCATGATATTTTATATGATACAGTTTAAAAATTTCATCTTTATTGTAACTTCATAAACAATTTCATCAAAAAACTTTGAAAACATCAAAAGTTATGATTTTTTAAATTTTTTCGCAACTTTTTCGTGGTTTTTCAAAAAACTCCTTCGCCCGCTGAGGAGTGAATTCGTAAAAACTCCTCCGTGGTAGAGGGGTTAACCTGTGGGGAGAACCCCCATGTATGATAGTTAGAGAGGGAGGCGCAAAAGATTTTGGATCAAAAACAGTTTTGCCTTAAATTTCCATCTTTCATACGTTTGTAATGTATTCTTTTTACAAGATTTAATATATTTATATCCCTTTTATAACTATGTATTTTGATTATATTAGTCTTGTGTTAATGTATTCAAATGCTCCGCCAAGTTACCACTTCTATTACAGATGTAATGTGGACGAATGAATTTATAATGCATAGAAATCTATAGATATCTATAAAGTGTGTGTGTGTGTGTGTGCGCGCGCGCGCGTCAGTGTACGTGCGTGTATGCTTGTATGCATGTGTGCGTGTGTATGTATGTTTTTTATTACTCAGAAACTAAAGCACGTAGAAATAAGAGAATGGTGTCATTTTAATAGGAATAATGAGTTAAGTGTTATTGTATGGTTTTTATTCCAATTTGAATAACATTTCCAATTTTTAAAAAAATTTCTTTTTTCATTTTCTCCATTTGAATAACATAGGAATGAGTGCAGCTTATTTGTCATTTGGGTACTGACCTGTTATACCCCCTCAAATAAACTGTCCCATAAAACATTATCACGTCGCTAAGGAAACATTAAATAAATAAGAAATATAGTAACGTGGAGATGAACTTCCAAGCATTGATACTTAAATATCAGACCTGACTGGCCGGTCTCAACATTTACAAATCCAATCACCGGACAACGGGGAGGGATACTTTGGTTCCGGGCGAGGCCAAAGGCGGGGGAGCGCCCGGAGACAACTACCCATTAAAACAAATCGAGCCGAAGGCTGGTCAATATATCCTTCCATTTGCGGCGCAAGAGTCAAGAGAATATAACATTGAAAGGGTATATTGACGAGCCTTCGGCTCGCTTTGTTTTAATGGGTAGTTGTCTCCGGGCGCTCCCCCGCCTTTGGCCTCGCCCGGAACCAAAGTATCCCTCCCCGTTGTCCGGTGATTGGATTTGTAAATGTCGAGACCAGCCAATCAGGTCTGATATTTAAGTATCAATCCCAACTCTATCTACAAATAAAACGTAGTTCCCTCAATTGTTAATCGTGACCCTAGCGACGTGATAATATTTTTATGGGACAGTTTATTTGTGGGGGTATAACAGGACAGTACCGTCATTGGAATTTTAAAATTACTTAGAAACATGGTACGAACTTGAGACTAGGATAGTTCTATGAAGGAAGGAACAGAGTTTATTTTTATTGAAGACAGAATACGAATCCTGATCGAATTAGCGTGAAAATGCGTTGAGAATCAGAAAAATGCGTGATTTTATCAGTTTTATGACAATACCAATTACAAGCTAACACGACAACTCCCATTGTCGCCGAAGTTGGGAGTCTAATGCATTTATATGCGAAAGATTTTAACGTAATATCGTTTTTACTTTCTCTATATCTGTAGTATAGAGACAGCATTGTTTTCATGAAAAAAATAGACTTCGAGATTTCGACGGAAATACATGTTTTTAGGTGCCTATAACACGTGTAAACTATTTTCGGAATGATGTCCGTGTGTATGTGATTTTGGGCGCTCTAACTCTAAAAGTACTTGCCATAACCTAACTAAATTTCACATATATATAACTTTGGTATAAGCACAAAGAACTGATTAGTTTTTGGACGATACCGGTTAAGCGGAAGTCGAGGTTTATTCGAAACCCGATTCGATTTTTGCAATATTTCTCCGTTAAAACATCATTATTGTATATACAACTAAATACAAATATTATAGATAATGTAATTTTCTACAACTTTTATTTGAAATAATTTTCCGTAGCAGTTATTGTTTCGGAATTATTTATAAATAACCGGTTTTTTCGGTTTCCGCCAAATATCTCCTTAAAAACGTCGTTATTGGTAATTTTCGTGAGGACCAAAGTTATTGAAAATAGTATTTCTTTCAAGTTTTGTTTGAAACAAATTTTCGTAGAGCCATCCATTTCGGAGATATTTTGCTTATTCGTAAATTTCCAGTATACAGTGCCACCACCATGTAGCGGTGAATTCTGTACACATATTCAAAATATAATTTACTGCAATAAGGACGACTGCATCCTTTTACGATACGAAATAATAACTTTGCCTTATAATGCTATTCGTAATAATTTAAATATCTATACCCCAAATATGGAGAAAGTCATGTGTTGGCCACAGATTTTTTAATTTCTGTGTGCTATTTATCTTTTTTACATGGAAACCATATACTTGTTGATTTTAATTGAAATATTACTAATAAATAGTTTTTAATGATATTTTCTTCTGGAAAACTTTTTAAAACTATGTAAGTAACTTAAATAATTAGACGTAGATTTCCAACAAATTAGGATTTCCAAAACTTTGAATATATCTTCACGAAAGTTCGTATAGGTTTATAATTTTAACCTGCGGATAACAAAGGCAATATGATGATAAAACTCTTGGGACGAGGGAGAGCTTAATTCAATAATTATTTTCCCATAAGTTTACACGTAATTTTTGATTTTTCTGAGTCCAAGGTTTTCTTCTTTCATCCATATAAATAGGTAATTTGGAACCGGTTTTCTTCAATTTTGCTTTTTCCGTCTCTTAAAACTGCACTATCTTATTCTTTCGATGTTTACATGTTACACTGTCTAAGTTTTAGAATCACTAAATCCATTGAAATTCAAGGTGCAATTCCGCTAGTAACGTTATGTAACTTTTAGGTAACTTTTAGAAGATCAGAAGGGGTGCGTAAGACGAAAAAGGTTACCAACCACTTATCCATTTGAGATTTAGAATATTAATATGAAACTACATTATTTGTTTATTTAAAAACAAGAAAGTTAGTTTCTAAAACTGATTGAAGTAGATCAGTAATTAATTTTCACGTTTGCCTGATAATAAGTTCCAGGTGGAAAACTTAGAAAGTAATAATTTCATGAGCCTTTTTGATAGAAATTCAGCTGATAAATAAATTGTTTCAAAAGAATATATTGTGTCTAACTGAAAAGTTATTTAAAAGAATATATATCGTTTTTGGCATTGTAAATTGTCACTATTAGAGAAATGCAAAACAAAACTTAAGTAGCGGAATCATACCCCTCTAGTGGTACGCGATACAATAGTACCTTACAAATGCTTTCATATCAAAGTTATCAAAACAACCAAGATAAGATTGTTAAGGTATCTTCTGATAAACATGTAAACTCCATGAAAATTATCCAGTTTATACTAAGCGACTAATGCGTATTATTAGTAATTGTACAATGCGTTCGAGAGCTTTTCGCGCACTATATTCTCTACCAAAATTTCACTACGAATAAATGAGAATCGTATTATCCTTATAAAAACAATATGGCGGAACTTTATTGCCAATGCAAATCGGTCTTCATTGATGGAGAGCTGTAAATGCAATTTAAGCATTTATCAATATATTGCGAACGAGACTCTCGAGGGAAAGATTAAATGTTATCCTGGATTGAAAAGGTCGGAAATAATTTCAGTTTCCGTAAAATGGCGAATAATAGGAATAAGGGCGACTGGAGGAGGATTCGTCTGAGCGCCAATCCCGCCCTCTGTGGCACATTGGCGAGCAACTCTCCAGGGACAAATGCCAGGCAACCGCGCGAGTGATTCCTGAATTCGACGTGCGTCTTAAATACATTTATCCAGCATAAGCTGCATTCTCGCACGGAATCGATAAATGCGGGTGCAATGCGTCACCTTGGACTGCCAAACAGACCACTCCGTGCCCTTTGGCACACACGCATAGTCCGGTTATCCTCCGCTAATACAACTTCTAACCGCAG
Source organism: Uropetala carovei (assembly GCA_036926305.1). Lineage (NCBI taxonomy): Eukaryota > Metazoa > Arthropoda > Insecta > Odonata > Petaluridae > Uropetala > Uropetala carovei. Next base: position 36,458 of record JAXCHB010000092.1, read on the forward strand.
ATGAAAGCTATTTTTGTCTGCTTTTGTCTCGAGATTGGAACCAATCATATTCTAAATTTATCAAATGACGAATCAGCGCCAAAATAGAGTGACCAAATTCACTATCAACGATATTGCCACCTATGAAGTTATGTAGCTGATCTTCAGTTGTTAATCTTTCTTCTATTTATACGGAAATAAACGTCCTCTTCATTAAAAACAAAGTCTATTGATAATAATATAAGCATCAATCTAAACATACCTTTAGTTTGAAGAATATAATATTAAACTGAGAATAATTTAGGCATTCAACGAATGGTGCATATGGCGATTTAATAACGAAACACCTTTCAGTTTATTATCAGAATAATTACAGAGATAAGCACAATACTATTTATTAGCAAAATGCATGTCAAAGAATTAAAACATTTTAGATGTTCCTTCACACTGGTTTGGAAATTCTCTTCAGTTTGACCTGTATAAAAGACATTATAACCTTTGCTGAGTAATTTACACATATCCTTTCCCTTCCAACTTCATTCTACCCCCTAATCACTTAGGACTCGCAGTTTTACCCCCTCCCTTCTTCCTACACTTCCCCTCCTTCCCCCTCCATTTCCTCCCCCCTCCTTCTCCTCCACACTCCTTCTCTTTCTCCTTCTTCTCCTCCTCCCTCCTCCTCCCTTTCTCTCCTTACCATCTCCTACTCCTGTTTCTGATATATTAACCTTATGCTTTTTACTTTCTCCATATGTAGTAATGGGAAAGAATTGTGTTCATGAAAAAAATCGACTGATATTTCAACGGAAATACACGTTTTAAGGTCCCTAGAACACGTTTCGGCTATTTTTGGAATGATGTATGTGTGTGCGCGTGCGTGTATGTGATTGTGGGCGCTCTAACTCAAAAAGTACTAGCTATATCGTTACCAAACTTCATATATAACACTTTAGTATAAGCGCAAAGAACTGATTAATTTTTGGACATTAACGGTTAACCGGAAGTCGAGGTTTATTCGAAACCCGATTCGGTTTTTGCGATATTTCTCCGTTAAAACATCATTATTGTATATACAATTCTATACAAGTGTTATAGAGAATGTAATTTCCTACAACTTTTATTTGAAACAATTTTCCATAGCTGTTATTGTTTAGGAATTATTTATAAATAACCGGTTTTTCGGTTTCCGTCAAATATCTCCTTAAAAACATCGTTATTGGTAATCTTCGTAAGGACCAAAGTTGTGGAGAATAATATTTCTTCCAAGTTTTGTTTGAAATAAATTTTCGTAGAACCATCCATTTGGGAGATATTTTGCTTATTCATAAATTTCCAGTATACAGTGCCACCACCATGTAGCGGTAAATTCTGTAAACATCTTCAAAATATACGTCATTTTCGACAATAAGGACGACTGTATTCTTTTACGATACGAAATGATAATTTAAATATCTAAACCCCAAATATGGAGAAAGTCATGTGTTGGCTACATCAGATTTTTTATCCTTGTTACCTGAAACTGATGCTAATGCATCAAAAGCGATCGTTTGTGTTATGTGGGATCAACAAAAAGTTATTTTAACAACGCCTGACATCATAATTTATATATGGAGTTACACAAAATCTCGGCTTCTTCAGTAAAAATTTAAAAATTTATGTTAAGAACTCATTTATAAAATGAAAATGAATTACGTACATTTCAGCATTTAGATGTTGGGATTACACTTATGCTTTAAATAATTACCTCGCTCCCTTCATTCAGTCCAGATTCGTAGTTTTGGCACAAATGATTCTTTTGATTAGTTTCTAAAGTCCAAAAGTCGATATTGGTTTTTTTGATTTAGGGGATCAAATTAATTCACTTCTTTCATGTTATTCTTTATCGTCATTCTCCTCGTGGTTTCTTTTATTCGCAAACTCATCCACAACTTCGTTCCCCACAACGACTCCATTTTCATCCGCTACCTTGGAGCCAATATGGATATCAGCTTAACGAATAATTTCCTAAGGTATTAAGAAGCATGCAGATAAGGGCCGGAGCATCAGCTGCATCTCAGACATGATCGACACTCATTGTCAGGCAAAACGAGCCCTGAAGTGCGAAAGTAGATTTTTCATTTTAGAGGGGTTCACTTCATTCCACGCGGCGAGAATAAATAATAATGTTTTACCCAGAAACACATAAATTGGAACTTTCGAAATCCACACTTTTCCCACTTAGAATATTCCACCATTTCTATTTTTCTTTTAGTGTCGAAACTTCCGGAGTGTATAAAGGGAAGGAAGGGAAGATTTGATGGCAGAAAAGCATGATGGCTTGGTATCACCACAGGGATTAGGTAGGTCCATCGTTGATACTACAGGTATCTTTCGATAAGGTGGGAAACATAGGGAAGTAAATAGGTCCTAAATTGTGGAGGAGGATCAGATGATCAACTTTTTCCGAGGCATCCTTTCTTTTGGATACGGGTAATCTCAAAGACACTTCTCATCAAAGAAGCTTCGTGAAGCTTCAGGAGGGAATCTTGGTAGGGAAACAATGATGGACAGGAAAGAGGCAGACCAAAATTCAATCTGCGACGAGAGAGAAGAAGACAGATTCCTAGAAAAAATTTAGTTTACACCATTTAGGCAAATTAGCGTGTGTCCGCTAGAAGGGTAAAAGTAGCAAAAGACCCAGATTGGCGTGTCCGTAATAGAAGTATCTGCTAACAAAGGATTTACTATGTCCGTGGCTGTATCACACACGAATGGGTCGCAACGACGGGTCGCCGTTTTAAGAGGTTTCACTTTAATTTTATTTTTTATATATACACCCATCTCAGGACCCTTGATTTCATAACAAAGTCCTTTTCAAATATTGGCTACAGACTGATATGAAGTAATAATTTTTGAAAAATATTTAGATGGTTTTACCTTTATAGATGTGTATATTTTTTATTAGGAACCATATTTTTGAAATTCTTTAATATTGACATTGATTTCTACGTAAAGAAAGCCGTATTTACCTATATCTATGCCAATGAAAACTATTTTCCGTTGTTTTTTTACGAGGATAATATCAGCCCTGAGAATAGCACGTGGTATCCTTATTACACGCCACATTAATTGTGTGTATCTAATGTAAACAATAATAACGTATGCTGATAGTTTTGCAGTTCCAATCAGTCAATTTTGGAACAGTTCTTTTAAAAATGCGCTTTTCATCGCCGATATCCGATCGATGGTTGGTTCTCGACTTAAAATAAAATTTTTATAAGTATTACTGAAATATATAATTTTACATTTTAGTGTATACATGCGTCAATGAGGTAAGGAAAATCTAAAACAAATATAATTATCGCTTGAAAAGTTTGGTCGTATTAATCCTATGTTTATAAAATTCCAAGAATCTTATAAAATGCAAAACATAAACGCTCAATTTAAACAAATGAATACCTCTTACGAATTATGTTGAATCCAAGGGCGAAGAGGTATTTTACCTCACCTGCATTAAAAACTTTTCATGTCCATGTAAACTTCATTTCACACATTGCAATTTTAAATGAAATCCTTACTTCTGCTGTTTTAGCGCGGTTACTTCTTAATGATATTTTATTATTACGCTTTTACGAGATCTCACACAATTGTTTCAACGGCGTGAGACAATTACAAAGCACTCACGTCTACGATGATCCCAGGAAACGGGAACACTTTGGTTGGCGGCACTTCCTTGGGCACGAATCTGTAGAACTCCCTCCTTCCCTTGTACCACTTGACAGAATAGAGCGGTGCTCCCTCCAAGTCATACAAGCAGATAAGCGTGGCCGATTCGCCCGCTTGCACCGCTGCCGGAAGCATTATCCTTGCACTCCGGAGACTGGAGGCGCCATCGCAACCTGCGGATGGGAAAAGAAACATCATTACAAGTGGTCGCAGATGGTTGGTTGATCGGAAGTTTGAAATTTTGCTTCGACTAAGCAAAGTAAACTCGTAGCGATAGCGTCTACGTGGTTTTCAAGCCTTTTTTTTAATAAAAAGAATCACTTTTTATTCGGTTCATAGGTCCGTCCGACCCTGTGCAAAATAACTCAAAAATAACGAAATTCACAAAAACTAAAAATAACGAATAGATAGTTCCACATTAGAGCTATATGTGATATAAATTAGGTGGATTTAGGATTGATTTCTGAGGAATAATAGGAAAGACTCGCTATAAAGTACATGCTGCTAGAAATGTAGGCAACCGACAATACATATAATCTGCGATTCTTTATTCCGATGGAAAGATAGCAGTCGGAGAAAAAGAATGTGACTGATGTAATTTGCTCTGTATTTGATAGAGTTAAGTTTCGGTACAGTTTTGAAGGAAGAAAGCAGAGTTCCCTCGATATGATTATTCCTCCCACAAGATCTTGAGGTTTTCTTCCGTTATATAATAAGATCATGCGACTTATGAAAAAAATAGTTAATATTGCAGACTGAGCGATATGATACCTGCCGAGTTTAGTCTAGTTCACGACCATGGCGCTTAAAATTATTATTATTATTCTTTTTCAACCTCGGGGGCTTCCCGGATTCAAACTCATACAGCGTAGATGTCTCAAGCTGTATAAGCACTATTAATGCCCTGTATTTTTGACACAACTAGGTGTTATTATTGAGGAACCGGCTCACTATTGATGTGGTGTTTATTATAACCGAATTCTGCAGATTAACGCTTGCTGTCTAGCTCCATCAACGTAATACTTATGTGCAGGTTCCCTGGAATAACACCAGTAGTTGACAGAATTATGTGTACGATGGTAACTTTCTCTTGACTCTAAATTTCCCTAATTTATTCTGCTAGTAATGTGTATTTTTGTATTTTCTCACTGTACTTCTTTTCTAAATTTGGTGTATTTGGAATTGATATGTCTATTAGGTATGTTCTTCTTTATCAGTGAAATGTCTGGTTTATTGTGGGTGACTCTTCTATCAGTTATGATCTCTCTGTTCCAGTATAATTTGATGTTTTCATTCTCGAGTATGATTTCCAGGTTGTATTGGAACCATGGGGTACTGCTATTTTCTATTAGGTTATGTTTCTTACTTATTGCTAGGTGTATCTGTTTGCAAACATTGTTGTGTCTATAAGTATATTCATTCGGGCCAATATGCTGCATCCACTTGTTATGTGCTCTATTGTCTCAATCTGCCTTTGTATTTCCTACATTTATCATCTGATATTGTTGGATCTTTTATTATGTATTTCAGATAGTTCCTGGTTTTGACGACTTGGTTCTGTACAGCAATGTTAAAACCCTCGGTCTCTGAAAATAGTTGTCCATTAGTTAGCCATTTATTTGATCCTTCTTTATCTATGTGCGCTTGTGATAGTTGGTATGGGTGTTTACCATGGAGTGTTTTATTTTTCCAGGTTTCCATTTTTGGGCATCTGCTGTTATGTGGTTATTAGGTTCATATTGCTGGTTTTTGAGTTTTAGTGGTGTGAAAGAAGTGACTATTGCGGTTATGGCTTTATGCAGCTCGCTGTCCTGTCTTGTGTAGAAGTACTTCCTGAGGTTCTGTATTTGTTTATGATGCAGTTTCGCGATGTCTGTGCATCCACGTCCTCCTTCCTTCCTTCGTAAGGTGAATCTTTCTAGAGCTGAGTGTTCGTGGTGGATGCGATACCTGCCACATGTTACTCTGGTTAGTGTATTGAGTGCATTTAGTTCTGTTTCTGTCCATTTAATGATACCAAAAGAATACGTTAATATTGGCATGGCATACGTGTTTATTGCGGTTATTTTATTCTTTACCTTTAATTCAGTTATTATTATTATTATTATTATTTATTATTATTATTATTATTATTATTATTATTATTATTTAGTTATTAATATTAAAAAATCCAAAGTATGCAATTTGTGAATAAAATAGAAAAATGGAGATCTATACAAATATATATTCACAATCATGAATGTTTACATAGAATCGATAACAGTTTGTGAAATTGTGAATGTCTTGAACAGGTCAATCAATACAAATATACTGGTGTTTTATTTGACTATAAGTTAACATATCATGATCATCGTAATAAGCTTCTTAGGAAACTAAATAGTATTAGTTATGAATTCTATCACATAAAAGACATCCTTCCTACATTTGTTAAAAGAAAAATATATTATGCTTTAGTGGAATCCCTATTAAGGTATGGTCTAACTATATGGGGCACGACTAAATATACTCAAAAAAAAAGATTATTTCAATTCAAAATAAAATAATCAAAATGGTGTATTCTATGGGTTACGATGCTGTAACAGAGTATAAGCAGAATGAAATGGATGTTTGTACTATATACAAAAAGTCAAACATATTGCCATTTGAAAAGTTACTAACATATGTGATCGTCACAGAATATTATTTTAATAGTACATATAAAGTTGTTATAGAGAAATATCATCCAATTAAGACAAGAATGTGTGTTAATTATTATGTAAGTAAATGTTATAATTTATATGGTGAAAGAAGAATGAAGCTTGTTTTTTCTAATATATTAAATGGATTGCCTAATAATATAATCAAATGTACAACAATGTCTGAATTGAAGCTTAAATTAAGATCACATTTATTATTGTTTCGATCTAACTAAAATATGCTGAAATTATGTTTTTTCGGGTTTTCCCGCGTAAAAAACCTAATTTCAGCATGACAAGCTCCCGCAAAAGCTTCAACCAATTAACTAGAATATGTTTAACTAATAGATAATTGATTAATTATAGGAAATACTACAGATTTTATATACCTGGCACCTCCTGATGAGCCTTTGTTTTTATGAGGCTCAGGGGGGCCTTATTGTTTTCCTGTTTTTATATATAAGGTTTCACTTTTTATTTCTATTTATTTGGAATTTGGAATTATGAACCTCTGATTTTCTTACGTAATGTCTGTGATATCTTTTCGCAAAATGTGATTCTGAATTATTTATCTTTTTAATAACAAAAATATTATCTTTTTAATAACAAAAAAATATTCAAGAAAACGGTTTAAAATACTTAATTCTTAAATGTTTTTATAATATTAATGAATTTCTTATGTGCAAGAGGTGACTATGTTATGTACAATTGTATGTTAACTGTATCATATTTTGATTTTATCATGACGATTCCTATACCTACAAAATGTATGGTCAACCGGATTAATAAAGATTATTATTATTTTAAAAAAATATTATTATTATATATCAATAAAAATATTATTATTGAGGGCATGACCGTAAGTGCTTTTTGTAAATCATTTAATTGGGGCAATCTTCACCGGTCAAATAGATTATTATTATCATCTATAACCCAAATATTGACACAGTATCCCACTGAAACAAGAATTTTCCATCAAAGGAAATCTATTCGCTTCTTATGCATTTTATTATATTTTGAGGACGGTTATTTGTCAAAGTACAGTACTTGAAAATCACTTTGAATTATCTTGATGAATGCTTGGCCCTTTTCCTAGTTAATCGCGATTAAAATTATTCAAAGTGGACGATAACAAATCCAATTTCCTATTAAACGTGCCATAAATACGGTGGAGAATCCGAAAATTATATTCAGATTTGGTGGCCATGAATCATCAATTAGGTTATTCGTTGCAACACTTTTCGAGAGAACGAATAAATTCCACGGCTCATTACGCTTATTAGGCGAGACCCCGTCGCCCTGAGCCGCGGGACGCTCTAGATCACGCTTCATCTGTAAACGTTATCTGCAGTATTTCATTATCCTCGACGCTTAATCCGGAGCGGCGCCGATTCTGAAGTGGATTCTGCGTTTAATTTCGGATAAATGGAACACGCCTTGTCATTTTTTATTTTATCAAAATATAGTGGTCTTGGTCTAAATAACGAAGCTTACAAACACGATATTCCCATATAATTGAATATAATTTATGCATTTTACATTTAAAGTATAAATAAATAATGAAAAGTTTATATTTGTCACTAAAAATTTAAATAAAAATGTATAATTGTAAATTAATAGAATATCGAACTCATTTTAAGAGTTTTATTACAGAAATGAAACGACCTTTCAGTTCGCTGACATGATTCCATTCATCGGCTTCCTTTTTCTCAGACATAGAACTCCTATTCATATACCGTCTCCATTTATGATCAGTTGCGTCATTTATTCCATGCCCCTTTCTTGCCATACTTTCATCAACAAAGAACGTGAAATTTATCAACATATTAATGCAATTCGGAAAGTAGCCAGATTATGCATTTAAACGAATCATATTCTGCGATTTTTTTATCTTTTGTGAGATTTTATTCGTATTTTTAAATTGATTTTTTAAGAAATTCCACTCATGATCGCGTTCTAAATACTTAAGTGATATTTCTATCACTGCAATAAAAAATACGACATGATAATGCGTTCCAACTTTTTAACACGTTTGTTGCTCCTCTTTTACCTAGGCTTAGAGTTTAGGTAACAAGTTAAGAAAGTGTACATCGTATCACAAACGGAGTATTTGAAAGAAATGATCTACGTGTACGTAAGGGAAATAGCGTCTTAAAGATCTTTTCTTCCTAATAAATAATATGTTTTCTTCCTATTTAAGAATATTGCATGCACAAGTAAGGAAATAAAACGCATTTGTGTGTGAATGTTTATGTTAGCAACAATGATGAAGAAGCCATACAAGATATTTTGTTCGGCACGAATTAAGACATTCTTGTTTGATTTGTTGATAACAGCTACTCCTACGATAAGAAGTATAGGAAAAGAAATACCTGAAATCTATTTTGATATGACCAATACTTTACCAGATATGACGGAGAGTTCATTTTTTGTCACCAGTAAAGTGGTACCCCTGATTGGCTTACGTGATTCATTTATGTGATTTTATTATTGTATTTGACTGTAAGTCCTTAATAGTATCAAATTTCATGAAAATCCATTCGGTAGAAGTCGAGAACGAACATGCGGACGGAGGGATGGACATACCGGCGCTAACAGGCGCTCATGCTGGAAGCGAAACGCGCCTAAAAAGACTCCCATTGTCAACTCAAATGTTTTAAATACACATCACCATCCTAATTCAGATTTATTTTCGTTTGACTTTCGCTCCCATGCCACTATTGATATATTTAGCATTAATTTCTCTTCTTACGCGATTCTAAATTTGTACCTTTAATCCGTTCCTAACTGTAACCCATATTCACGAAGAGCCCTTATTATCTACCTTTCTTCACCTTATAATTTACTAATATATGATTCGTTCGTCTAATTCGCAAGGTTCGAAGATCACTTCTCAAACTACGTAGCATTTACACGCTTCCTCATTGATCGCATTCGTAACTGGTGGGCCCAAACGTATTCTTATGCGACTTATAATGTATGACCTCGAGGCGAGAGGAAAAATAATGAGGCAACAGGGAGCTTAGCAACTAGAATTAACCCAGGATCAGCCGGGCAGAATTATTTTAGTACCCTAGGGAGAGATATAACTTCCGAGAATCCGCATTTGATTCTTTTTAGATCTGGGCAACAAGTGCAACCTACACATCTGTACTACGTACATCTGGAGGAGATGAAAAGCGGCGGCGAATAAAATAATGATACGCTACTGCGGAATTGCTCTTCTACAAATGTATGCGACCACATCTCTGATAACGTGCCTCACCCAATCCAATTGATTCCCACTGCCCATTCTTCCGTCGACGACGTAAACTTCAAGGAAACAAATGTGATTTTTCGGATGTTATTATATTGAATCAACTCAGCGACGTACTCGGGTGTAAAATATGACCAATGGAAATTCCCAGAAATTCGCAGAAATTGCACCGCAATTCTCACCGTTGCTAACGATTAGATGCCGTACCTACTCTGGACTGCTCCTTCAATATTCCAATGTACGATTAGGAAAGCAGTAAGAGCACGAAATGCAGGTGTCGCCACGAGATCCACACAGCCTGGTTGCCAACGTCTTCTCGGAAGAAATTACGCAGATGGGTGATAGAAATTAATGTCAATATGAACAACTGAGCTCATCGTACGGATTGAATTCAATGGTCGACAGAGGTATTTAACTTAATAGCAGCTAAATCAAGAGTTCATGACCTTTTTCGTCTTTCTTCCGATCTTCTAAAATCACCATGCTGCTCCCTTCCTCCCTTTCTCCAGAAAATTCTATTTTACATTTTTAAGACTTTTTATCAAACAATTGTTGGTATTATTTACTTTTATTTAAATAAGCTCAGTAGCCAATTTTACATAGATTAAAATAAACATATCTAGAGAAAACTGGATAAAGGAAAAATGTGAGAAAATACAACAGATTGAGTAGTTAGGACGATACGATACGATGTACGCTAGCACACTAGAATTAGAAGATAAGAAGGCTAATAGAATCCATGGAAAAGGAATTACTAATACAAATTGGAAGATAATCGCTTAACTAAAGGATGTAGTACAAGTATGGGAAGGATGTACAAAGGGACTATACAACAAGGAGGCAGGTTCGAGGCAAATAGACCTGGAAGAAGATTGGTAAAAAAGAAAATATGGGACAAAATCAAAATGAATATGAAGTAAAATTTAAAAATTGCCAGTACTTTAAAATGCGTTGGCGCACTCCGCTAAGTGTTAAGGAAGTTGTACATTGTGTAGAGGCTGGTACATTCAACAAACTCTGAAAGTCCGTCCTTCGTTCGCTTCTTACTCCATGGCGCCATTTTACAACTACTCTTATTCTCCTACCACTACGTTGAAATCACCCATGGCCACTTTTTGATGGCAGCATCATTTTTCACACATTTATCCAATCTTATATGTGAAAAATTCTACTTCCTCATCCGAGTATTTTGGTGTCGGAGCGAAGATTTGAACTATTTGCAGTAGGTATCTCTTATTTATTTGAAGCACCAGGCGAGACGTTCGCTCGGACGAACTTTCTTCCTCCAAGATGTTCCTTTTCAATTTTTGCTCACAACAAATTCAACTCCAACAGTTCACCCTGTTTGCAGTTCTCCTGCAATAGAAAGATGCCCTATCTGAAATTCTGACAGGCCTTCTTCGCCTTTTCTTCTTATTTTATTAAGTCCTAATATATCCCACTTGATCTCTTCGAGTTCTTGGAGGCTCTCGATGTTTGTTTATTTCGTCGTACAGTCCGGCAATTAAAAGGTTGTTAAGTTAGGATTACAGGAATTGGAGGAAAGAGGAAATTGGGGAGCTGAATGAGTAAAATGATATTTAAGAAGAACAGAGCCAATAAAACGTGAATTGAATAATAAAGATCGGAACAGCATAACCCAATGAGGGATAAGAAGAAAATGCTACATATAAATACAGAGTTAGGAAAGGAAACCGCGGAGGCGAAAAAAAGACGATACTTCACTACTAATAATGAACACATGTTTAAAACTATTAGCAGATAATTTAAGAGCCCAGGAGATGATAAGATGCCAAATAGATTCCATATTTTCAGGAAGAGAATAATAAATGCCGAGAAATCGCCATAGTCAGACAGATTCAGATTAAAACTTTCTGATAGTGTATGTGAGAAAAGAGATCAACAAATGAGGAGGAAAAATCACACGGTGTTACACAAGGCACTTTTCTCCCTTAGTTCACTTATGGAATCCAATACATTGACAGGTCTTTGAATTGTATCCACACATCCTTCCCTATGAAAAACATTTCTAGCATTAATTGTTGAGTTGTTAGCAATTTTTGATGTAGACACCGATTACTCCGCAGCATCCGACTCTAGATCCACAAAATCTTTAGCAAATTTAGCTCTCATATAGACCAAAATTAGGGCTTCTCCAAGATGCAGAGTTTCAGAGATACCTATTTCCCAAAAAGGTGTAGATAGATAGATAAATAGAATACATAAGCGATGTTAAAAAAACGCAAATCATGAGAAAAATATGGAGAGAAAGATCTTGAAAATTTGAATGAGAAGAAGGATACATTCAGAATGAAATTGAAAGGATGTCTTACTTAGAAAGGTGAAAAAGAAACGGAAACCTTTGGATAAATAATGAAAGAAATTTAAAAGCAACAGCGTATAAAATATTAAAATCAGAAAATCATGAATCATCGAGGAAATGCTTTAGAAAATAGATGCTAGAAGAAGGCAGGAAAAGGTTAACAGCGAAGAAGGTGGAATTAAGAAAAGGATGAAAGGGAAAAATTGAGAAAGGTGACAAACAACAAAACTGGATTAAGGAAAATATGGAGGGATACACCAGTATTTGCGTCGATTTTTAAGGAAAAGTAATCCATATGGAGTTGAAAATCATTGAAAGTACTTGCATATTTTATGAACCGACCAAAATCTCTATGTTGCGCTATACAGCATTAAACTAAATTTCCACCAAATCTATGACTTAACAGCATTTTATCAAATAATACATCTCCAATTACAAATCTCAGAAGGATATATTGATAATATTTAACCGTAAATGCCCATTTTAAATGTAGAAATTATTAGTGATAGTAAATATACGAATGAGTAAGTTAGGAAAGTATTGCGGAAGCAGATATTATAAGGCGATTTTTACAAAAAATATATATATTCCATTGATCGTTGTTTAATATCAACGCCATTATAGTATAGCCCTCTGATTGCCATTAAAAGCTTACCCATATAAAAGCATTGCCATGGTAGTCGATTGTTTACACCAAGAAATACTTCCATTTTTTCAGATAAAAACTAAAAATGTACGCCAAATCTACAGGGATTAGAATTCCGTCTTCAAAAAATAAGAAACTGCAATTTCTAAAATTTCCAATGGTTCAAGTCCTGAGTTCGAATAATGACGGGAAATAATTTAAAAAGCAAATATATAATCCTCATCATCGATTTACGTGATTTACTTATGGAGCAATGATGGGGCAAAATTAGCTCCAAGGCTGGGGCGGATTGGGCCGCCTGGACACCGGGCAAAGTCCCGGTGGGCCGATGCGCTCCTGGGCCTTTGAGCTTGATGCCTCGGCCAGCAGCTGGTGCTTTTCCGTATTCTAAAGTAGGGGTGCGCATCCCAGGGGTCCCGACCCCATTGGGGGTCGCGGAAGAAGTTCGAGGGGTCGTGAGGGAGTGAGAAATAAGACCTAAACAAAATACTTTTATCATATCGCTTGACATTGTAGTTACTATAATGTCGACAATGTAATTGGCGACACTCCTTCGCAACCCCATTGTAGCTCCTACATCGTCACGCGTTACGATACAATAAATAAAATGTAGTTGAACAATCTGGATAGGCCTTCTGATCGAATCCTCTGCCTACGATGGCTGTTATTGTACTTGTTGCTGAAACTTGTTCGTCTGTTTCATGGACGGGACATTCTTGGTTAAATTCGCGGACAGTGAAGCGTGAGAGATAGAGCACCCGAAAGAGTCTCATCTACTTTCCCGCATTTCAGCTGTGTTTTGTTGAGCTCACATTAATCTTTGTCAGCGGCATACGCCCCCGTCCCTCCCTTTCAAGTAAGTGTCTCTTTCCTGGAGTGTTGTGGCTGTTCCATCAGACCTGAGTTCGTTATTTTCATCTCCATGTTTGCTTTATATTTATATATATTATCAGTGTTTTTATATTTATATTTTATGTTTTTACTATAATAGGATATATATTAAAATTTAAAATACCCATATCATCGACATGGATAAATGGCTAATAAAAGTTAAATGATCAGCAAGTGGCGAATGTGAGGACGTAAGTCCAACTAGTGAGACGCCAAAAAAGTGGAAACAAAAACTTTCATGGAATTAGGAGAATCATCGCAGTTTAAACCGGACAAGAGGGTCAGGAAATACCAAGAACATTACATTAAGTATGGTTTTACTTATACTGTAATAAATAATGAGCAACGCCCGAGGTGTGTAATATGTTTAGAAATATCATCGGGTGAGAGTATGTAACCATCCAAGCCAGGGGCGGATCCACGGGGGGGGGGGGGGGGCGATGGGGGTGAACGCCCCCTCCTTAGATAACCTCATTGCACTCCACTGGGTGCATTCTTAAATTCATTCCGCGCAAAAATCCTCAATTATACGCCGCAGATTAGGTCTGTATAGCAAGGGAAAGAAGGATTCTGATAGGGATAGAGGTTTTAAAAATGTAGGACAGTTGGCAGGGGCGGATTCGCTAGGTGGAGGAGCGATCGCCCCCCCTTGAGAAGTTTCTGGATCCGCCCCTGATCCAAGCTCAAGAGACACTTAGAAACAAAGCATGCCGATGTAATGGGGAAGGATGAAACTTTTTTAAAAAGACATGGGAATGTATTAGAAATGCAGTAATGTTTTATGAGCAGGAATACAACAGTTCCGGGAAAAGCGTTAAGGGCGTCATTAAAAGTTTCATACCTGATTGGAAAAACAATGAAACCCCATAAGGTTGATGAAACTCTCGTTTTGCCCGCCGCAATAAGAATGTCTTCAATGTTCATGGTGAAAAATATGGTAACGATTTAAGATGAGTTACTTTACCACGAGGTACTGTTTCCCGGCGTATTACAGTACTCTCAGATAATATAAAATTACTACTGTTAAAGAGATAGAAAGATTCCTCATATTTCGCAATTCAGTTGGACGAGTCCACTGATGTTGCTAAACTTGCTCAGCTTCTTGTTTATGTGAGATACTGTTACGATGGTGATATTTTGAAGACTTTTTATTCTGCGAGCCTCTGAAAGGAAGAACGACTGGTGAGGAAATTTTCAGTGTTGTAAATAAGTTTTTCCAAAAAACGCCATTTTATGGTCCAATTATGTAGCGATTTGTACAAATGTCGCAAATGCATTACTTGGAAAAAACATTGGATTTAAGGGTAAAGTTAAAGAGATTGCTCCACATATAGCTTTTCACCACTGCATTATACATAAAGAATCCTTAGCTGCAAAATCACTAGAGCCAACTTTAAATAAAGTACTGTGGAAAGCTGTAAATGAGGTGAATTTTATTATAGTGAAAGCTTTAAACAGTAGATTGTTTGCGATGCTGTGTACTGAAATATGATATGATTATAACAAGCTTCTTCTTCACACTGAAGTTAGGTGGTTGTCACCTGGAAAATGTTTCAACGATTGCTTGATCTGAAAGACGAAGTTAGGATATTTCTTCTGGATCACAATTACAAACTCTCTCAATATTTCTTAGACAAAAATGGCTAGCTATTCTTAGTTATCTTGCAGATATTTTCGGAAAACTAAATGATCTACATGTGAGTTTGCAGGGTCGATGTACAAACATTTTCACTCTCAGCGACAAGATAGAATCTTTTAAAAAAAGAAAATAGCTTTATAGAAAAATGAAATTACACGAGATAATTATGAAATGTTTTCATATCTGTTTTTGAAAAACAATATTGATTTACATGAAATTAAAACTACAATTTCAATTCATCTGACAAATTTGATAGAAAATTTTGATGTAAAATTTGAAAAATTTCCGGAAGAAGATTTGGGGTGGATCCGTAACCCTTTTTCTTTTGATAATTCAAGTTCGAATAATAACACCCTATAAGAAAGAGAACAATTGATCGAGTTATCATGTGACGTAAATCTGCACACAAGAATTAAAGAGACGACAATAAAAATGTTTTGGATTTCCGTCAAAAGTGAGTATCCAGAAATTACAGAAAAAGCTCTAACGTCACAGCTTCCTTTTGGTTCAACATATCT
The DNA here is from genome assembly GCA_036926305.1 of Uropetala carovei. Lineage (NCBI taxonomy): Eukaryota > Metazoa > Arthropoda > Insecta > Odonata > Petaluridae > Uropetala > Uropetala carovei. The sequence goes on from JAXCHB010000092.1 coordinate 52,090, forward strand.
ATGTGAAACTGCTTTTTCTTGTCTCACTATAATCAAGAAAAAGCATCGTTCTAGACTCGAGGTAGAACCAGATTTACGATGGGCAATTTCAAATATATTACGAAATTTCGACGAAATTCTACCAAATATCCAGGCTCAGGTTTCACAATAAATGTATTCATTCTATTAATGTTATATGTTGTATCATTATTGCTTTCTATTCTTTATACTGCACCAGTTTAACTGTATAACTATAATAAATATCATTGAAAATCTATTAGTGACGTAAATTTTATATATTGTTCCCTATGCAAATAGATGGGATCGCGTGTGATTGACATCTCTAAATATGGGGTCGCGAGTAGGAAAAGGTTGCGCACCCCTGTTCTAAAGTAATGTTTCGCAACATTATTTTAGTTATTAGGTGGGCCGATATCCGAGTATTTGCCAGGGCCGATTTTTGCTCCCAATCCGCCCCTGCTCCCAGCAGATGATCCCGGTTCACCAATTTCTTGTCACATGTAGCCGTCATATGTAGTGACATCCTGAAAATCCGGTTTCTCTAGGTTAGTAGTGCACAACCCGCGGCCCGCCACGGCGTTTTGTGCGTCCAGCGGCCGCCTACGTAAATTTCTAAAATTTTAAAAAATTGAGAGGTTTTTAATGTTTGGGGGAACTAACCCAATTTGTATTGGATCATCCATAAATTACGTTACGCTCTAGGGAAGAGGGTGGAGGATTTCTTGTCTCGGGACATTTTTGAGAAGGTATGTCCAGTCCCGGGAATTGAAAAGCAGACAATAATCACAACCTCTAGATCTCAAAACTCTCACTCATAACTATAATAGTTACTGGTCTGAAGTTTGGTACTCGGGTTTATGTTTACATATAAAGCTGAGGAATGTATGAAAAACACGAACTTTTCAGTTTAGGTAGCTCAAAGAAATTCATAAATCCCGAAAACTCATATCTCGCTTCATTTTTCTGCTGAGTGTTGGAAGCACGTTTCAGAGGGAAGACTAAGGTTTTGAGACTTATAATCTCTCTCGAGTGTTTCTTTACCCTCCCCACTGCTTCGGTATGTATACAACAGCCCAACGTGAATTCATTCACCACTTTTATCGAGCCCCGCATTCCATGACAGATGTAATCTATAAGAGAAACCTGAATTTGCGGTTTATGGTTTACTTTCTTTCTTTTTCTTCTATTTTTGCTTATGAATATCGCCCTATTTTATATTCGTTTATTCATTTAATTTAATATTTTGCAGTTGCCCCAATTGACTTTGTTAAATGACTATCACATACATGGAAAACGAAGAAACGAACCCTAGAAGAAGAAAAAAGTGTTCCAAGCATATAGGACTGAAAGATATTGTTTTGAGGTGTAAAAAAGATAAAATTGTTTGTTAATTTGTAACCAAATTGTAAGCGTACCAAAAGAGTGCTACTTAAAACGGCATTTTGAAAAAAGCACCCAGAATTCAATGAAAAATTTTCTGGGGAACTTAGAAAATAAAAGGTTTACTGATGGTGATTTTGTGAAAAATGTTTAAGTACTGTGTCACAATAGCTATTTTGTACAAATTGCGTTAAGAAGTTTGAAGCCATCAACTTAAATCGGAGGACCATGCAGCGGCGACTGAAAGACATTTCCTATGATGTTGAATCCAAATTTTCGGAACCATTCAATAAGTGTATTTAGTTTTCAAAGGCAGTAGATGAACCGACAGATGTCACATCAACCTCTCAAATGTGTATATTCGCACGTTGTGTAACACCAGATTTTGAAGGGTATGGGGAACTCGTAGAGATCCTTCCGTTGAAAGATCAGACCAAGGGATCTGATTTGCTTTAGGGATTGCTTAAAAGTCTTCACAAGCATAATATGCACTTAATAAACTTGTGGTGATAGTTACCGACGGTGCGCCTTCTATGACAAGTGCTCGAAACGGGATGGTATCTCTTCTGTCCAAACATGTCCAGAAGTTGGAGCCCAAAAATGAGTTGATAAAATATCACTGCATAATTCATCAAAGAAAGTAATTGGGAAGGATCTAGGATTTAGTAAAGTTATGAGTGACGTTTTAAATTCAGTCAGCTTTATCAGATCACGTGCGCTAAACCACAGGCAATTCAAAGCTTTTCTCGAGGAAATTTAAGTTGAATATGGCGATGTTCTGTACTATTCTGAAGTCCGTTGGCTTAGCAGAGGCAAGGTTTTGCAACGTTTTATATCGCTCTTCGAGGAAAATGTTTCTGATAGAAAAAGGATAAGAAGTAAATCATCTCGAACATCCAACATGGTTATATGACTTGGCATTTTTGACTGATATCATTGCACATTTAAACGAATTAAATCTGAGATTGTAAGGTAAAAACCATCTGATATTTGAACTTGCTAACAATGCATCAGCGTTCCAAATTACATTATCATTATTTCGAGAGCAACTGTTGAAGAACAATATTTTTCACTTTCCTAACTGTCGAAAAATATTTAAAAGATACAATGTGAATAGTTTCAAATATGCCGCTCATATAGAACGTACCCAGCCAGGTGTCTCAAACCCGCGGCCTGCGCGATGCATTTGTGCGGCCCGCGAAGCAATTTACTTTATACTACGCGATGCGAACTCAAATCTATTTCTTATAAAATATTTCACGCAAATATTTCTAAATAATCTAAGAAGTGTATTAAATCATTCCAATTTATATCAGTCTGCACGTTTCAGTTACTGAAGAATGTTTATCCCACTGCCAGCGAGTTTCTTGCGTATCAGAAGGACAGCCGTCGACGTTTAATTTAGCATTTTTGTAATGACTGCGTGTAAGACGCGTAATAGAGCGATTCCTCTCTCGTGAAAAGGGAGAGTGAATAAAAAACAAAGAATACGAAAATGTGTGAGGACTGGGAAAGTAAGGATTGCGTCCCGCGGATCGTCAGAGAGCCGTCATGCGGCCTGCACACCGATGTGAGTTTGAGACCCCTGTATCCAGCAGTCATTCAGTGAGATATTTTCGGCCTTTGAGCGGGACAAAACGTTGTTAAAAAAATGTGCGAACCCTTTTGATGTGTCATATAAAGATGCTGACTCCAGTTTACAGCTCGAACTCGTCGATATTCATAGTAATGATGAAATGAGGTCAATATTTAAGGAGGGAATTCTGCTAAATTTTTATAATGCCTTCTTAAAGAATTCTATTCAAATCTAGGACGAATGGCAGCTATTTGCACAAGTTTGTTTGGAAGCACTTATATATGTGAACAGGCTTTTTCATTGATGAAATTGATCAAATCGAAATATTGATGAATGAAAATATGTGTTCAACCTTGTGGCTGAACACAACAAACATTACATCAGATATTAAGTGTTTAACAACGGTAATGCAGGCTCAACGATCGCACTGAGGCAAATTAAATTCACTTTAAAATAGAAAAGGTTGATTGATCATATTTTCTATTAATTTTTTGTCAGAGCTTTCTTATTTAAATGAAAAGTTTAATTTATGCAGAAAATTAAGTTGCAATTATTAATATTATTTAAAACCATCATTATTTAATAAAAAGTTAAAAATCCCATAAAATGTAATAAAATAAATTTGAATTCAGATTTTTCTTAAATTTATATATTCAATATAATTTTTTTCATAATGCGGCCCCCGGACTCGGTGAAAATGTGTAATTATAGAAAAAGGTTTTGCCCCACTGCTCTAGGTTAAACCGTTTGAGATATCGTCTGCAGAGTCGGACGGACGGACGGAAAGACAGACAAAGTGAATATATAAGCGATTTGTAAAAAAATCGCTAAAAATAAAACAGTTCATGCAGAAATGGAATGTCTTCAATGTTATTATGCGGTTTTATTTTACTTAATGATCAATAAGGTGGAATAATTGCTAATTTTTGACATAACTAAGAAATAAATTTTAATGCTTCGTTAAGAAATCCATGCACTGACCGATAACTTTAATAGTTTACGCTTTTACTTTCAAAGAAAAACACCTCTGCTTTCCCTTTAAAGAGCTCAACTGAGGAAATGAGTATAAATCCCTCTCTTCCTCTTCGAAGTGCTATGTATGCATCACGCAGCACACACTAACGGAGTTATTCTTCTCCCGAACGAACTCTGTTGGAGGCGGAGCAAACTTTCCAGCACACGCCGGGACTGTATATACGAGTATAACCCTCTTTCTCTCCTGCCCTCCGTCCCTCTCTACATCATCTTCTCTTCTTGCCACTTTCCCCTTTTCTCTCTCTTTTCCTTCCCATGATCAGTTTGCCTAATCCTTGTAACGTCGCAAAGAACGGATCGTTCCAGAGAACGTTTTTTCGGTAGGCATTCTATCGGTGCTACTTTCAAGACTTCTCGGCGCAATTATCAGATTCCCTATTGCGCCAAAGCTTATTCAAGTAAATAGCACCGAAGATGGCAGGTTAGGGAACTAGTTACAGCGTCGTAGCTTCGTGTCATTCTACAAAAATAACACGGACTGCGAGCATTTTTTTGAAAATCGTCGAGGCATATAAGGTCATTGTTAACACGATTTGAATTTCTGCCACGTGATCTCCAACCGCTAAATATTTTAGATCTGAAGGGAGCCGCTCAAAGGAATGAACTGTGACTGGAAAACTCACTTGTGCGGTTCCATTGGACGAGTGGTTTTCGGTTGTCGGGAACTTTCGTCGGAAATACTCAGGACGACAAAGCATCTCCAAAACATCGTAGAGGTTTCTCTCCAAGACTCTCGTCCTCAGTAGTTAGATGTCAAATCGTCATATCATCGTAATTTCCTTCCTGATACAAAGTAACCGATCTTTATACCATCTCACGCCTTCCTTTTCTCGACCCGAAGGACGGATCGCACTTTCATGATTCAATGTCTCGTTCGCTGAACATCATAAATCCTTTTCTCCTTTGGATCCTCCATTCCACCTCCCCACCCACCCCTTCTTCCCCCCTCTCTCTTTTCAAACCCTCGACTCGATCCCTGACCCCTGAGATGTTCACCCCCATCCGTCCACCTTCCTCTACTACTTCACTTGCGGTATTCCTTTCATCCGGTTTCGCCCTCTCTCCCCTTCTTTCTTTCTTCCCTCCCCTCCTCCTCCTTCTTCCTTTCTTGCCTTCTTCCTTCCTCCCACAAATCCCTCTCCTCTTCGCATATTCTCTCTCAACTTGGATAAAGTCAACTAAACGTATAACTTCTCCATTGTGCTCTAAACAACCGCTTCTACGGAAACTCGAGTCCTCTCGCTCGCTCTCCACTCACTCGCACGCATCCCAACTCTCTCTCTCTCTCTCTCGACCTCCCTTGCCTAACCGCACCCTCTTCCTACGCTCTCTCTCTTCTCTCAGCAGTCCCCGGTTTTTATTGACCCCCCCCCCCCTCTCCCTCCCTTTCCTCCCCTTCCTCCCCATCTCTCCTCTGACGCTGCGTCCACTGTAACCCTCGGCCCCTCTTCAATACCTACTCTCTCTCACTCTCTCTCTCTCTCTCTCTCTCTCTCTCTCTCTCACTCTCTCTCTCTCTCACGCTCTCTCTCTCTTTCACATCCACTACCATTTCATATCCATTTGCATTCGCTTTAAATTCACTACTACTCGAAAACTCGGTAATTTCCGCCGCCAAAAATAACCCGACTAAATAAATCAAAATCGTTAATCCGATGAAAATCATGCGAAAGGCGTTTAAGAGCGGCATGTATAGGAATTTTAGGTGATTTGTCGCAATCTTACGAAAATTATGAGATCGAGTGCGAATTTTTGGCGTTTGATCGTTTAATTTGCCAAGTTTATCCAACCGATATTACTCATAGTTTGAGTTAATAGCAAAATTATACACGTAACTACGGATGGATTAAATAAGCTCTTCCTAAATTTTTATTAACTGCATTTTCTTTAAGAAAAATAAACGAAGAATTTCAAAGGTACTCTACAAAGTATTTTTGTGAATGATGCATGCATGACCTTTAAAATTACAAAAATGATAATATCCCTGGATTACTTTTTAGGCGCGTTTCGCTTACAGCGTGAGCGCCTATTATCGTCCGTCCGTCCGTCCGCATGTTCGTTCTCGGCTTCTACGGAACGGATTTTCATGAAACTTGATATTAAGGACTTACAATCAAATATAAGAAGAAAATCGCAAAAATGCATCACGTACGTCAGTCAGGGGTACCACTTTACTGGGGACAAAAAATTAAATTTTCGTCATATCTCGTAAAATATTGATCATATCAAAATATTATTCAAATAAAACTTGTAGAACTAGTAAAGTGGAGTCTTTCCTTTTCTATACATTTTTATCGTAGGAGTAGTCGTTATCGAGAAAATCAAACAAGAATGTCTTATATCGAGTTGAACTGAAAATTTCTTGCATGGTTACTTCATTGTTGCTAACATAAACAATCTCCCAAACAAACGTTTAATTTCCCTACGTGTGCATGTAATATTATTAAATAGGAAGAAAATTGATTATTTATGATGAAGAAAAGAACTTGAAAACGCTATTTCCCTTAAGTACAGGTATACTATAATTTCTTTCTAATACTCCATTGCACGAAACGCGCCCATTTGTGATACGATGTACACTTTCCTAACTTTTTATATTACTCTAGAAGCAGATCCACCAGAACAACTATAATAATAACATAAAATTAAAAAACATACATTTAAGATCCTTGCAGTCAGAAGAAACCACAATCATTTTAGCTAGGGACCGAATGAACCGCAACGATTATGCAATTTCATGGCAGTAACAAATGTGCACATAAGCATTTTAGAATATGTAAGTCAAAATACAGGGTGTTCAAAAAGTTTCTAGGCAGTAGATGGATAGAAATTACTCTTTGGCAACACTGCTGTTTACTACTGACATAACCTCACTTGCATAAATGGGCCGTAGGTTGCCGACCCCTTCTCTAAATGATGCATCTGTATCGTTTTCATTAACAAAATCTTCGTTGGTGTATCCGCTATCACTGTAACTAATGATGCTTCGTAGAATTTCTTTACCTTTAAGATAATTAGAGTAACAACTAAGTTAATTTTCATCCATAAAAAAACTTTACAAAATGGTGACATCAATTTTAGCAATGTATCCGTTGTATGCAAAGAAAAATTGAAACGCCTCTAATGACAGCTCAGATCAAACGACGCTTAACTTAGTTTCCTATCGTAAGGAGTAAAGAGGAAGAAGAATGTAATAGGACTTTACTTCAAATTAGATTAAAAGATTGTGATGCCACTTATCCAGTAGATAAATTGCGACTAACCGAGAGTCAAATGGAGAGGAGATATCCTTTCACAAAAGGTTCCTTGTCGTTAGCAATCTTCAGATGATTTTAAAAAGAAACCGATAATCCCTATACTTTTCCCTATCCGTCGTTATAATACACGTCATCTTCTACTTCTGAGAATAAACTATAAGAAATAATATATCCCTATCCAATTTTTTTTATTTTCATGATATTCAGCATGCGGAAAAAGGATTCCAAAGAGAACGATGATATCTGTTTACGCGGAATAGGGACCAGATTTGTCCAAAGATGAGCTAATTGCTGGTCTTTTCCTCGCACTCATATTTCTCATATAATTTTTCATACGCATCTTGCAAGTATAGTTACATATTTATTATCGACAAAAAAAAAAACAAAAATGGTTATTCACAAAAGTCTTCTATGTAGTTCAGAACATTTCACCCTCCCATTTTGATTATCTATATAAATAAAATTCTAACCTCTGTCTGAACATTTGTTTTCATGTCGGGGTTTTACTTTTTTTGTGTGTTTTGCATCACAAGAAGACGTTTGAACCGGTTTGCACAATTGTTGTCGGTCTGTCTGTTTGTTTGTTACCGCATCACGCAAAAACGGCTGGCCGAATTTTTATGAAACTCGCAGCGTATCTTTAGACTGGTCCAACTTAAAATATAGGCTTTGTGGTGTGTCTCAAAAAAATTTTAAGTGCGGGTTTGGGGGCATCGATTTGGTTTTTCGACAATAACTCTCGAGTAAATTAACTTAGGAAGTTCAAATTTGATATTTGTCACTTTCAATACAAGTATAAGATCAAGTTTGTAGATGAGAAAAATCAGACCAAGGGGAGGGGGGGTTGTGGAGGGGGGCACCCGTAAGAGAAATCATAAATAAACGCAAGTTACAAAATATGAACTACAACAAATAATAAACAAATTTCCAAAATATTGATTAAAGTTTTTTCTTTTCTGTACGCAACCTATCTACAAATAGATAATTTTGTGGGTTACCATCTTTTGGCCTCACACCACTCAATTATTGTAATTGCTGAGCTTTCCGGAAAATTATGCAATATTGCTTCAAGACATCATTTAAATTTACATTTAGCATTTCCGGATTTAATACCTATCTCCTATATATTTATAAAAGTTTGTTTGTTTGTTTGTTTGTTTATTTGTGCATCTATATATTTTCCAAACCGTTACAGTTAGATTAATCAAACTTTCAACAGATACTTTCTTCACAAATAGAAAGGCCGTACGCTGATTTTTAATCCCAAATGTTTTTATATAAGTAATTGTACAAAACGCAAAATAACTCTCTATGCTAATGGTAATGGTAACCCATTATCTGTCGGCTCCTTTATCCACGCCCACAATCAACCGATTCCAACCAAATTTGGTTTATTAGTATTTGTAGGTCCACTTCATTCGAAATGGCGGTCGATTTAAACATTAAACAATGCGTATTTTCCCAATTCCTACTATTGATATGAATAAAATTTGGCACGATTGTGGAGGACTTCCAGAAATAATTCATACGTGGTTTTCGTTTCTCTCTGCCCCTCTTATTCAAGACGACGGCCGATTGAATTGTTAAATACCATGTATAATCTAGAATTCCAATTGGATTTGAACCAAATTTCCCCGGGCAACGCCGGTAATTTCTGCCAGTTAAATAACAATATTTTATTATCTTTAATAATTTGTGGTTTAAATCATTTCAGATATAGACAGGAAACGGATAAATTATAGTAATATAATACATTTATATGTAAAATTTGTTGTCACAAAGAAAACCCATTATATATGGAAATTAAATGATTTCTTTATACTTTGTATTATTTAAAAGGAAAAAGTTAAATTAAAGCATCTTTGATGATCTAGCGTAAGTTATGATGACATTATATACAAATCGTTAAAACGAAAAAAAAAAAATTAACTAACCGACGGTTTCGAACCCCGGAACTTAGCATCCCACGTCCAATGCAGTAACCATTACACCAACAGGACCGGAAGTCCTATCGGCGCAGTTTAAACTTCCGGTTACGTTGGTGTAATGGTTAGCGTATCGGACGTCGAACGCGAAGTTCAAGGGTTCAAATATCAAGATAATTTTAACATTTTTTTCGCTTTAAATGTACATATTTATCTAGAATATTTTCTTAATTAACTTTGCGTATATAATGTGACATTTTCAGTGAAATATTTACCTTTAGAAAATTAATTTTCATTAAGTTGCATAATATGCGTTTAGTAACATATATACATACATATATACGTGCATACGTACACACAAACACCTTCTTATTCGATATCTATATATTCCGACTTTTATTTAGTTACATTTGAGTTTTTAGATTGACATTACTTTAAAATATTTCTATTAAATACTAATATTTCATTAACTTTAATAATTTGAGCTTTTAATCATTTCAAATACAGATAGGAAACAGAGAAATTATAGTAATGTAATACATTTATATGTAAAATGTGTTAAGTCACAAAGAAAATCCGTTATATACGGAAATTAAATGATTTCCTAATATTTTGTACTAACAGAAATTCCCGGCGTTTCCCGGGGAAATTTGGTTCAAATCCGATCGGAATTCTAGATGATACATGGCATTTAACAATTCACTCGGCCGACATTTAAATAAAACGGGCAGAGAAAAACAAAAACCACGTATGAATTATTTCTGGGAGCCCTCCACAATCGTACCGAATTTGATTCAAATCAATAGTAGGACTTGGAAAAATACGCGTAGTTTAATCAGTCCCTGCCGTCCAATTACGGATAAGGAAGTAGTCGTTTCTCACCTTTCTCACTGTGTTTAAGATGCAAAGTTACCTGTTATTTTAGAACAGGAAGTTTATGAGAACAGTTATTTTATTTAACAGTTTAGGCACCAAAACAGTTCGTAAAGAACTTTGCCGTTATTTCTGACTCACCTCGAGATGGCAGTGTATTAGCATACAAAGTTATTTTTCTTTTTGTTGAAAAGTAGCCTACGACCTTCCTATTTATGAAGAAAGTATTGGTTGACAGTTTGATTATTCTAGCTTAAATGTTGTGGAAATGTATAGATGCACAAACAAACAGACTTTCATAAATATATAGGAGATTGATCTTATACTTGTATTGAAAGTGACAAATATCAAATTTGAACTTCCTAAGTTAATTTACTCGAGAGTTATGGTCGAAAAACCAAATCGATGTCCCCCAAACCCCCACTTAAAAGTTTTTTTTGAGATACACCATATCTTATAAATATTTTAGTGTGTGTGTATGTGTGTTCTGTATACGTTTTTACACCGTTGAAGCTATCGAATTGAAAAGTTTCATGGGCCATCCCATGGAACAAAAGAAGAACTTGGTCTAGGTTTGCAGACCGTGGAGTCTCTTATACCCTATGGGGTCAACAAAATACTATTTCCATAAGAATGCATGGGAAATGGTATGGAGAAACCCCAAAATGCCATGCAGCCATTCACTGATGTGGATATAAATATACCTAAATATTAACTTACGATCATGGGTAATGGCTTTTTTTACGCAAGAAAGACTATATATTTTAATTCTGATCATGTTTTGTCATATTACACGCTAATATGCTCGAAATTTTCCTTTAAGCGCAAAATCTATCGGTTTAAATGACCATTTTCCAGGTGGCAACAAAGTTAAATTTCATAATTGCTGTCCTCTTCAAAGTTAAGAGATATCCACGCCGTGGCGCACCGTGAAGGAAGAATAGCTAACTCCACGATAAAGGGTGCAAATGGATTCATGCCTAAATGCAGTCTATGAATACTTTTGAAGGTGGTCAAATGATTTTTAAGGAATGTTAGAACATTGTTATCTTTTACTATTAACATTGAAAGATTTATGGCAGCATAAATCCATACGTCTACTTACATTTGTTCGGTAACCAAGATGTTGTTTAATGTTTACGACTTAGCTAATAGTATTGACATAATCCACATAATTTTATTGCTGCTTTAAAGGCTTCGGTGCATCTATCCATGTGATTATTAAGTAAGACGTTAATGCGTAATTACATTAACGGTAAAAACTTTATAATAGAATACATAAAATAGTAGTAATGTTAGTGCAAGCATCGCTTGCGTAATTAAGGAATGGGGAACGTTTGCCCGGAGCAATAAGAAGCGCTTGCTACTGTAAAGAAAATCTTTCCCTAGCGAATCCGAGCGTTTCAGCTAGTAGAACATAAAAATAAAGCCCCACGCGATAAACAACCAATTCTACAACAAAGTAACTAATTGAAAATGTGTACTTTTTCGAAATAATTATCGATTCTGGAACATGTTAATTAATAGGTCGAGCTTCGATAATAATGGACTTTATGATTAAATAATGGAAAGTATGGATTAGCTGCCTGTCTGTTGATGTTCATTGCGTTTCTCTTGCACTGTTGGCTTTATCCCACATTTTTCTATTTCACTTTTGTGAAGATTTTGCAATCACTTATGTTGGAATAGTGTTCAGAGTCGCATGGATTTGTCCATTATCGGATTTTGATCGAATTTATCGAAATATCGCACCTAGTGGTAGCAAATACACCAATATGCGAGTCACTCACAAAGTTTTAGCTGCTGATGCGATAAGATTTTTTCCGTGCCTGCTTCGCAAATTATGTGTTTCTTCTAATTGTAAGATTCCAAAGGCTACTGTGTTTGTAAATTAAAACTAAATGTGCTGACCGAAGAGAAAAGGTAATATCGCGGCCCTCGATACTCTTTGCTTCATAGAGAGCATTCTGACTTATTTGTGCGCACATGTGACGATACAGTTTGGGATTAGACTTCGGACAAAAATATGGTCAGTAATAAGCACCATCAATTTTAAGGCCTTCTGAAGCGTATTTTCTAAACATCGTAGCTAATCTTGCTGACTTGAATTGTGGAGTGTCTATGGTGACAACATATGGTTGACTATTTTAAGAGACAGATCCTTAAAAAACTGGACTATTAAAATTTTTACGGGATTTTTTTAACTTTGAAATTAAGACAAAAATTATTCTTTAAAGTACTTTTTTTAAATATTTTTTTAAAAAACCTACACAATATAAACCCCTACCAAATAAAAAGAAGATCTTCATTAGTAAGAATATAATATTAAAGTCTTTACAAGAAAGATAGTTGTTTTTCACCTGCAACTCTGCTTTTGCTGCAATTATGTAAAATCTGTTCCTATTGTCATTCCTTTTATTGCGACATAAAGAAAATATTCTTTCCACAAGAGCTTTAGAACCTGGTACTAACTTAATAATTTGCATCAGCTTACAAAATTATTTTTTCGCAAGATTTTAATATAACATTCCGTTTATCCAGGAGAGATGAAATCTCGTTTGTAACTTTTCGTAAAAGTGGGTTCATTTCTGTAAATTCTTCATACATTACATTACATCACATTAATAAAGTACACGAAATGGAAAACATTACGAAACGGGACGCTCGGGAGGAAAATATTAAAATTCGGAACTAATCGCCGATATTTTCGTTACATGTGCCATCTGGGTTCGGTCCGGCCCATTCCGAGCTTTGCATTAATTATATTAAAATGCGGAACATGTGATACACTTGTCTGAAAACAATATATCTATTTTCATAAAAAAATACGGGACAAAGTGCGTCCCGTATTGATTTGCCACAGGACGCGGGACATTTGAAGAAAAATTGGCCGAAAAACGGGGCATCCCGTAAAATACGGGACATGTGGTCACTCTGGTCCATGTATGCTGTTGTCCCGGAGAATTTTACCCTTAACCCGGAGTCTAGTCCCAAAATCCGGAGACTCCTGGTCAAATCCGGAGAGGTGGCAACCCAAAGCGGGACTTCACCTATATTTTGTAAATATTTTTCTCTGACCCGCTTACGATTGCCATTTCCTAAGTTTTAGGGACCATCTAAACGTAAACAAGCTACGTTACCACTATATCCTAAAGATAAATGTGATGTTGATTCACTGCATCTCGAGCCAGTTCCCAGAAACATTTTTGATGACTCGCACCTCTTTTGTTTTAATCCGATAGGATATTACGTTACTCCTCGACCTCCTAGCGGATCTGCTTTCGCCGATAAACTTCGGTCCGTGAGTTTGCGCCCCTTAAGGCCTGCGCCCGGGAGCAACTGCCCCCCTCTGCACACCCCTCGCTACGCCCCTGATCGCACGGAGGCAGGTGGTATGTGAACCTACCCCTGTTAGCAAGAGGTTTGCGGTGCTGTCGGAGGATAGCTCAACGAACTCTGTGACCGTACCTACCCCACCTAAGAGGAATCGGGTTGGGAAGGGAGGGTTGTTAGTAATAGGTAGCTCTAACGTCCGGCGTGTGATGGCGCCTTTGCCATCAAGGGCCCGCCGGGAGAGTGGTGGAGCGGGTGTTCTCCAGGTGTATACCAGGAGGTACGGTGCCCCAGGTGACGAAGGTGGTTCGGGAAGAGGTCGTTGGCACGGGCTGCTCTAGTCTGCGGGTGGTGGCGCATGTTGGCACCAATGCATTGCAATGACGCCTCGAAGCGCGGATACGAGGAGATTTTGAGTTCCTTTAGGGACTTAAACTCCGAGGTCGGTCGTGTCCGAGAGGAGTCTGGGGTTGATATGCGTTTAACCATCTGCAGCATTGTCCCGCGGATTGACTGTGGCTCTGAGGTTTGGAGAATGGTGGAGGGGTTAAACCGAAGATTATGGTCTTTCTGTAGGGGCATGGGGGTGGATTTCGTTGACCTTTGTCCGATTCTCGGATCGTGTGGGGCACACCTAAATGGCTCGGGGGTTCATTACACGCCGGAGGCATACCAGGGTGTAGCCCGTAGGATCCTTGAGCTTAGTAGGGCTTTTTTAGGCTAGAGAGCAGGGTAGAGTGTAGGCGTCTTAGGGGAATGGGTGTAATTGAGAGGGTAACAGAGAACAATATTTCGAGAAATCCTATATCAACCAATTGGCGGAATAATAGTATGAAGAACGCATGTATTTTTAAAACGATTACGAATGGTAAGGCTGAGGTTTATTTGAGAAGCGACAGTGAGAAATTAAATGTCGTCGTATTGAACTGCCGCAGCATCCGTAAGAAAATTGCCGATTTTGAGCATATTATTCGCAGTCTAGAAGCCGATTTCGTGATCGGTACAGAGGGTTGGATCACTGACGAGATTGCAAGTCAGGAGGTATTCCCCCAAGACTATGGAAATTTTAGAAAGGATCGTAGTATCCGGACGGGAGGTGGAGTATTTATAGCAGTCAGCAAGGCATACGAAAGTTTTCCACTACCGATTAATGACGCTGAAATAGAAAGTGATTGGTGTGGAGTTAGAGGAAGTGATTATACTATAGCAAATATGTGCGCATTTTATAGGCCTCCCAATGCAAGTTTAGAAAGGAATAAGCGATCATAATGCTGTGTACGTAGAATTTAAGCTAAAAGTGGAGAAACAGGTTAAGGCTTGAAGACGCGTATATATGTACACCAAAGGCGATTTCTCGAAATTTAGGTATTTTTTACAGATACAATTCCCTAATTTCTGCGAGGCATCTGTCGACGCTGATACAGAGGAATTATGGTGCGTGTTCAGGGATATGATGCGAGAAGGTACGGATAAATTCATTCCACATAAACTTAAACGTGATGGCGTGGAACGAAGATGGTACAACCAGCAACTTAGATGCGCCCTTAGACGGCAAAGAAAACTTCACGCTCGCTTAAATACCAATTCTTCAAAAGTCACAGAGGAAAAGAGGTCAACGATACGGCATCAATACAGAGAGACGCGGTCAAGAGCTAGAGTAACAATGCGAGAAGCATTTAATGATTACAAAAAGAAAGTTTTGCATAATAATTTGAAAAAAAATCCGACAACAATTTGGTCATACGTTAGGGAGGTTCATGGTAGAGGCCCCACCATAGCGTCATTGAGAACGGAGGCAGGTGATGTAGTACACGATAGCGCGGAAAAAGAAAACTTGTTAAATGAACACTTTCAGAAAGCGTTTACTTCGGTGAGCAACGAATTTGAGGAACCAGCTTTGAATGATGAGGGAAATTCGATGGAAGATTTGATATTCTCTGAAACAGGTATCGTGCACCAACTAGAGTAGATTAAGCTAAATAAGTCTCCCGGGCCGGAGGGCATACCCGCGCGTGTGTTAAAAGAGTTAGCCTCTGTAATCGCACCTTACTTGAAAATAATATTCGAAAAATCCGTTGCACATGGTACCGTTCCGAAAGACTGGAAACTAGCATACGTAACGCCCATCCACAAAGGCGGAGACAAAGAGAACCCAGAAAATTATAGACCGATTTCCTTGACGTCATTATCGTGTAAGATTCTAGAAGATATAATCGTTAGCTCTGTTCTGCGTTATTTAGATGGTCGTTCTTCTCTAAGCAAAAACCAACACGGGTTTCGGAAAGGTAGGTCATGCGAAACGCAGCTCGCCCTGTTAGTAAACGATTTGTTGCAATGCGGAGAGAAAAACACTCAGGTTGATGCCATTTTCATTGATTTTAAAAAAGCGTTTGACAAAGTACCCTATAATAAATTAATAGGAAAACTGGGAAAGTACGGCATAAACCCTAATATCATGAGTTGGGTAAAAGACTTCCTCTCCAACAGAAAACAGATAGTAGTTATTGATGGGAAATCTTAATACGCGGTAAAAGTCGCATCAGGTGTTCCGCATCAGTGTCATATGCACACTACTATTCCTAATATATATAAACGATATCTGCTCGGTAGTTCGCTGCAAAATAAGACTTTTCGCAGATGACACCGTTTTATATAAGGAGATAATGAGTCAGAATGACCAAAAATCGCTCCAGAAGATTTAAATGGCCATTCAGCATGGTGTCAAGATTGGAAAATCGAAGTTAATCACAGCAAATGTTCCCTATTGAGTTTCTGGAAGAGTAAGAACAATGAATTAGACCCGGAGTACAGAATTGACAGATTGAATATCCAATCTGCAGAGTACTTTAAATATTTAGGAGTCACCATTTGTCCTGATCTATCGTTGAATACGCATATTCGAAGGACCGTAGGCGCAGCTAATAAGAAATTGTGCTTCGCAGGCAGAATAATAAGAAGTAGCAGGTACGAGAAATGTGTTATTTATCATTGGTCATATCTCAGGTCGAATACGCTTCCAGCTTATGGGATCCGTACGAAAAGGGACAGATACTTGAGTTAGAAAGAATCCAACGCAGAGCAGCCAGATTCGTAAAGCAAAAATATGAGCAAAAGTTAAACGTCACATCACTCTTGAAGGAGTTGAATTGGATATCGCTAGAGTATCGCAGAATTAGCGCTAGGTTAAGGCTTCTGGAGAATTTTAGGTCGGAAGTTCTCTTAGAGGAGGTCTCAGGAATATTAGAGGCACCTAAGTACATGGGCAGGCACGATCACGAGAATAAAATGCGAGAGATCGACTGTAGGACCGAGCGATATCAGAGCTCGTTTTTCCCAAGGAACATCATAACAGGAGAGTGATTCCCACGAGGGACGTTATTATGTAGGTTTTGGTGTGTTGCACCCCCGGCCACCCACCAGTCTGGTGATTTGCAGGGTATCATGTAGATGTAGATAGAAGTGTGCTTCACTGTTAGACATCGGAGGCGACATAAAGAATGCGACAAATTGTCTGAAAGATCTCACAGTGTAAACGAACGATTAAATAGGTGTGCCCCATAAGAAAATTACGTAAGTCGATGATGAGGACTATATATTTGCTTTTTAAATTATTTCCTGTCATTATTCGAACTCAGGGCTTGAACCATCGGAAATTTAGAAATTGCAGTTTCTTATTTTTTTTAGATGGAATTCTAATCCCTGTAGATTTGGCGTAGATTTTTAGTTTTATCTGAAAAAATGGAATTATTTTTGGGTGTAAACAATCGACTACCATGGCAATGCTTTTATATTGGTAAGCTTTTAATGGCTATCAGATGGCTAAACTATAATTTTTCTTTTTGTAAAAATTCGTATTATAATATTTGCTTTCGCAGTACTTTCATAACTTGTTTATTAAATGTGTTTATCTGCGATAAGGTAGCAGGAACGAAGACTAGCGTTTTTACTTAGTCTGTGACTCACATAAAGGGGGTTACCAAAGGACGGGGACATAAATATTTACGTATATGCGCCTGCTCGAATGCCCGTATAAAGTTAATTAAAAAGAAATGTAAGCTTTCACTAGTGGGCGGAAGAGTGATGGAACGAAGGAAGAGAAATAAAGACACAAAAGATTGAGAGAGGGAGACTGAGGAGAGCGTGTGAAGATGTGTGGAAATTGGAAGAATGCAGAGAATGGAAAAAAGGACGAGAGGAGAAAAGGAGAGGGAAATTGGAAGCGAGGATATTTCGCATTGGAGTGTACAAATTGTGCGTAGCCTTGAGGAAAGGGGGAATAGGATGAGAGGAAGAAAAAAGAAGGTGGGCGGAGGTAAAGTGAGAGTGATGGCACCAGAGAGAGAGGAAAGGCCTCGAACCTCTACTAAAAGCCTACCAATAAAGTCAGCGGGTGTGGCGTGGCTCTTGAATGTTGAATGGGGGAATCCCAGCCATGAGACCTACAGCGACAGGTAGAGGGTGAGTCGAGTGCAGCGAATAAAAAAACGAGAGAGAGATAGAGATAGAGAAAGAGAGAGAGAGAGGGAGAGGGGGAGAGAGAGAGAGAGAGAGGGAGAGGGGGAGAGAGAGAGAGGGAGAGATATATATATATAGTGAGAGAGAGAGAGAGAACGTGCTTTAAATGCTTTTAATACGAGAGAGGGAGGGAGGGGAAGGGGAGGGAGATAGAGGAAGGGAGAGGGGAGAGGGGAAGAGAGTGGTAGAGGTGGAATGAAGGAGAGGGAAATGACTTTCAATACAATTTATGTTTCTGATGCCAATTTGATCTCCATAAATAGCTTGAACGATCGAATCTTTACTCCCGTCATTTTTGACGGGCTATACAGTAATACAATATATAACACTCAATGGTCCTTAAACTATTAATTTATAGCCTAAATACGGCTTGGTACATATTTTTTCCAAGGTCCTGGAACGTATCTCAATTTATAATAAGTAAGTTTATGGGTAATCGATATTAGACTTACGATGTGATATTCAGGAACGCATTATTGTCGCAAGTTGGGAGCGGCCTTTATCGACTAATTTAGCATCGCAGAAAAACCGAGAAATTTGTAAATAATATTTTATAAATAACACTTTCCCTTCTCATACCATTCTGTGTGCTCAATCAGTGGTCTATTTGCACTTATTTCAAATAAATCATTTAATTTTAAACTGAATACGGTTGTTGTAAGATATTTCTACATTCGTGATGGATTAAAATTCAAGTGTAAGGAAATTAGAAAGTTTTTTAAAACGGTAACTGTATTTTGAAATGTTGACACACTAAAAAAAGAACCTTGTAAAATATATACTATATATATCCAGTTTCGTTTTAGGACCTATAAGGATTGAAGGAAATAAAGAGGCCTCATAGCAGAATGCCTCCTAAGATACACTTGCTATTTGACTTCCACTCTCCCAGTCGATTACTCACATTTCACGTCCAAGACAAAATGCCATTAAATATTGCGCCCAAGAGAGCGTGACACTTACAAACGTTTACTTCCGTGCCTTGAGAAACATTGGGCTTGCGCTCCGTGTGTGTGTTTTGAGTGTTGACGAAAGAGACAGCGAGAGAGAGGGAATGAGAGAGAGAGGAAGATCTGGAAATGATTGGGGAAATCCAGGACACGGCGGACACATTCCACAAAACGCCTACTCGGTTACATCCGGACGATTAAAACAAAAGAGCTGAATCACTAAAACAAGAGTGTCAAGGAATTATTTTGAATGAAATGAAATTCCCCTCCGAATGGTAAATAAAATCAGCTGAAATGTAAAACGCAAATAATTTATAACTATCACAGGTTACCTCTTTTTGATATTTTCGAGGTTATTGGAGAAGGAAAACAAGAACAAAAAATCAGTATAACATACATTATACAAACTTTCTCATATATGGGTACTAATGCGTCGTTTGGTTATCTTTAGAAAATGAAAATCGTATGAGCCTGTTTTTAGAAAATCCAATTTTTGTTAAAGTTGCCCAAGAATAAACTAGCCTTATATTCATTCATTGAGAAAAATGAAATACGCAGTATTATTGTGGGTGTATAGTCAAGTAACTATACAAATTTCATCAAAATCGTCATAGCCGTTTTAGAGAAAATCGAATTATTGTTAAAGTTTCCTAGAATAAACTAGCCTTATCTTCATATTTTGAGAAATATGAACTATACAGTATTACTGAAGACGTAAACTCAAGTAACTGTACGAAATTTGATCAAAATCGTTAGAGCCGTTTTTGAGAAATCATATTGATGTTAAAAATGCGTAGAATAAACGGCCCCTTAATTATGGCGCAATGTCAACAATTTCTACATATACTCTGCTCAGTATGATAAAATGCCTAAATAAGAGATTTCATTCATTTTCGCTCTACCGTTTAGGCTCTAGATCCAGTAACAGACAAACAGACGGCATTGCGAAAACCACTTTTTCGGATTCAGCGACACCTAAAACGTACATTTTCGTAAAAATCTCGAGGTCGATTTTTTTCGCGATAACAATATTTTCTCAATATACTTCGTATATGAGAAAGTAACTAGGATCAAAAATCCATCTAAATTGGCAATATAACAAACGCGCCCAGTCAGAGAGGAACTATATGGCAATAGTACATCATCATTTGAGATGAATTTGCACCCGGTAGGTAGCTTAAGGTCAAAGCACTTTCATTTGTTATGAACGATAAAATATTTAGAAACCACTTTTTCTTTACTCGACCCTAATATGCAATCAAACTTTATATAAAATATGATGTCCGCCAAAAGAAACGGGAGGGAAGAAATCCGAGCAAGACCTTTCTCTATCCTAATTTTCCGTTCGGGTTTTACGTATGCGACGAAGGCAGCACTTTGGGCGTTAATTCGCTAAATATGCGCCGTGCGACGTCGATGAGGAGTTGAGGATCCCTTTGGAGTGGTCAGGTCACCTCCAGAAAGAGAGATTCTCTCTCTAAGGAGAGAGAGGAGAAAGGGACGGCTGGAGTGCTTGGAAAGAGGAATCGAATGCTACCAAGTGGGACATGGAAACGGAATGATGTCGGAAAGGTAAAAAAGGAGAGAGAGAGAGGAGGTTGAAGGAGTGAAATGGAATTCCTTGGATTTTCGAGTGCTAGAGAGAGGAGAAGGAGGAGGAGGCGGGGAATGGGAAGTGGTTCCAAAGGTTAGAAGTGAGATGCGGTATAAGAGCGGACTGAGTAGTGCGTAGGTGGTCGGAAGTGGGTTGGAAATGGGAAGCGAAGAGGAAGGCATTTAGGAGACAAGCCACGGGGCGAAAAAGGGGCGAAAGGGGCCGGAAAGAGGGGCCAAATGGGGCGAAATGTCAACGCCCCCCGTCGACTCGCCCAAATTCATTTTTCACTGGTGGCCGAAAACCGCGAAATAACTTTAAAGTGCGCGCCGCGGAAGTATTTTAACTAGGGGTCCTACTGCCCCTACGCGCCTGGCTAACAATAAGCGAAAAATAAAATTTCGGAATTGCTATTATCTAGATCATATATTTTGTCCATGAATGTTTTTTTCTCCGACGTTCTGTTTCCGATATATAATTTTTTAAATATTGAAAACGACCACCATTTTGTTTCAAGATGGCGGGTGAAAATGAAAATATGTGGTATATCTGAGGTCTTTTGGCTGATAGAAACAAAATTTTGTATACAAAATTTCTCTGCGAGGAACACTCTGGAGATAAAGAGGGGAAGAGACGACGGACGGACAGATATTGGAAAATTATAGAGAGGATTTTCATGAATCTTTGGGTAATTTACATGCCGATAGCTAAATCATGCGATTAAATCATATTCTGGGTAATACAAGAGAAAGGGTTACAATTATACAGCCAATAATAAAGAGGAAGATAAGCTGCAAAAACATTTCCTAATGAGATATAACCCTTTCCTAAATCCGTGCTGGCAATTGCTTAACCACTTTTTTGTTGGAGAAGTTCGACGAGTAGATGTTATACCCGAATCATCAGCTTTCTAGTTGTAGGCACACCGTGCCAGTATGTTTTGGAATGAAATGTATGTTTAAATTTCGTATGTCCTTAATAGAAGCAAATGTCTTATCTTTCTCCCCTGCTCTAAATTTGAAACCTTTTGAATTGTGGAAGAACTTATGAAAATGAAATTCACATACATAAATCTATTTTTGATCAGGACATACTATTCACTAGGCAAACACGTGAAAAATGAAATTCAAAATTAGATAATGTCAATATTTTCGAGTCTCTCTACGTTTTATCCAGTGAACGAATGAGTTCGGCCTTCATATATTCCTCTGTCCTAAAAGCTCCCGGTATCGCTGGCAGACGAAAGCGTTTTTGCAATAATAACAGTAGTCCCGCGAGTTATTCTGAAAGCGAGACTTCCAATGCACATTTCGAATGAAAACAACCCTCTCTCTCTCTCGCACATAGCGCGCCGGAAAAGGAGGCTATAGGTGCTGTATGGGGTCCAGAGAGGCTGGGTCGAAAGGGTCCCACGGCGGATGGCACCCCTTCTCCTCCAAGGAAACGTCTTTGAAGAGAGCGAAAGGTTCCGTTATTAAGGTGCGCTCCGCCGAAAATCCTATATCGAGCGATTCAGGGTCGTTAACCGCATTTCCCTTTACCAATTCCCTATCATTCATCCCATATTTCCCTCAATATCCAGTTCCCCTCTCCCCCACCCCTTCTTCCCTCTCCCCTCCTCAAATTCTCCTTTCTCCCTTCCCCTACTCCGCTTTCCTCCCCCTCCTCCCCTTTTTCCGTCTTACTTTCTCCGATTAATTCTTTCCTCGCTGATCCTTCGCTTCTGTCTAGTCTCCTGCTCTTAAACTCCCATGATAGCCAACAGAAAAGGAGGTGTCCTGCATTTTAACGGACGATTCTTACGCCCGCACGTGTGACAGCCGTTCCATCACGCTCTCTCCTTCCAATCACATTCAACCACAAATTTCATCGAAAACTATTAAAGTGGAAAACTTTTTTCCGATGCCCTCTACGTTCTTCCTTCACCTTTTCTGACTTTCTTTCTGTACTTTCACTTCTCCATTTCTCTCTGTCCCGACAGACGCTTTTCTCGACGACTCTTCATTTCTATTTTGGAACTTCTCATTTCCATTAAGGAATCACTGATACAATTGGAATTTTAAATTGGAGTCATAATAATCATTGCAAATTATAAATAAATTCCTTTCCCCATATTTCGCCTTTTCCGCATTATAGTATATCGGTTCCTCACTTCTTCTATCGATTCTTTATATTTTTTACGCCTTCCGCTCATCTCTCCCTCAATTCCTCTTTTTTCTCTCTCTCTCACTCTCTTCGCCTGTCAATCGATACCCGTGTCCTCCTCTTCCTTTTGCTCATGCGACTGTAAGGAACTGATAGTCAAATGAAAGGAATTGGACGCGTCACGACGCTAGATTCTTGATACGGTTCTTTATTTCGGTTCGAGGAAATAATGTGCGCCTCTTTTTTTGCTCTAACGAAAGGAAACAAGGCATTCGATGGAATTACGGCCCCGTCCATCAAGTAATCGATTCTTTATAAATCCTTTAATGTTTAAAATCCTTTATTTCCAAAAGCCAGAAGTATTGGCCGTTAATTTCACTGCATCCCTTTGATAAAAAATCGTTAAAGATGTTGAGAAACAATGAAAAATGAAATCAATCAAATCTTACTAATAATATGGGCCCTATGGCGTTTACCTTTTATACTTATCAATTTTTAAAGCGTAAATCATCAAAATGTTTTCTCAGAGAGGCGTTTTTCTAAGAACGAATGATACTTTTTCTGTAGATTTTACTAATACATTCCAAAGGAATGTATTAGTAAAATCTACAGAAAATTTAAAATGTTTTTGAGTGAAATGGTGGAAAACATATTTTTGTAGCATCCGTGATTAATTTATTTTATACATCTTATTGGAAATTGGTAGCAAATGCGATTCGTTTTTAAATATGTAGTTGGATATATTTACCGCAAACTATAACAGCATAGCATGCAAGTGGAAACGATAGCATTAGTTTCTGAATAACTACGAAAATGTTTAATAATTGATTCACCTTATATTTGCATCGCAGTAATGGATTAAATGTGTGACGCGCAATACGAAGCAAGTCATATATCTACGGAAGAATGGCAGGAAATCAGGGGAGGGAGAAGAGAGGGGGGAGTAAGAGGGGAAGGGGAGGGAGGGAGGGAAAGGGAGAGGATTTATTCTTGAAAGCACGGATGGCGAGGCATTCGAAAACCTTAGTTAGGAAGGAACGAGTGGCCAGGGATAGAGTGAGAGTGAGGAATGGAGGACGGACAGTGGTTGTCTTTATTGGGGCGATTCGGGAGCAGACCTCAATCTAAGTCTAAGTGGAGGGCAAAAGGAATACTGGGAATAAGGACGGGGGCTAGAGTGGGTGTAATGAGTGGGCTAGGTTTGAATTACCTAAGCGGGGAGAGGACGACGGAGCCAGATGGAGGGAGAATAAGACTTTTCACATTTAGTCACAACATATTACTTAATCAACTAATCTTAGTCAGTTTATTCGATGTGAGTGCATTGTAGCTTTGAATGGTGAAACTTTGAGAAAAAGAGTTATTCAAAATTTCTCTCAGACAGGTTGTTTATGCTATACGAATTAATGGGTGAACATTTGAAATTTCCGCAATACACGATTTATGGAATTGAAACCAATCGGCGAAATCAGAAAGTTCTTCCACGTCATATACGTTACCTTACAAATCACCAAAGTGTGAGGCAGCTGATAAAGTGCACCAAAACATAGCTGACAATGTATTCTCGGATGCGTTACACTTCTGAGATTTATCTTTAAAAAAACAAGGATAGATATTACCGTTTTGCAACAAATCTCAAGTTTTATCATAATTGTCCTGTCTCCGAATATATGCTTGTTTTTCAGCAATTCCTAAAACCTCCTATTCTAAACATTTCAACCTTTACTTTGTCCAAAAACAATTATGTGGCTTTTGATCTATGGACTTCCAGAGATACCTAGTTCAAATACTTAAAAAGCGATGTACCACTTTTCTCGTGTTCACCCATTTGTTTTGGGAATCTGTCTGCTGTGCTACGGGTGATTTATAACTCAAATAGTTGGCCTTTTTCATGCGGATTTCATATACGTGATGCAGATTTGATCTGCGGTTCTTCCTATGAAATCAGTAACTTATTGGCTGTGATGACATCCCGACGAATATGTTGTTCCCGAAAAATATCGCTACAAGTAATGACTTCCAAATACGTATTTGGGAGTGATCTACTTGGAAATGAAGTCCATCTACGTTTGCTCTAAATGCATCTCATTGCTCTATTACGGAGGAACATTTAGGGCTATTAATATCAATTTGCAATTCTTTTCAGTCAGATTTTACTATGAACTACCGAGTAGACTTTCTTCTATCTATATAACAACTAGGTGAAGAACTCTAAACATACCTCATTGCTATATCTTAAAAAAAATATTACGGAGGACAATTAATTTAAATGTGCGATTCTTATCAGGAAAACAAAATTTAAATCTTACTGTAGTGATTGGTGTTACCCTGATAGCTTATCTCTATATATGACGGTATCATTTGCAGATAGTCGGATTTTACTGCAAACTACGAAATCGTTTACGTACATATTAAAATATAGGAGTATATAATACATTTCCCTATGAAACGGCAAACGCTACTTAAAAGGGGGTATGAGGACTTATGACTACTCTTTTCTATTTGAGAGGAAATCTCACACGCAACTTACAAATTTCAAATTGATACCGTATTTTACTGTATTCTATATGGAAATTCCTTTAGAGTTACTTCATCAAATGTCTTCCTATGACATGAAATAAACCATCTTTATATAACTTTCGGTGTTCTCTTTGTCGCTGTTATGTATAGGCGTAACGTGCGCTAACTACCATTCTTTAGGAACGCCATCTTGCTTAACGGATTTATTGAATTTTATTTTCAAGTAGGGTACTATATAAAGGGTTCTCTTTTATTACTCGTGTACTCAGAACCAGAGATTTATTTTGCTTAATCGAAATAAGTTTCTATGCCGTATCTCTTACCAAAAGCATAAAATCCTCCACACAATCGCCCAGCATTTCGAAGTAAATGGATGCATCCATAGGTGGAAGTTAAAGCGGATTCTGGACCTACGGGGGTGCAAAGTAGTACAGACGTTACAACTTATAATTGTAATTGCAAAAAGAGCGACAAAGGCTGGCCCAGTTGTGAAAATGTAATCATGCTACTGACTCAGAATAAATATTGGAACGAACAATGATTACACGGACTGAAAAATAAAGATAATGCCAAAATGTTCCGATATGATATAGAACAGCTCTTCATGCAGAATATAATGACTTTCTGAAAATTTAACCACTCGTCCATCAAATAACTGTTTTTGGAAAATTTATCAATTTATAGATACTTATGAGTAAATGTTTATATATAATTAAGATAATTATGTAATAATTTGATCAGCACACATTTCCAATAAGTATCGTCTCAGATACATACTTCAATGTTTAATTACTTTCCCACCTTTCAGTCATATGTACTTCCATTCTAACTTATTTAAATTAAAGGGAGGTAAGCAAAGGCCAAAGGATTTCGCATTGGAATTTTGGCAATTTCCTCATATCCCACATTTTAAAAAGTGGCTTGTTTAATTACGTACCTATTGACATTTTCTTGAATTTATCTCAATTCCTTCGATTGTATTTCTGAAATAGTGTCATATCGAACGTCTAAACTATGATTTATCCCATTTTTGGTTTAATGAAGGAATTAAATTAATTATCTACTCTTTAGAATATTTAAATTCTATATGTTGAATCTAATGGCTTATTTATTTAATTCATATCTATAGATGGAATGACGTTCGAAAATTTATTTTTCAATACGAAAAATTAAATTTCTGGGGAAATTTAAAACGAAAGGAGGAAAACAAAATCGTCGCTGTAAGGCCAGTTTGCAATTTTTTTCATTTGGGGAAAATGGCCGAGTTTCTGTAGTTTAGGAAAGCAAAAGAGAACCAATCAAGTTAGCAGGAATGTTGACAGGGATTAAATAAACAGACGTGTTTATAGTGTAAGGAAGGAGTGAAAGGAGTGGAATTTTCGGTCGTAACGAATATTACCGAGGATTTTTCACCAAAGTTTGGCATCGACCGTCGCCTCATTTGTAGAGTAAATTCAACCGCCACCACCGCGCACCCAAACGAAACAGCATTTGTTTGGGTTTTTCATACGCCTATTCGTCAAACTTTCGCGATTATTCCTCTCCCTCCGGCGTCGAAAATTCAAAAACCGAGCCCCTTTTGCCTTTTTGCTAGCGCAACTTTTCAGTTTTCCTTCAGAAAGGTTATTTCTGCGACTCCACAGAACGGCAATCGCTAGATATCCATCCTCACGTACGTACTTTGTTCCTTTCCAAATAAAGTAGGATCACCACGCCATCATCGGAAAAACTTTGGATTTGATGGACGATCTTGGAATTATCGGTGGGAAGGTAGAGTTTTAATACTAAAATGCGGTCGACGGATTGGCGGCCACTAGAGCCAAATACGAGCTTATTTGTGGGATTGGAGACGTTAAAGTCGTTAATTTATTTTTCAGTTTTATGTTCAAAAGCGGAGTTTTGAAATGCGTTGCTTTCAGCGTTCGCGAATTTCCCGTCAACTTGTGTTTCGATGAAAATTGCCGTTTAATATTTGTATTAACGTAAATGGCGAAAATGACAAACCAGGGTCAAACTGTTCTAATACAGTCAGCGCTACGTCCTTAGGAATGGATATCAAGCAGTTGACCCATAAAGTCTAAAGAGAAGGCTAATCCCTACCGTGTGCCTGTCAGGTGTGGTAGGATGGCTATAATAGAAAAATAGACTGGTTAGCCAAAAATACATAGAACAGTGACAATCACTTCTGTCGTTTTGATTTATTCTCAAGACGATATTCGCGACAATTTATCACAAAACAATGAAGTAATGAAAATACCATCAGGAATTATTCTTTTGAGCGCTATGTTCGAATGGCAGACTAGAATATAATCCCTCTTGTTTTTATTTCTCCTCAATCATGTTTTTACAGATCGTATGTAAGGGGAGAAGATCGTTTCTTACTTATCACTGGCCGCGGGAACCCATATTAGCCAATTGGATTATTCGAATCGGGGAGAATCAAAATCAGAAGAAGAGAGACAATGCGTACATAGATTTCACGTCATACTTAGCATTCAGCGTAGTTAGAGAGCATTTGAGTGGTAAATAATTTCGTCATATAATTTGGTCAGGTAGTTTGATTGGTAGGAAACCTACACTTTGATTTTTTCACGGGCACAATAATCAGACTTGGAATGATAAAAGGTGGCGCTCTTCCTGATAAAACCGTGGAAATCCCAATGGAATGGAACGTAAAGTCACATTCGATAACTGAAAAAAAGCAGCGCTTTTAAATGATAAATGGAGACAGGTGAATAATATGCATCGGATATGGGAACAATTTCAGAACGGAAACAAGAGCAAGGGATGTTTGAGAGGGAGAGACTTTTGGGGAGGAGAGAAAGGGAAAGGGGAATGCTGCTTCCCTTCTATAATCGATAAATGGCTATATTTAGTAATAAAAGGAGAAAAAAGTGAATATGTTTGCTTTGGGAATCAAGTATCAGTTTTTACTCGCAAGCCGTGAGCGAAAATTATGTTCGCCGGGCAGGTCGCTAGCAAATAAATACAGAAACACACAGAAATACATTAAGCAATAGGACATTTAGCTATTTTTGTGCTTATCGCTCACAGTTATCTCACATTTACGTTCTTTCGTTAAAATGAGTACAAATTGCGGAGTTTATGAGAAGTAGATCTTAGGTGAGACAACATTCTAAGGTATTTACATCTTCGATCTGGAAATTATTTCCTTCTGACAACTTGTAGAAAATCATCTTTCATGGAGGATAGTTTAAAAGCCATAGAAATTTCTTAATTCTATTAGTGAGAGTACGAACGCTCGCATTTAGGTACAAAATATTCTCAACAAATGTTTACGTATTTATAAGTGTAAAAACACCTTCAAAGTTACAATTACAAAAATTGTGGCATTTTCATCCTTAACTGATCAATAAATTAAATTATTTATTATTAGAAATAGTAAAAATTGAGTCTGAAATATTGATGAATTTCTGGATAGAAATCCTTGTTTGTATAAGGATTTATAACTCTCAAAAATGTACAAAGTACCAAATACTCGTATATTCATAGCAAGTATATCTGAATAAGACAAGAATAATTTTTGTTGTTTATATCGGCGTCAGGGTGCATAGGAATTCAGCACAAAGGAGGAGAGGACTTGAACAAATGACAGTACTCTGATGAAAGAGGCTTCCTTTCTCTATTGTGACGTCATACATTATATTCGCTCGCTTGAAAATAAGAGAGAGAGAGGGAGAGAGATAGTGAGAGTGTGTGTGAGAGAGAGACAGAGGGCGGTATAGGGGAATTCATTGCTTACTCAGTGCTGCGTCACATCCGGATTAATGTTCCGTATACTAACCGTACACGAATTTGGAAAACCATCACCTTTGGTATTAATATAAAAACTGAGAATCGTAACAAAAATAAAGAGCAAAATTGCGGGGCCATAAATCCACGCCCTCTCTGTCTGTTGCTTTCGCAGATACCGCGAAGGGAAGTGAGATAAGAGAACTCGACTCACGGCCACCAATGATAAATATAATTGAGATCATTTTTAAACGTTTCGGTGATCAATATTCTAATAGTTCATTTTCCTTCGCCGAATGGCATTTCATGAATTTTTTCAGAATGTTAAATGCAATAAAGATTTGCTGTTATCATTCGCAAATTCCATTTGGACGCTAAATGGAACATTGATGTGGTGATAGTGAAAATAGTTAATGTCGGGGTCTGCCGAAACAAAAACCATTTTCCCACTATCAGTTAAAAATAACGCTATAAGTTTATTTTTCGAAACTCCTCTCCAGTGTACGAACGCCCGTCGAGTTAACTGCCCCTGCATATTAGAACGGAAAGAAAACTTTTATATCACGGCTACATAAGCGACGAATATTTAAGGTTAAATATCCAACTCTTTACTGGCTCATATTTTACTGACGAATACCACATAAGCGAACATTATTCGACTAAAATATTAATATTGCGCTTCACAACAATTTTTTTAATACACCGTAACTAAACTGTATTTCAATCTCTCTCGACGTTTTGATTATTCTTTTTCCGTTCGTAAATAAAGGAGCTTATTATTATTTTTCATTACCCGCAAATATTAACTGATAATATTGTTTAACGTTTATCAACATTTCCTGTAGAAAAACTGCGGGACTTCTACAAATATAAGAATAAAAAGCTTATGCAAAATTTTATTACGTCTCTCTGTGGTTTAACATAGGTAAGAGTAAGATAAATTGTATCTATACAGCTTACTATAATGAACACATTTTCCTTTTATCTTTGAGAAATTTGCATATGTCTGCAAACAATTGTAGATTTCGTTCCATGGCAACATTTTTATATTGGTCTTCTTTATATCCAAATTATTTAAAATTTTTATCTCCCTCTCTCTCTATATAGTATACATCATTTTCAATTAGACAACGCAAATAACAATAGGTTGATAAAGAAGTAATTGGAATATTATACGATTGTTTCCTTTCGTTCCATATCTAATTTCTTAATCCTTCTTTCACAGAGACAAGATTATCGTTAATTTCTCATGATCTAAGCATGTCTTCATCTTATCCGAGATACAATAAATCTTATTCTTTTTTAGTGTCGATTTACATCACAAATTTCAACCGAAAAACCGGTTATTATACTATTATTATTTTCGGCTGCTTTTTGAAAATAAGAAATTTATGGAGTTTACTTTCTTGGAAAATCAATGTGAATTCAAAAACTGAGATGCGATGACTCTATGAAATGGATTTCCCCGCCTCATTAGGGGAAGCAAAATAAAGTTCACGGCTCACAGCTTTGAAATTGTAATTAGAACAATAGGTATTTATTTGTTGCAAGAGAACATAGTTCAAGTGCGGTTAATAGATTAATTACTAAAGTTATGTTTTTAAAAATTTTTAACACTATTAGTATTTCTGCCCAACTTGTGTTAATACGAAGATGGGAAATGTGGAAACAGGTGAAAAAATCTGCTATGACCGGGAATCGAACTCCGGTCTTCCACTTGCCGGGCGGATATTCTGCAACTGAACTACCGTAGCAGTCTAATCATTGCTGTACGATTCTTAACAAAAATTTTTATTTTCACGTTTTACAGACTTAAATTTTAAATCGTGCTTCAGGCGCCTTTCTCTGGCAAATAAAGTATGTTCCTCGGCATAATTCTCCGCTCGTGAATCAGAATTTATCCATTTAACTTTCGAAACAAATACCATTAAGTTTGATGCCCTTAATTAAGAAAGTGGTGGGGGTTCTTCGGATCAATTCGCCCGCATTGCATGAAGAAGTGCAATAGGATCATTCTGTCTTCAATATAATTTTTATTTAGATATTTTTCGCGAAGAATAATGTCACAGGTACATTTAGAGGTGCCTGAAATGATATTGGAGAAATCAGGTAATTACATTAACATTTTATTAACAGATAAACATTATCAGATGAATTAATTACGTTGGTTATATCCGTTCCACGTTTTAGACACACTAAAAATACACTGTTCGTTTTAAACTCCCGGATTTCATAATTACCTCCAAGTAGGAGAGAATTTCGTAAAAAATAAACACCTTAATTTTGTAAAAAATGATTCATAATTAATGGCAGTTGATGCGTTCCATTACCGCTTGAGAATATACAGCTTCTTGGGTAAGTCGTTCGCGGCCAATTGTTTATACTATTTGTGTTCATAGCATATCATACCTATTAAATAATTTTTCATGCATAAGTTGGTTGAAATTTTAAGGTTCTCGCATATGAAGTATTGTAGCACTCCATAGCATAACATTTATCACGCATCACACAAGGAACGGTCTTCAAAAACAATACACAAATAAAAGAGAATATCGTAGTTATACAATTTTACTTAGATTCCTTTAATAAATATTCCAAATCACATAGCTATTCGACGTCCAAATCGTCAGTACAATTCCTTTTCTTCCTGAAGAGGTTTTACTTTTATGTTTATTGATGCGAATATAGCGATAGGTGGTTCTGATAGTCAATTGACCCTTTTTACTTGTAATGTGCCTCCTTTTAAAGCAGTGCTCCCAAACCTACCTTTTTTGCTCCACGGCACACCTTCATGCATGCATAAAAACATCGCGGCACGCCAAACCACCCCTAATTAATTTCACTGCGCAAATACGCATTTTTAAAGAAAAAACTAGCATAAAACAAGTAAAAGTCGCTATTATGTTAGATTGTTATGATTGGTAAAGTGATATTCAAATTATTGGATAATGTATTGTAAACTAAGTACATAAATAATTCAACGTGTAAAAATGTTATGATCTTCAATGGAAAATTTAGGCTTGTCTTTTTGGTAAAAAGACGCTTTATATTTGGCTCAATAACAGAAAGAGCTACAAGAACTTCTTCATCTACGTTTTTTAAAAACATGCACTTTTCGTATTTTTAATATAAGCCATTGGCGAATAAGTAAACTCGCATAAATACGTTGTTGAACTTGGAACGTCATATCGATGGTTTTAGCCAAAATACATCTAAAGGTAGCATACTAATTTTAAGCTGTATGATCGTTGCTAAGGTCTATCAATTCCTCTGGTATTTCAGGATAAATTCCTTGGATGATAACATTTATGCAAATTTGTTTGTTCCAAACACTTTTGTAAAAATGACATAATCTCAGAGTGTGCGGCACACTAGTGCCATCCTCGCGGCACACTAATGTGCCGCGGCACACCGGTTGGAGAGCACTGCTTTAAAGGAAATAATCCCTAATCTATAAATATGTGATTTATTTAATACTTTTTTAAGCCGGATCATATAAAAAGAAAGTTAGTCGTGAAATCGAACATCATAAGGCACTTGATACTCAAACGCTGGCTGCAGAGGCAATTGAGAGAGACATTCGTGGAACACGAGGGAAGAAGAATCGCAGCCGTTTTGAATCGACCCGAAGCGAAATGGCATATGTGAATATCTATAGGGTGTACGTGCGTGATGCATGTCGCTGACACCCACCTCGTGCCGTCCACACACTGCTGCAATGGGCCTAAGGCTATGATATGCCGGAGCCAACCCCTCAAAACACGGGCAACCGGATCGAAACAATTGATATACGTGGAGCCGTGTTTCGGACAACACGAAGATGCCGTGACCACGCTTGTGCCTATGAATGGCAACGAGATTTAGTTTGTTTATAACTAAGGCTTTTAGTCAATTAATGGGAGACACTTCGCGACATTAATGATGAATGATTAACCGATTCTAAATTATTTTGAAATAACTAAAGGTTTTATGGTAATGATGATTTTCAACGAAACTACTATGCTTCTCTCATTATAAAGGACTTTGTGATAAAGGACTTTGTCCCCTTTGTAACAACTAAGTCTAAAAAGTTCCCATTTTGGTACAAAATTGATACTATTCACTACTTGAAAAACAAAAATAGTGCGTGGTATTTATGGAAAGCATTCCCAAGTGAAGAAACCCGCAAATCTTTTTCTGACCTACATAGATATTCCAGACTTTTAATTCGTAGCGACTATGCTGAGTATACGAAAAATATGTCTGATTCTATCTCTTCCAACCCTAAAAAATTTTGGTGTTTCATAAATAGCCGTCGCAATCACTCCAGGATCCCTGATGAAATTTATTATGACAATACTAATGCTCTTGATTTTCACAGGTCTGCTCTATTTAATAAATTCTTTTCCAACTGCTTCGCACAACCTATTAGCTCCTCTCTGAACATAAATAATGATGGCTCAGGAATTACATAAAAGATATGTATTAGGTTTAGAATGAGTGGGAAAGATGAACACCGTAAAATTATGAAAGGAGTCTTAGGGGGTAAGTCACCATTGGAAGTATTCATGCTTTTATTCAATGAAGAAGTTATGAATAAAATTGTGCAGTTCACAAAAAATATGTCACGAAACAAATAGCCATGCTTTCGAGTTTTCTATTAGGGATCTTGAAAATTTCTTGGGTATTTTAATTCTTTCGGGATACCATACACTGCCACAGTGTGATATGTATTGGTCTCTCGATGATGACAAAGGTGTACCTTTAGTGAGAAAATAATGAGCCGCAATAGATTCCATAGCATTAAGCAAAATATCCATTTGTCTGATAATGCTCAGTTGGACAGGAATGACCGATTTTCCAAATTACGCCCAATTTTTTAAATGCTAAATGAGAGGTATTTGCAATTTGGAATTTTTTCTCACAACCTATCGGTAGATGGGCAGATGGTGCCTTACTATGGTCGACGCTCTGCCAAAATGTTTATTAAGAGGTTTGAAGTTATGGTGTTTCTGCTCGCCAAATGGATATCTTTATAGATTCAATCCATACGGTGGCGCTACATCTTTTACGGAAGAAAAAACAAAATATGGCTTGGGCGCTAGTGTTGTACTAGATTTGCTAAGTGTTTTAACAGTTCCCTCAGAACAGATGAGTATTTTTCGACAACTTCTTCTCCTCGCATAGACTTTTTCAAGTTCTAAATCAGAGAGGAATCTCTGCCACTGGGACGATTCGAGGAAATCTCACTGGAAAATGCCCCATGGAAGACGTTAAGTGTATCTGGAAAAAGGAAAGGGGTAAATTTGACTATTCTTTTGATGATCGTTCAAAAATCATTGCTGTGAGGTGGAACGATAATTCTGTTGTTACAGTAGTAACCAACAACATTGACATTTACCCAATAGTAAATACTAAGAGGTACAGTCGTAAAGACAAGAAAGAGATTTTGATTCCACAGCCACAACTAATTTCCGAGTATAATAAGTATATGGGACGGGTTGATTTGCATGATAATGCTGTTGCTGATTACGGCATCCGTGTGCGAGGAAAAAAATGGTGGCGGCCACTTTTCACCAACATAATTGACAGTGCCGTAGTGAATGCACCAGAGGAAAGCATTTCCCAAGTTAACTTTCGGTCTTACCTGGCTGTATCTCTAATAAAATGTGAGGATAATAATATTCAAGACGAATGTCATAGGGAGAATCGCGAAAGACCTGGTCCAAGCTCAGGACGGGCACCGGTGGGTTCTTTACCACGTGAAATTCGAATAGATAGAGTTTTGTTTTTGGGTCAACAGGATAGTCATTTCGGCCAATGGTACGTAAACGCACCATTTTATATTTCTGTTATTAATAATGCTATTGTAGTTTTTATTGATTATCTTTCTAATCTGATGCAAAAATAAGATATAATCAATAAAAAAATTATCAAAATATATTTTTTTCAATCCTTGGCCGAATATGGGTTAAAGCAATCAAAAATAAAACTGTCTCTCATAGGCATTTTGTACCGTTTTACAGATATTAGGGATCCTTTAGCGCTCAGAATGTATTTTTCCACCATTGTTTTGCCTGTTATAACATATTGTTCTCCGATATGGACTATGTCCACTGTTTCTAATCTCTCCTTCCTTGACCGAGTCTTAAATTTCTTTCTTAGAAGTGTGAAATATCGTGTGACTTCTCTTCGCTATGCCTCTAATGCAGCTGTTTTACCTATCTACTCTCCTTCTAGATAATCTTTCCAATACTCGAACTAAATATCATCTTTCGTTTATTTATAATATTTTAAATTCCGGTACAGACTGTTCTGAATTACTACCACATTTAAATTACCGAATTCCTACTAAAACTACTCGTTCTTCTTTCTTGTTTAATATGCCAACTCCAAGGATTTCTCTACTCAAACGTTCTCTTTTCTTTCGTCTTCCTTCTCTTTTGAATTCGCTACCCATAAATATTGACCCTTTTTCCTTATCATTAAAATCATTCATTAAACAAGGAATCACACACATTTCACCGAAACGAAGACACTTTGTTCTATGTTTCCAACAATTATGTAATTATTGTTATTTATTCATTTTTATAAGTTAATTTATGTATTTTTCTTTTGATAACATTTCACTTTAAAATGGCAAATATGCTGTATGTGAGATTATGTATAAATAAATAAATTATGAGGTATTGCTAACTTCACCATTATTTGAAAAAATACTCAATATAGCATATATAAGGTGACATAATATGGTAAAAAGTTATAATCAAGCTATCTCTAATAATTTGCTTGGTTGTGTGTGAAGTATAATGCCCCGTGGTCTGTCAAGGTATATGCACCACCGGCGGTATAAGATACAGGGACAAAGTCTATCGCTATCCTGGAGAGAGAGAGAAAGGGAGAATGGGAGGGAGCAGGGGCCGTGTCTCACGGCCGCCCGTGGGCAAGTCTCTCATTGGCCTCACCTTTAAGGCGTTCTTCACAAAAATAAACAAGTTAGGAAAGTGTACAACGTATCAAGGGAGTATTAGAAAGCATTATATACCTGTACGTGAGGGAAATAGCGTTTTAAAGTTCTTTCCTTCATCATAAATAATCCATTTTCTTCTATATTTAATAATATACATGCACATGTAATGAAATTAAACGTTTGTTTGGGAGATTGTTTATGTTAGCAACAATGAAATAACCATGCAAGAAATTTTCTGTTCAACTCGATATAAGACGTTCTTGTTTGATTTTCTCGATAACGGCTACTCCTACAATAAAAATGCACAGGAAAGAAAATACTCCACTATACCAGTTCTACAACATTTATTTGAAAAATATGTTGATATGAGCAATACTTTACGAGATATAACGAAAATTTAATTTTTTGTCCCCAGTAAAATGGTACCCCTGATTGGCGTACGTGATTCATTTTTGCGATCTTCTTATTATATTTCATTGAAAGTCCTTAATATCAAATTTCATGAAAATCCGTTCTGTAGAAGCCGAGAACGAACATGCGGACGGACGGACGGACGGACGGACGGACGGACGGACGGACGGACCGACCGACAATAATAGGCGCTCACGCTGTAAGCGAAACGCGCCTAAAAAGAACGCGTTATGGTTTGATACATTTCCGTAGCCAATAAATATGTAAGAATATACGACATACAGTAAAACTCGTTTAATACGTATTTGAAGGGACCGACACATTGCTTCGTTATAAGCGTGACTACGTTATATACGAGAAACATGGTTTTTGGCCTATACATCCCATATAACACGTATACACATACAGTAAAAGCTGTGCTATCCGGCTATTTAGAACCGGCTAGCCTTAGATACCGGCAATTACACAAATACAATTCATTTTGTATTTCTTTTTCTTTTTTTATGAATTTTTCTGTGAATTGTATATGTGTAATACCACAACTTCCACTTTAAAATTTCTTAAAATATAAGATGTATATATTACATATTTACTCCGTATACTTCTGTGGCTGCCGAGTAAGCATGGCGTTTTTGGTTACCTAAGCCATTTGCATTGTCTATATGTTTTGGTGTACTTCGACAATTTCCAGTTTTATCGCTTTTTATTATTTTAAAAATTACCCATCCATTGAATATGGCATCAAAATTTGTACCTAAAAGCAAGGAACAGGAGAGAAAAGGTTGGTTTAACGCTAACACAAAAGCTGGAGCTGATCAAACGAATTGAAAAAGGAAAAAATAGAGCAGCCATAGCAAAAGAATTCAACATCGGATCTTCCACGCTCTACGATATCAATGCTCATAAGGCTAAATTAATGAATTTTGTGTCATCTTCTGAGACGAGTAAATCAATTAATAAACATCATACGCTTCATAAGCCAAAAATGGAGGAACTGGATAAAATATTATATGACTGGTTTTCACAGAAATGTTCAGAAGAATTAAATAATTTCGTCCTTTTCTAATAGAGTAAATAAAGATAAATAATAAAGATATAATCCAATAAATTCAATTTTGGGAACATGTTCACTGCCGTAATCCCCAAACTTCCCGGACGCCCTAAACTTTTCAATAATCTTTTTGTTTTGCATGTGAGCGTAGCAACGTATTTAATAAGAATGGGTAAATAGTGTTTATATCTAACTACGTGTGGAAGAATTAAAATGGAAAATGCAAACCCCAGGCATAGTTATGTTTGGGGAGTACGATAGTGAACCTAAACCCAATTTTGTATGGTTATTACTAAATTTGCGATGTCAAAATCTAAAATCGCTCCCCTAACCGGCTATTTCTCCTAATCGGCTTTCCGCAATCCCCAAGATAGCCGGATAACACAGCTTTTACTGGCAATCGAGATAATAATAAGGTCGATGCCGTTTTATGGATTTCAAGAAGGTCTTTGATAAAGTACCTCAAATGTTATTAATAGAGAAGAGAGAAAAATACGACATCAATCCGAAAGTTTTGAGTTGGGTGAAAGAGATTCTATCAAATAGAGCTGGGGTTCTCAACCTGTGGTACGCGTACAAATGGTGGTACGCCAAATTGTGCCAGGTGGTACGCAAAAACGTCTTCAAAATTTGAAAGTTTATTGCAATTACATAAAAACACCGAAACATGTATCAAAGATTTAATTTACTAAATTGCTAAGCCTAATGATATACAAGTCAATTCCATAAACAAATAATAAATATTTAAACGATCTATGATGTTACAATATAGCCGCACAATATTATTGTAGCTTCTACTCATTTTTAACCCCGCTTCGACTCACAGAGTGACTTTGAAGTGAAGAAGAGTGAAGTTGACTTTGACAGTCCTCAGGCCTTGTATCTAGGTGGCGTTGGTTTCGGCATTGTCAGCCAATACACGCATGACCTTTCTGATTATTATTACCTGTTTCATACAAGTTCTCTTTTCTTGCGCTATTGTTGTTGGGTGTCATTTATTTCAGCTATGACTCACATGTAACTGCATTTATTGTCACGGACATGGTAAATTCGACTGTAAAAAAACTTCAATTTATGATTAAAGATTTGAAAAAAATAAGATTGATGTATTTCCAATAATAGACAACTTTTTAACTGAGAATGGACTAAAATTGGACCAAGATATCAAAGAGGATTGTTCAGAATTAATCTTCAACTTTCGTTCCACTTTTCCTGAAAACTATGATACCGAAAGTCGCATAAGATATCCGTTTTCAGCAACAAAAAATACGCCACCGAGTGTTTTCCTTGTTCAAGAGAGAGAGATCAATTAATAGAACATTCTTGCGATGGGGATTTGAGCAATATTTTTGAAAAAGAGAATTTGTGCAATTTTTGGTTAAAAAGAAGAGCCGAATACAAATTTCTTTCGGAAAGGGTTTTAAAACTTTTGCTGCCATTTGTACATCGTACACAATTAACGATGGTTGCGCATAGGCGAAAACGAGGATATTGGAAGGAGCATCGAAGAATTTGCCCGCTAAAGAAAAAATCAAGGTATATAATTTAAGACCGATGTCCTCGCTTCTAATTTGGAAACTAAAGAGCGAGAAATGTCCTGGATGTCTAATAACTACGCTAAAACCGTTTGCTCCCAGGACATAAACTAGGGTGCATTTGTGGCAGGAAAATCCTTACACCAACGACGTATACACGGACGAACTTCAGCTACTGACCGTAGTGTGTTCATATCGATATAAAATTTTATTGACGATAACGACCACATGAAAGCTATTGGTATGTCAATGTACATCGATCAGGGCTTTCGGAAACGTGAGCTTCCATTATATGGAGCCATGGAGCCGTGTATAAGCTGAAAGACTATTCAATGCAGCATTACACGATCACAGGATACATATCTAGAAGCGGTGCGGACATATACTCGTTGAAGATTGTGCTGTTCTGTTGCCTTCGGTGGTAGAAAAAAGTTATCAAGGTAGATGAGGCAAATCAAGGCGAAAATCATAGCGAAGGCAGCTAATTGTCCGATAATACTTGCTGCTCACCCGATTTTAGTCAACCAAAATGTTCTGATCATTCCTGATCCTGAAGGCGTTCTATTTTCACACCTGGAACTTTTGTGCAGTTTAAACGACATATCATTTGGACATATCCTTTCTAAATACGAACGCGGGACAAACTATCACCAGTAACTGCTTTAGTAACACAAAAAGCTCCACCAAACAACAAACAGGATTATTCCACCAACCAGCGAACTGGATTGTTCTACGTACTTACCAAGAAACGCGCTCATTCCATGGACCAACATTGGCGCTTATTCTACCTGCCAAAATGCACTTATTCCCGCAATTCACGCATTATCTGCGAAACAAAAAGCTTTAATTTGAGAAATTCCTGGAATATATTGTAATTTCGTTATGTAATTGGGATAGGGCAATAATTATATCGTTCAAACAGCGAAATCATGTTTTTGGTCAAAAATTATTTTCTGAGTATATCCTTATCTACGATTTCACTGTTTCATAATGAAGTTATTGGAGATGACTCACCTAGAAGCACATATTTGAGCGCAACTCCCGATTTTATAGGGCCACCATTGTTTCCTGTTCCTTTTCCCATACAATGATTTCATCCATGTCGTATTTTTGTATGTGGCCGATTATTTTCGCTTATCTCACCGCACTCTCTAAACCCATAGTTCCTATTTGAATCACACACAAGAAGACTGGTATTTAATTTGTGACCTACTCGACTTAACCCTGATAAAATATTGTTTTGAAAACATTGCATGTTATCTATCAAAACTTCCAGTTATATTCCTATTTGGGTAGTCATACTAAAAATCACTTTCTCATTAGACGCCTTAAAAATAAGCCCTTCTCTTTTGAGAGGTATGATAAGTAAAGGGTAGAAAAAAATCAAGTTTTAACGAATTAAATATAAATTAAAATAAGAAGCTATTTTTATCGCTTCAATTAAACCTCCAATTCCTTCTTGATATTATCCTCACGGAAAGTGACGGCCAAGGAAGAAAATCAGAAAACCGATTTAGCAGCGGCACTCAATTACGTGAAGAAGGAGATGCGAAGGTGATAGCACAAAGGAAACGAGAAAAAGAGAGGGAGGTGAGAATGAAGAGGGGAGTAGAGGAGGGGGAATAAGGAAGGGCGGAGAGCATTGAGGTAAGATAAAAAAGGGGCTTTGGAGGAAAGATAAGACCGACTCAGATCGAAGGGAATCCTGCGAAAGAGAAGCGGCTTAGCAATGTTGAGAAAAACGATAGGGAAGTGGTTCTGAGGCGCGTTCGTTGGTGAAGCTGTGTTGGAGTGGCGGCGTTCTAGATTTATTTCTAATGTTTAACCTATCAAAGCTCGTACGGTGTAGAAATTCTGAAGTAGAAGAGCTATAATATCACAGAAATAATATTTGGATATTTTATTCTAAGTGTTACACTTTCACTTTAACAAATAGTGTTATCCATTAACATGGTTGAATTAGTACGTTTTTCATTTTTCATGTGCTTCTGCCGTCACATATTCGGCCACCAGAGGCTCGTTAGTTTTATGACGAGGGGAACTACGCGAAGATGAGTTTAGCGTTTAAATGAGATAAAATCAATAGCTACATTAATGTTTTATTGCGCCAACACCTCTATGTAATTTTCTTGGTCATGCGTGGTGGAGTAATGTTCACTCGGCAATTTCACTAGTCAGATGGCAAGTCAATTATGGTTCGGGACATGATTTATGTCCGTGACGCTCGACTGCAGCGCCATTTCTAAGGCGTGGAAATAACGCGAATTAATAGAATATATGTGATGATATAATTTGTAGTTATTTGCCGCTAGAGTTTTTAATACATTTTTATATTGGAAAATTATGAATAAATCGTTTAAATAAGTACGAGATTTTAGGTTAAATAATATATTCCTTTCCGTCATACTGACGGGTTTATATACTAGTAAAAATATAATTTTTTGGATAAATGTTGCTTCAAAAATTACTTTTAAGTGTAGAGTGATCAATTTTTAATAACGATTTGAACGTTTACCTTTCCGCCTCTCTACGGTTTTCAAAACGCAAACATTTCAAGAAGAAGTGGCATCAGTGTGGGAATGTAAACTCAAAGTTTCAGATTTCCATATTTTATTTTTTCGGAGATATAAGTAGTATAGAAGCAGTACAGAAATCTTCCCTCCAAGTTTCAGTTCTATATCATTTACGGTTTCGTCACAATTTCAATTTAAGAAAGTGCACAAACAGTCAGACACCAATGAGAAACTATAAGCGCATTAAAAAAACGTGCTAATCTTATAAATATTTTAGAGTGTGTGTGTGTGTCTGTGTGTGTATGTATGTTCTTTATATGTTTTTACACCGTTGAAGTTATCAAATTAAAAAGTTTCATGGGCCATCCTATGGACCAAAGGAAGAACTTGGTCAAGGTTTGCAGACCGAGGGGTCTCTTATACCCCATGAGGTGAACAAAATACTATTTCCATAAGAATGCATGGGAAATGGTGTGGATAAACCCCAAAATACCATGCAGCCCTTCACTGATGTGGATATAAATATACATAAATATTAACTTGCGATCACGGGAAATGGCTTATTTTACGCCTGAAAGACTGAATATTTTAACGCTGTTCATGTTTCGTGGTATTACATGCTAAATCGCTCGAAATTTTCCTTTGAGCGCGAAATTTATCGGTATAGATGTCCATTTTCCAGGCGGCACCAAAGCTAAATTTCTTAATTGTTGTCCTCTTCAAAGGGAGAGATATACACGTAAAGATTAATGTAAGGAAAATCCAGGCCGTGGCACGCCTTACAATTAAAGGAAGAATGGCTGACGCCAAGATATGCCCAAATGTAGTCTATTAATACTTTTAAAGTGAGTCATTTGATTTTTAAGGAATATTAGAACATTGTTATCTTTTACCATTAACATTGAAAGATTTGTTCGGTCACCAAGATGTTGTTTATTGTTTACGTTTTGGCTAATAGTATTGATATAATCCACATAATTTTATGGCTGCCTTAAAGGCTTCGGTGCATCTATCCATGTGAATATTAAGTAGGACGTTAATGCGTAATTATATTAATGGTACAACTTTACAATATGTACAATACATAAAATATTAAATTTTAGTGTAAGCATCGCATGCGTAATTAAGTAATGGGGAAAGTTTGCCCCGAGCAATAAAAATCGTTTGCCACTTAAAAGAAAACTTTTCCGAGCGAAGCTGGGTGTTTCAGCTAGTATAGGTATATGTGTGTGTGTGTGTGTGTGTGTGTGTGTGTGTGTGTGTGTGTGTGTGTGTGTGTGTGTGTATATATATATATATATAAATACTACGGAAGAGGAAAGGTAAGTAAGGATATTTAGGGCAACTAGGTGTTGAAGGAAACCCAGTGAACACTTATATATTTTATATATATATATATATATATATATATATATATGTCTTTATTTATTTGTATAGGGCCACTAGGTGTGTCTCTCTTGTGCTGACGGAGGGATCATCCCGAAAGCTCCACCAAAGTCTACAGATGTGAATCTCCTACACCCCAGCGGCTCTGCTTCGGTAAGTGCTCACTGGGTTTCCTTCAACACCTAGTTTCTCTAAATTTACTTATTTACCTTTCCTCTTCCGCAAGTATGTGTGTGTGTGTAAATACATATACATAAATTCATCCTTATATTATGTAAAGGGGGTATTCTTATAAATTTTTCTGCACTAATATTGAACTATGTAATAGAGCGCGCGTCAACCACCTCCTTTTACGGCATTTAAACTCACATAATTGTAACATGTATATATAACGGTCCGTACGTACGATACCTTGTAAAATACCAGAGAAGGAAAGGTAAATGTGGAAATGTAGAGTCGTAGAGAGTAATTATTCAGATTCGAGTCGAGCGAATGAAGTGCTTGTGCGTCCTTCCTTATGTGGCTCGTGCATTCCCTCGGGGGCCATTGAGGGAAGGGGCAAAACAAGAGGGAACCGTCAAAGTCCACCTTCTCTCTAGACGCCTCTCTCGCGCCTCCTGCCCCTTTGGGCCAGAAAGTGTGTTAGATGATGGACGCGGTAAACTCACGGCCGTGGATTCATTTTCAGTCCACGTAGGGTGTTTGTTGCCTGAGATTGGCTGATAAATTTATGCTTTCTGATAGTCTTATTATTCAGTAATATTTCCGCTAGACTTAACATTTTGTTCCTATGCCGGATGAAGTTCAGGTGGAAATCTTGGACACATTTACATCAAGTGATATTTAAGTGAAGCTTTATTTCTCAGCCAGTGGGTCGCAAAGTACAAAAAATAATTTTATAAATTGAATAAATGCCAAAACCTCATTGAAAAATACTCAAATATTATTTTGTCATGGCAACGGTTTCAATAGAAAATTATCGAGCTCGTCTTATGGCC
Organism: Uropetala carovei; assembly: GCA_036926305.1. Lineage (NCBI taxonomy): Eukaryota > Metazoa > Arthropoda > Insecta > Odonata > Petaluridae > Uropetala > Uropetala carovei. The sequence continues at coordinate 95,789 of JAXCHB010000092.1, forward strand.
AAAAAAGAAATAACAAGCACATAAAAAAGAACATATCACAGGTATGTCCAATAGGCACAACATTTGCGGTGGGAGATAACTGAGACAAGTACTTTTTTGAGTGCATATTCTTGATTAGCAACGGAAACTAACCTATAACCCAGTGGCATGCAATGTACTCAATGTACTGTATTTGGATCAATAATAGAAATATTATGTTTCTGAAACAATGCGTCCTATTAAAAATTTTTAAAGGAGTTATAGAAAATTAAATCATCCACAACTTTGATTTAAAAAATATTTCCACCAATGTAATCTTATAGGAGATATTTGACAAGAATGGAAAAAACGAAAATAATTATCCTCTTCATGATAATTATGATATTTATGAAGCAAGGGTCAATACATAGCCCTTCTTAATTTCTCCATATCCGTAGAATAGAGAAAGTATTTTATTCATGAAAAATCTGATGTGGCCAACATCTGACTTTCTCCATATTTGGGGTATAGATATTTAAATTATTGTGAATAGCATTATAAGGCAAAATTATTATTTCGTATAGTAAAAGAATACAGTCGTCCTTATTGCCGTAAATTAGGTATATTTCGAATGTTTACGGAATTCACCGCTACATGGTGGTGGCGCTGTATACTGGAAATTACGAAAAAAGTTGAATATCTCAGAAGTGGATGGTTCTACGAAAATTTGTTTCAAACAAAACCCGGAAGAAATATTATTCTCTACAACTTAGATCCTTACGAAGATTAGCAATAACGACGTTTTTAGGGAGATATTTGAAGGAAACCGAAAAAACCGATTATTTATAAAAAATTCCCAAACAATACCTGCTATGGAAAATTGTTTCAAATGGAAGTTGTAGGAAATTACATTCTCTACAACATTTGTATAGAATTGTATATACAATAATGATGTTTTAAAGGAGATATTTCGCCAAAACCGAATCGGGTTTCGAATAAACCTCAACTTCCGGTTAATCGGTATTGTCCAAAGACTAATAAGTTCTTTGTGCTCATATAAATGTGTTATATATGAAATTGAGTAATGATATGGCGAGTACTTTTTGAGCTAGAGCACCCACAATCACACACACACGAAAATAGTCTAAACGTGTTCTAGGGACCTCAAAACGTGTATTTCCATTGAAATCTCGAAGTCGATTTTTTTCGTGATCACAATACTTTCCCATTACTACGTATGCAGAAAGTAAAAATCTGATGCGGCCAACACATGACTTTCTCCATATCTGGGGTATAGATATTTATATTATTATGAATAGCATTATAAGGCAAAATCATTATTTCGTATCGTAAAAGAATACAGTCGTCCTTATTGCCATAAATTAGGTATATTTTGAATGTTTACAGAATTCACCGCTACATGGTTGTGGCGCTGTATACTGGAAATTACGAAAAATTACGAAAAAGTTAAATATCTCCGAAATGGATGGTTCTACGAAAATTTGTCTCAAACAATACTTGGAAGAAATATTATTCTCTACATCTTTGGTCTTCAAGAAGATGACCAATTACGACGTTTTTGACTTATTTCTGGACGTTGTCTGTGTATGTGATAGGAATTATTAGAAAAACCGATAATTTATTATATATTTTGATCCCTAGAACACGTTTAGACTATTTTCGGAAAGATGTCTGCGTGTGTGTGTGTGTGTGTATGTGTATGTGATTGTGGGCGCTCTAACTCGAAAGGTACTTTCCATATCATTGCTAAATTTGATATATAACGCTTTGGTATGAGCACGAAGTGCTGATTAGTTTTTGGACAATACCGGTTAACCGGAAGTCGAGGTTTATTCGGAACCCGATTCGGTTTTTGCGATATTTCTCCGTTAAAACATCATTATTGTATACACAATTCTATACAAAGGTTATAGAGAATGTAATTTCCTACAACTTTCATTTGAAACAATCTTCCATAGAAGTTATTGTTTAGGAATTATTTATAAATAATCTTTTTTTTCGGTTTCCGTCAAATATCTCCTTAAAAACGTCGTTATTGTTAATTTTCGTAAGAATCAAAGTTGTAGAGAATAATATTTCTTTCGAGTTTTGCTTGAAATAAATTTTCGTAGAACCATCCATTTCAGAGATATTTAACTTGTTCCTAATTTCCAGTATACAGCGTCACCACCATGTAGCGGTGAATTCTGTAAACATATTCAAAATATATTTTACGGCAATAAGGGCGACCGTATTCGTTTACGATACGAAATAATAATTTTGCCTCATAATGCTATTCATAATAATTTAAATATCTATACCCCAAATATGGAGAAAGTCATGTGTTGGCCACATCACATTTTTTAAATAAAGACTATTGAAAATGTTTTAAAGTCTTCTCGAGTGTAATCACTGATAAATATTCCTGAGAAAGTAAAGAATAAGAAGAGAAATATGTAAAATAAAGTAATTTGTAAAATAGTAATGACTGTAGTACTATTTTCAAAGATTTTACACAATTACAGCGGAAGGAACATATTCTAGAGGTCTTTCGAGAGAATGTATGGGCAAATTTGTATGGCCAGGTGCAGATATATGCAAGCTTCTATTTTCATCATTCCTGTATTTATATTATTCTGAGTTTGGTTTTAGAAACTTTAGGTGAAGAAATGATGTAAAGCAACAATGCTCTGGATATATTTCTCGCGTCAACTTTTAAAACTATTATAAGTTTGAATGTTTTCATTTGATTATCTGATTTTCGACGAATTCATCATTTTCGACAAATTTGCCATTCGATGAATTGATCGTTCGACGAATTTGTTTTCGACGAATTTGTCTGCTCTCATTTGTCTTTTTAGCTCATTCACCGCATCTATAGTTAGTTTGTGATATTGAGATGTAATATGATACTGCAAGCAGCAAATATATAACGATGATAATAATATAAGTATGTTATATTGTTATAACCTTTTGAAATCGTTTTTGCAAGCATATTCTCTTCAATGCCGATTTATTTCAAAAGGGCTCCTTAACCACCGAATATTTTACCAGAACATACTAAAAGGGATGCGCAATCTAAAATTATTAACTGCACTTTGTCTTCTTCCCTGAAGGCTATTTATTTTCAATTTGTTTCTTATCAATTATTTTTTATTTGTTCATTTTGCTTCTTTATATCTAAAGTTTGGATGTTTGTGGCCTTATAACAAAATAATTACATAAATTAGGAACAAGAAAAAGGTAATTTACTAATTGAAATAAAAATAAATGCGAATTGGTATGGCTTATAAACCCATTAGATTGAAAGTTTTATTTAAAAAATTGTTTCAATTTTATCCAATTAAAGGGAAATAATGTAGCTTAGATTTCGTTTGAATTTTAAATTGTTAAAAATCATTGTACAGATACGAGACAAACGCAGAACAGTATCAAGTTCCATATTTCAAACACAACATTTTTCCACCATTTAACTTTTAACCGGAAAAATTGAGGTTTTTCTTAATCGAAAAAATTTCCTGAAAACCCAATTGCTGTTCATTAAGAAGATAGCGCAAACTAAATGACAAAATCGTCATTTTTATGCAAGAAAATAAGAAAATAAAACCTACCAACAAATATGGGAATCTATTTAAACGGGATGACACAACTGGTGAATTCGAATTATTGTAGCAAACAGTTCATGGGAATATAAATGGCGAAATTGTAATACCAGAAACACTGGGTGAAATTAGTTGCTGGACTGGAATAAAAAGTTATTCAGAAATTTCCCAATTCATACCGCGAGACTAACCAACATTTAACACTCGAGTTCACCATGCTGCTGAGCAACAAGATGCACGGTGCACCAATTTGTTCCTAAAATCTCTGACATTCTAGCTCTGCTATGAAATTTCTTCAAGTCAATGGGACTGATTTCGTTCCGTGGTTTATGTAGCTTTCAACTATACTATCCATAATACTTCTAAAGAGAGGCGCAGAGAACACTGCGATTAGTCTATTAGAACGGCATTTCTTTTTAATCTTTCGTTTATATCTCTCAGGCAGGCGTCTCGGAAAAGGTTTCGTTTGAATGAAATGAAGCAGAAAATCTTAAGACAGAGAATAAGCAAAGATTATCTCCACCATTTTTAACCAGGACATACGTTTTGGTCTGTAATCTAAAATGGTTAATTGTTCACGGTTAGCTCCATACAAAATTTATATTATAGTACTAATTTATAGCCAGCGTAAATAATTTGAATGTGGATAAATTATATACTTTTAGGACTATTCCTTGTTAAATAGCGATAAGGTTTACGACATAGGTTTTCTTTGAGGCTCTATTGCTATCTATAATATAAAATCTTCTGTTAATATCCGACCTTTACGTTGCCACACTTAAAAATCTTACCCCAGGGACTCATCTCCCTTTCGGATAAAACGTCCATCTCGCGAACTCATTCGTTGCTTCTAAACGCGTATTAAACCCACCAAAATTCTTTGATCACTTCTCTCTTCTCATTTATTATATTATTCGAGTGGGAAAACTTTCGGCAAGTGATTGCACGGTGGCCAAGTCCTCATTATCCCGCTTCATGGCTTCTTCTTTGCTTCGGGGTCACTTTTGCATTATTTCCTCTCCTCCATCCATCCGTTCTCTCCCCCTCCTTTCCGGCTCCTCCTGCTCATTCCGGCAAACCATTTCTTGCTGCGTAAAAGTAACATAATTCCATCTCTAACACGGGCGCCATTCTAGACTCGGAGCAATAAAGTTTCCTCGGTGGGTGCAGACCTGGCCGTCTGGTTAATAAAGCCCACCTCTCTCTCCTCGGCACATTTTCCCTCTCTGGTAATGATCCGTCGTCCTTCAGCGGTGCCTTCCATTGCCATTCACAGACAATTCGTTGTTCCCTACTCCGTTTCATTTCCTCCCCCTTTGCTTCTTCTTCTCCTGTTTCGCCGCCGTTCCATTTCGTTAAGGAGAGTTGGGCATTTCATCCTCTGAATCCGTAACATGTGTCAAAGTGCGAAATTCTATTTTCGGTGATGATGTTGAGTTCCCCTTACATAAGTGGTGATTGTCCCATTGTGAAATTATTGCTTTAACGTCATGTCGAATATTTTCTATTGGTTTGATGAAATATAAGTTATTGACGAGAAGTTGTGACACATCGGCAGAAGGCATATTAACCGTCTTACACAACTGATGTCCTGTTTCTGGGAATCATCTCGATGCTTTATTCTTTTTTGTCGTTAACACGTGGATATTTATGTGTTAGTGAAGATTAAGCAATACTTGAGAGTAATTTCACCGTTGAAGTAAAGCATTAACGTTTTATTAAAATATACAATGTTTTTTCATAAAAACCAAAAATAAGATAAACTAAAGTGTTTTAAGCATCCACCCACACCATATTTAATCGTTAAATAAATATCTTTAGGCGGCAATCTGTTAAATTTCTGCATGGTAAAAACATAATGGAATGTAAATAGTTTTTTTGCAAACAGTTGCTTAACAAGGAATGCTTTTATGAGTCTCGGTCCCGGTAATTTCAGAACCGGTAATTTCAGTACGGTAATCTCGGTGCCAGTAATTTCATTCCCGCTCAATTTCACTCCCAGTAATTTCACTCCCACTTACTTCGTTCTTTTTGTAAATAAGCAGTAAATGTAACATTTATTTAAAAATAGTTTATGATTGGCTTAAATACTAACCGACGCCTTTAATATGAATTTGTTGAGAGCAGTTATTGTAGATCCTTTTAACATTAAAACTCGATTTTTCGCATAAAAATTATTTAAATGTGGAGAACGCTTAATAACTCAAGAAATACTTTTCTTTAAGTATGTTGCAATCAATGAATAATAAATACACCAGTACAAAATTATTATTGTTTTGCATAAGCTTTTAATTTTAAGAATCTGATTTTTCTCATGAAAATTTAGTATAATGTTGAAAACACCCAACAACTCAAAAAGTTAACGGCATTTAATCAAAATATGCAGCGAAAAATGAAGATGAGCAGGGGGAGGGAAAAAAGGGTGGGGCGGAAGAAAAACGAAAGGTATGGCTCACGTATTGTGCTGTAGGTCAGTTTCAGAGGAAAAAGGGCAAGCGCAAGGGTTCTGAGGGAAATTTTGTAAGGAAGATATCCCTTAAGAACGTAAAGTCGGGTGAAAATTATATTATCCGAACTTAAAATTTGGAACCTAAAGTCGAGGAAAACGGAAAATTGCGGAAATCTAAAATCCGTTAAATTTTAACATTGTTCTTATTTATCATTCGCCGGGACCAAGAGAAAAAGGCGTAAAATTGAGGATAACGTGAAATCGGAGATCGTAAAATCTATGTTACACTGTATAAACCTTAACCAAAATCAACAATAATTCTAATCCCTTATTTTCATTTTTTCGCTGCATACATATTAGTAAAATAGAAGCTAACTTATTCGGCATCTACGGAGATTGAAATGTGTCGGTTGCTGGATATTGCGGTTGGATGAGCAAACGTACATTTTTTAAAGAACAGGAATCACTTTTAAAATTAAATTTTCCTTTAAAAATTATTTTTATTTAATTACTAAGGTACACGGTGCTTCATTCAACAAACATTTTTTAAATTTGGAATTTTCATTATTTCGAATTTTTTCCATCGCTTTTGTCCAAAAACTTATAACCGTGCCGAATTTCTAGCTCATCTGAAAGTGACTAATAATTTTTATCCTCGTATGGGACAATAATGGGGCAGAGCAGATGATAAAATTGGGATTATATCAACATCGGATTTCTTTCATTGGTCGTAGTTTAACATTAATGGCATTATAACATAAGCGTCTGATTCCCATTAAAAGGTTACAAATATAAATACACTGAGTTCGTAGCCACGACATCCGATTATTTGATCCCAGAAAAATTACCACTTTTTCCGATAAAAAACTATACATTTACGTTCATTCTAATTGCATTTGAATTCCGTCTGCAAAAATAAGGAACTACAATTTCTATAATACCTTTTCTCGTCATCGAATCTTGATGAAGAAAAAAATAAAAATAGCAAATATACGTAAACACCTCCACACAGATTTACGTGCTTTTCTTACGGAGTAATGATGGAGTGAAAATGTCGACTGCGTTCATTAGTTTTTTTTACTACTCCCCACTTTTCCCTCACTCTCCTTATACCCCATCATCCTTTTTCATTCTTCTGCCAAATATTTGTAATTGTTATAAAATTCTTAGTTTATCGAACCAATGTCGACTGTGGTTCCTTAGTTGTTCTTTCCACCCCCCTTTTCTCTCCCATTCCTTCTCCCCTCCCCCTTCCCATTTTCATTTTTCGCTGCATATTTTGAATAAAAGCCATTAACTTTTTAAGTTGTTGGGTGTTTTCAACATTATGCAAAAATAATATTAATTTTGTATTAATGTATTTATTATTCAACTAGTATACAAGTCCGTCAATATGACGGGATATCTTTAGTTAACCTTAAAATAGTTGCCTCCCTCCCCCCCTTCTCTCTCATCCTTCCTCCCTCCCCCTCACTCCCTCTCCCTCACTCCCTCTCTCTCTCTCTCTCTCTCTCTCCCTTTCTCTCTCTCTCTCTTAAATGTAAGAAGGGATTATATAGTCTCAATTTCGCCCTCAATATAATCGTTTGTCTGTCTCCCTACCTCCCTCTTTCTCCCTCCTTCTTCCCCTCACTCCCCCTCCCTCTCTCCACCTCTTCCCCCTAATTCCCTGTCTCCACCTCCCTCCTCATCCCCTCTCCACCCCCTCCCCCTCATTCCCTCTCTCCCCTTCCCTCCCTCTCTATCTCCACCTCCCACCCTCTCTCCCCCTCCGTTACCATCTCTCTCTCTCCCTCCCTTTCCCGTATTAAAAGTATTCAAAGCACGCTTACACCCATAATGACTGATATAACAATAGGATTTTGAGGTCTAACAATATAATTGGTAGCCAAGGCAACAACAAGCTAAAATGGCAAGATTTCCACAAAATACGTAAAATAAACGTTTAACATGAGCTGTTTCGAACTATAGGCAGAAAAAGATGAAAAGAATAGGAAACGTAATTTTTTCTTTAAAATGGTTCATATCCGATGATCGTAGGTTAATTCCTTCTAATTTTAATTTCCGAAAATATGAAAGCCTGCACGCCAAAAAAAAAAATCGACTTTTACGTGTTACCTTACGTAAAATGGAAATGTCTTCCTTGGAGTCGAACCTAGGACTTTTTTGAGATTTATTTTCGCCATTACCTTAAAATATGTTAATCGAGCATTTCTGACAATTTTCGAGATCCTATCTCAATTCCTTCTCGAGTTAATACCATAATTCCCTACCAGAGGAACGACCTATGGAATAGCGTGACCAACCAACCAACCAACAGACCTGGGCTATCATTATAGTAAATGATTGCAACACACTTAATGAAACGTATTTTTGAGTTGTTATGTGATTTCAATGTTCTACTAAATTTCCATGCGAAAAATCGTGTTCTTAAAATTACATAAAAGCATATCCAAAAACAGTAATAAAGTTGTACAAGTGCATTTATTACTCAATGGTTGCAACATCTTTAAAGAATCGTGCTTCTTGAGTTGTTTAGCGCTCTCAACATTTAACTAAATTTTTCTGCGAAAAATCGGGTTTTAATGTAAACGGATCAATAACATCTGCTTTCAACAAATTCATATTAAAGGCGTAGATTAGTATTTACGCCTATCATACACTATGGTTAAATAAATGTTACATTTATTACTTATTTACAAAAAAAATCTGATGTGGCCAACATATGACTTTCTCCATATTTGGGGTATAGATATTTAAATTATTATGAATAGCATTATAAGGCAAAATCATTATTACATATCGTAAAAGAATAAAGTCGTCCTTATTGCCGTAAATAGGTATATTTTGAATGTTTACAGAATTCACCGCTACATGGTTGGGCGCTGTATACTGGCAATTACGAAAAATTACGAAAAAGTTAAATATCTCCGAAATGGATGGTTCTACAAAAATTTGTTTCAAACACAACTTGGACTAAATATTATTCTCTACAACTTTGGTCCTCACTAAGATTACCAATAACGACGGTTTTAGGGAGATACTTTACGGAAACCGAAAAAACCGATTACTTATAAGTAATTCCTAAACAATAACTGCTATGGAAAATTGTTTCAAATGAAAGTTGTAGGAAATTACATTCTCTATAACCTTTGTATAGAATTGTGTATACAATAATGATGTTTTAACGGAGAAATATCGCAAAAACCGAATCGGGTTTCGAATGAACCTCGACTTCCGTTTAACCGTTAATGTCCAAAAATTAATCAGTTCTTTGTGCTCATGCTAAAGTGTTATATATGAAGTTTGGTAAAGATATGGCAAGTACTTTTTGAGTTAGAGCACCCAAAATCACACACACACGAAAATAGTCTAACGTGTTCTAGGGACCTCAAAACGTGTATTTACGTTGAAATCTCGAAGTCATTTCTTTTCGTGATCACAATACTTTCCCATTACTTCGCATGGAGAAAGTAAAAATGAAGTATGTGGGAGTGAAATTACTGGGAGTAAAATTGAGCGGGAATGAAATTACTGGGACCGAGAATACCGTAGAGAAATTCCCGGTTCTGAAATTATCGGGACCGAGATTACCGGCCACGACAAGGAACCACATTCCACTGACTCTGTTCTCCCCCTCCCACTATCATATCCTCCTCCCACCACATTCCCCTCCTTCTATCTCGTTTCGTTATATAATAAGGAAGTCTACCAGACAGCTGTTACCTGAGGATGTTTTTGAAACTCGTGCTGCATGTTAAAATCACATTTACAATTATAATATCGTTATTTTATCATATTTACTAATTATGGTTACATATTTGCTTAGATAAGTAGTATGCAAGTTGTTTCGAATTTATTAGATACACTGCTCCCTGAGTATAACGCTGGGTTTAAGGAGGTGGGCTCTGAACCGCGTTATAAGGCAACCGCCGTATAAAATAGGATACGATTGTATTGCTTTATACACTGATTTTCATCAAATTTCGTTAATTTCTCCAAACAACAATACTGCAATAAAAATCAGTACATTAATTTCATTCAATCAATTATTTTAAAAGTGAGCAATTTTTTTTAGTATTAACGGTTTTTTTATTTCCGAGAAACAAGGAGGATGGATGACCCAACGGCGTTATAACCTGGGAGCACTGCATTATTTATTTATATAGTTGTTCATTTGTATTGTTACGCTTAAAGCTCATAAGACAACAGATAAGTTCTTGTGAATATGCAATGAGAATGGATAAGAGTGAAAGACCAAGAAAAATGATGGACTAGAGCAGTGGTTCTCAACCAGGAGTCCACGGACAACTGGGGGTCCATATCTTGTCTCTAGGGGGTCCGCGAGTTGATTTTGGTACCTAACATATTAAAAAGATGCATGATTTTCCTTAAGATTAATTTTGACCCTTTAGAGTGGTCGGATAACATTCGGAAATGTCTTAAAAGAAAGGTCTCATAGCGTAGATAACATTCTTTATAACGTTAAGTAAGATCTCGACTCCTATCCAGTCTTCTAGCTATGTCATTTTAGTTTGTGCGTGTGTGTTTTTAGAAGAGTAGAAACAGTAGGTACTATTTGCTGTAAACTGAATTTGTGACCCTTTCTCCTAGAAATATAATTTGCCCAGACTACTATATTTCATGGAAAGATCAAGTCTGTGTTCCAATCAAGACAACTGTCGTTCTCGTTATTGCTTAAAACAACAAGACATTACTCACGTTCAATGAATGGAAGCAAACCAGCCGTGAGTACAATCACGAGTGCCGAGAGAGGCTGAATATCAAGACTGGTTACCCCCGTAAGTTAGATATTCTATTTTTCGGTTATGGCATCTTCTCAGTTATATAAGGTTTTAATAAAAATTTAAATTTAGGATTTTTTTCATATTTATATTTCAATGTAAAAAAACTAAAACTTTTACTCTATTTAAACAACATTGTTAAACTTTTAATGTGAAGGGGGTCCGCGGCACCAGAAAGGTTGAGAACCATTGGACTAGAGTTTTAATTCAAAAAGATCTAAAGACTTGGATTTATTAAATGAAGAGGAATACAGAAGGAAAAGGATTTATTTGGGTGGAATTAAATTAATAGAGAATGTGAGAAGAGAGGAAAATGGACAGCTACCTTCATGTGTATGACCACCAAATAGAATGGCTAGAGAGGTAAAGGAAACTTTATTTATTTACCTTCATAATTCGTTGATACATTAGAAAGTTACTCAATTTTAGCAGGATTCAAAACAGAGGTTTCAGAATGGGGGGAGTCGTGGCGTAGTGGTGCGGGCGCTGGCCTGCTACGCTTAGCAAACTCGGTGCGAACCGGGTTGCCCGGCTCCCCATTTGCGTGTTTAGAGGAGAACACGCAAATCAGCGCCCCGTCCTTCGGAAGGGACGTAAAGCCGTTGGTCCCCTTGGTGTTTCTCGTTAAGAGTAGGCTAATGCCGGCACCGGGTTTCTCTCCTCCCTTGCTTTGTGATTTAGACTGAGAAGCCTTCTAGCGCTGGAGTCGTTTGAAGTCACAAGGTCCCCCCAATTGGTTTCAGAATATCAATTAAACTACAAAAAATGACGTAATGTTTACATCACGCCATCCATATGCCACTCTCTGAAACCGAGCAGACAAACTTTTAACTTTTGTCGCCGCAAATATAGAAATTCAGATTTCTCAATTAGAACGGAACTTCTGATAAGAGTACGAAGGTTATCTAATTAGAATGTCAGGTTCAAAGCGGCACAGTAGGAGGAGTTGGGTTTGGTCGAGCCGAGAGTACTTAACTAAGAACGGTAACTAGGAGACGAGGAGTAAAAGGGATTGGGACGTAGGTAGGAAGAGGAGAACTAGGTGGGAATATGAAGAATAGGGTGAGAGAGAGGGAAGAAGATGAAGGGAGGGAGGAGGGGAAGGGAACTAGGTGGAAATATGAAGAATAGAGTGAGAGAGAGGGAAGGAGATGAAGGGAGGGAGGAGGGGAAGGGAACTAGGTGGGAATATGAGGAATAGAATGGAGAAAGAAATGAAGGGAAGGAGGAGAGAATGCGTATATGAAGAAAAGACCGGTGATAAAAATAAGTCCGCTGCGTGGCCAAGAGTGCTTTCCAGGTCAAGTTACTGGTAGGGGTCATAATAGGTGGCAGCACATAGGTCCGGCATAAATCTTCGGAACGGCTACCGAAGCAGTTTCCTTCTCTCTCCCCACTTCACTCTCTCCCTCCCCCATTTCTTCCCGGAATCCCACATTTCCCCCATTTATCCATCGTTTTGTCTCTCTGCCGAGTCTATTTTCTCTCATCGCCGATTTCCAGTTCTTTTTTCTGTCTGCGCATGCGCCATAAATGCACTGCCTTCTGGAATACACAGGGTGATTACTGTTCGATGTAAATAGCAATAACTATATGTTCTAAATACGCTTACATTTCTTCATCGTCATCACTAGTAGCGTGTTTTCGGGTACTCTTGCAATTGCAAATCAAACCACTCTCTACACTTCTGTTCTCCTTCATCTTCTTCGATTCTTTTGATATATCCCTTTCAAATCCTTTTCCTCTTTCTCCTTTAATTATCTCTTCAGTGATATGTTTAATCGCGGAATCCCTTTTCAGGAAATTCAGGTAGATTTTCATGTATTTTATTTTCTCTCATATTATCATCCTTCATCCTTCCTCGTATTTTCTCTCACGCTGTAATTTTTCCTTCGAGACCTTGAGGCTTTTTAGAAATTCCAAAATAATCTTACCTACATTTGGGATTTTTCAAAACATTCAGACAACCAGCAATAATATACAGTATCATTATAAAAGAATGCCTATGTTTTAAAGTGCTGTATTTTATTAAATAATCATCCAGGAATTTCGCGCCGTAGTCTGACTTAGAGAATACCAAAATCTACCATCCAAAAAGTACTACATAAACGGCTGAAACTCCACGCCTATAAAATTTTGATAAAACATGAAATTAAGCCAAGTGATCATCCGAAGCGAGTGAAATATGCGTATGCTTTTATAATGACCCAGTGTGTGTGTGTGTATGCTCCAGAATCCTTTTATAAAGTCATTTCAAAGAAATGGTTCGATGATTCTCCAAGTTTCGTCGTCGCCTCTCTCTAAACTGCTACGAAAACATTCGTTTTTAAATTGCGGCAATTCCTAAATCATTTACAGAAAATTGAGTTAATCATGAGCGCCATCAAAAATCTCTTCTGTCGAACGCTTAAATTGAGGTCGAAGAGATAGTAATCGAACATGGTTTAGAAGTACGCCTCTCTTACTAACTTGGAACTCAAATTACACCTAGCATACCTTTTAATCATTTTGGTAATATATAATCTTTCTCTACTTTAGAAGTAAGTAGTATCCTCCGAAATTAACCAAGTCAACGTACTTTCCGTCCTCGATTGCAACAATTTCTATCAAACTTTCTCATGATAATTTCTTTAGACCATAAATGTTGCCTTAGTTTATTTCAAGGATCTCCAACGAACGAGAAGGGCCGCATTTTTCCACGTGAATAGGGCCGTAGCATATGCGAATAATACGGTTCTTCTAAAGAAAAACATGAATTCATATTTCACAACACTCTTATAAGTAAACGTGAATTTCGGTAAGTGAATTCGCCAGAGAATTTGACATTCAAATGTGGTATGCGCTAGAAAGACTTGGTAAAAAGAGCGGTACATGAGTCGTTAAAGGGTCGCATGTGGCTCGACAGCAGAAGATTGCCGATCTCTGGTTTAGCTTGATAATATCTTACTCATTTGAATAATTTTGGATGTTTCTTTCGATGTATCGAATACCATTTACTTCGCGGTTTTTCCATCTTCAATTATGTAATATGTGCATCGGAAGCATTTTAGCAAACCATGTATAATTAACTAGATAACTCTAATGAGCCTAATTTACGGAAAAATTTTTATAAAATCATTTTTGAGAATCATTGAAGTACTTATCTATTCAATGTTATTCATTTATTTATTTGTATTTACTTTTTCTTTGTTAATTTATTTTTACTTATTTCAAAACCAGCATATCATGTCGTTTAACAGAGATTGATTTAACAGCGACAGTCGATATTGTCGACTCGATAACAGAAATCCATGTCCAAAAACGATTCGCACCTGCGACCTAAAGATTGGAAGCCATAAACGCTATCCCTCTACCAAGTCCAGCCTTGAAGAATACTTTCTTTTATAGGAAAATATCTTGGCCAAAACATATGAGCATTTAAAAATTTTCATTTTAAACAAAAGCACTTTTTATGATTTGTTTTACCGTTTTGTTTGCAAACATTGCTACTGCTATTTTTCTGAAAATTTGATTAGTTACAAATAGATTTTTAATATCGAATCAACTCATGGACGAAAAAGTGATTATCTTCACTAAAAATCAAAACGAAATAATGCTAATTACTTGAATTTCACTCCATTTCCTACGTAATGCTGATTATTTTTTCTTATAAAAAATTTTCAGATTCTTAGCGCCTGGCCTAAGAAAGTCAAGAAAAACCTCATAATGAAGCTTCTCCAGTTCCAGAGTGCGTTATAACCTTCATCGTATCTTCCCGGCCATTCACGGCTCGTATACCTCAGTAACCCTCGACCAACCCCTTGCTATCTTTTCTGAAAATCTTTCATTAAAGGAGTCGCCGACGACCTCATTCCTCCCGCTTTAGCACCCTCGAGCCAACTGTTATCTGCCTCCCCCCAACACCCACCCCGATGCTAGTTATCCATGGGCTTATTTAACTTTTACTAATTTGTTTTCCGCACACTTTTGCTCCTCTCCTCTCCAGCAAAAACTTTTAAACTCCGGAGAGTTTTAACGGTCTGGGCAATGTGAGAAAATCTTAAAATCTTACCTTAGTGTACCCCTAGCATACCGCACAATCAACCTCGCGTTTCCGCCCATTCCCGCCAAAGGCGCTCATTCGCCTGAGATACCCTTCCACTTCTCACACACTCTTCATCTCTTTCCGACTCTATTGCTTAGATACCCAAGGAGAAGGCAATCGCTCTCTTCCCAGACTCTCTATTCCGCACTCTCTCTCACTCCATTCCCTCTCTCACTCATCTCCCTCCCCTTCCTCTCTCTCTCTCCCTCCCCTCCCTCCCTCTCTCTATCCTCTCTCTCCCCGCCCTCTCTCACCTCTCCATCTCTCTCCACTTCATCTCTTTCCCCTCTGTCTCTCCCCTTCCTATGCCTCCCTCCCTCCCTCCCTCCCTCCCTCCCTCCCTCCCTCTCCCCTCCCTCTCTCTTCTCTTTCTCCTCTCTCTCTCTCCCCCCCTTCCTCTATCTCCTCTCCCCCTCCCTCTCACCCAACCCTTTTTGTTTTATTCATCATTATTCCATTCATGAATCTTTATACAGTGAAATAATTTTAAACTAAATAATATAAAATTTAATCCTTTATTAATTTACTCAGAACAATTCTCAAAATATTCATTCATTTCACCGTCATAAATTTAGTAACAAATTTAAAAAATGTTTACATTAATATATCTACGTAATAGAAAGTAGTTAAGAACATTGGCATACCTTTGCGCAGTGTAAAATAAATTTCACAGGTACATAGTGCCATCTTATATATTACAGACGTAGTGTCACACATTTGTGTGCCTGTTTCTGTTCTAGCCTAGCGTTTTTTAAAAGAATAATTGGGGTAGTTGGTGCGATTCCTACCAATATCTACCTACAGCGGGAAGGCATTCATGGTAGTAACCAACAGGGTATGTTTCGGAAGGGATTCTTTTAGAATAACCATCGGCGAGAGTCAGTGTCAGACATTTGACGGATTTTGGATTTGTTTTAGGACAGGTATCTTTGCACGTGGCAAGTTGTACGTGTCATTTTCAAGTTGTAGATCACTGCCATCCATTGTGGTGGAGCTGCCGTCCTGAAGCACTTTCGTAGTGCTATTAATTTCCTTTTCTAAAATATGATCATAATAAAAAACTCCACCTTTTCAACATTAAAAGGCATTTCGGATACAACAGACTGGGATCAAATTTAAGCCCGCGGGGAGGCTAGTATTAGTTATTATCTTTAAAGCCGTATAGAGACAAATTTGCGGAAATGTGAGGATAAACTAATTCTCTAAGTTTTTAAAAACTACGATAAATAAATAAGGATATTTAATTTGATAGACTCGATAATTTATTTTTTAAATGTATTTTATTGAAAGATTAATACTTGAGAAAACCAAGGGTTTTTCTAAATGCGACTTATTACGCACCTTCTGATCTTAATATTTGATAACTTTTCCTATTTAAAAAATATTGGAAAACATACTTTAAACGAAATTTACCGAATAACAGCCATCGAAGTCACAAAATAGTCCGTTAAATTGTCCCTTTTCCGAAGAAGACTAAAGTCCATAATGATAAATTCTTATGCACTGAAAAACTGCGGTCTGGCTTCCGATATGAAAATGTCATATTCTGCCTTCATAGAATATCCAAATTAATTCTCTCAAGAAATGCGCCATTTTTTTTGCAAAGTGAACCTCTTATTTTAAATAATAATTTAAATACAAATCGAATTTAACTAGACCGTGGCAGTTTATGTGTAACCAAATGGCGAATGCATTATGCGTTTCTCTTTTTGCTTTCAACGGTTTGAATGGAGAGAACAGGAGATAGCGGTTGCTTCTCTTTCAAAGAATTTAGTCCCTTTAGTCCAATAGTTTATGGAGGTTATTTTTTCGATCATGGTAAATCAAATCTTTATGATGATTTTTTTTCATTAAAATAAAAATGATCCCCTTAAATTTTAAAGGTTTCCTCCAGATTCAATAAATTTCATTGTTATGCGTTTCAATCGAAATGAACTAATTATTTATTATTGTAGCGAATATTTAAAACATTAAATGGAAAATATGTGGAATGGACACTAATTTTGAAAAGTTGTCATAATACGGAAATATGCACATTTGCATTTAAAGGGTAAAGCGACTGAAACACGTGCTGCAGTGTAATTTCCTTCGAAGCTTTATAAAAAGGGATTAAAAACGAGTAATTGAAATAAAGACTACGTTAGCGGAAGAATAATCACCTTTGAAAATAAAAAATATCTACGCTACAGAATAAATCAAACGAATAGTTTAGAAAGATGTCGAAATTCTGTTTGTGGAATATCGTTCCTGTGTAAAGGCTTAACCGATGCTTAGAGAAAGGACGTACAATCCATGGAAAGCTTCGAAATGTGACCGAACCGAAGGCCGATGAAAATAAAATGGACGAATGGAATAAGTATTCCAATAAAATTTTACAAAAAAATAAATTCAGATTTAATTCAATTTCTACGAAGGTTTTATTAATCTAATTATAATGACAACTGTCTCTATCGAACGCATGTAAAAAATATCAGTATCACAAATTTCCTTATATTTATTAAACCTGCATCTATAGATATCAAGTTAGGAAACTACTGCGAAAGCAGATATGATAATGTCATATTTTTACAAAAAATAAATTTATTTCATCGGTCGTTGTTTAATATTAATGGCATTATAATATAGCCCTCTGATTCCCATTAAAAGCTTACCCTTAGAAAAGCATTGAGCTCGTTGCCATGGTAGTTGATTGTTGGGACCCAGAAAAACCCACTTTTTCCGATAAAAACTAAAATTCCGTCTAAACTTTCCGAGAGTTCAAGTCCCGAGTTAGAATCTTGGCGGATAAAAATTTTAAAAAAGCAAATATATAAACCTCATAACTGATTTACGTGCTTATGAGGCAATAATGGGGCAAAATTAGCCCCCAGCAGCAGATCTCAGTCCACAAATTTCTTGCCACATGTAGCTCTCATATGTAGCAACTTATCCTGAAAATTGTTTTCTCTATCTTGAACTTTCTCGGAGATATCGTCCGTACAGTCGGACGGACGGACAGACAGAAACATGAATAAGTAAGCGATTTGTAAAAAAATAGCTAAAAATAACAAATTATTCAAATATCACCTACGAATTTATAATGGCTAAAATTTTTGATATTATTAAGCGCCAGTCCGACGTTCCGGGAGGCGCCTTTATTTCGTCCGGGAATTTATTTTTCTTTCTCGAAAAGGATCGGCGAATACGGTAAACCTATCTCTTAAACTGCCCTCTCTCTTTTTTCTGCGAATTCCCTACCAGTAGCTGAAATGACATCTCTTCTGAAAAAATGCAGTGAAAATATATTTTACTTTGCTTTCACGGCCAAAGGATCTCATAGAGTCATCCATCAAATCACTTTTTGCACTGAAACTATGACTAAGCCATATTTATGATTCTTATAAGTAAAAGTATTTTTTTATTGAATCCACTTTTCCACTTCCGCTGCCTATTGTCATCTAACAATGAATGGAAGAAATCAGTGGCCATTCCACGGAAAAAGAAATTGGAAGCCTTAAAACATGGAATAAAAGCTCGATCGTAAATAACGCGTAGGATAGAGTTGACTGACAGGTTGGAGAGATGAGGAAAATTCGGGAATGAATGAGGTATTTATCACTCAAATAGAGACAGACTGTCTTTCAGATTCAGAGCTCAGTTTAAAGAAAACCGAAATAGGTATGCCCAACCTGAGGTTCACGGACCGGATGCGGTCCAATAAAGAAATTTATGCGGCTCACTTCCTGTGGTTCGTAGTTTTCAAAATCTTTTATTTTTCCTTTAATATACTTACAAAAATTATTTTATGTTCGGCAAAATCTGTCGAAATGTCTAAATAGGGACCTACTAGTAAATATTTCTCAATTCAAATAGTTTTCTTAAAAGTTGTTCTTGTTCTTTTACGAATGGTGTTTCTGAAATTGAATTCCATCATGATTTTCAATATTGAAATGTAAAAAGAAACTAATGTAACTTGATTTTCAGTCATATGGTACGTAAAAATCTCTAGGTGATTTTTGATTCGACCTTAATTCAGTCCTTCGAAGCAATGGCAATTTCCAACGTGGCTCACCGATGGGTTCATTGCCACCAATGCGGACCACCATACCGATTACATTTCCCACCCCTGTCCTGGATGATGCGTTTGACATTGGTCTAAAGAAGGCAGACATTGTATAGCGTACCTGTAAATGACAATTACTGTTCCATATGCTAAGTGAATATTTAAATGTGATATTTTAAAAGTTTTTATTCTTTAATTAATCGTTTCCGCCATTCAGAAAAGGTCACTAACCGGCGATTGGATTAATCGTATAAACTTTCAATTAGAATCGTGCCAGTTTAAATGTGAATCCGCCGTATTTATCTTTAGTAAAGAGAGCGTGGGAAGAGGAAGAAAATGGGCACTGAGCGCCTAAGGATTAGGAGTTTGTACGTAATCGTTGCGGTGTCTGTGTGAGAGCAGATGATGGACCCGGTGTGAGAGGATGTTGGATAGGCAGGGGGCGTGTTAGGAGGTATGGTGTGTGTGTGTGTGTGTTTGTGTGTGTCTGAGCAGGAGACAAATAATAGCGGCTGGAGAGAGAGGAAAAAAGAGCAAAAAAGGAATAATATGGACTACAGCTGCCCGCAAGGATTTATAGCTAGACCATAAGGCGCAGCTTTCGTGCCACTTCTTTCAAAAACATCTTTCCCTCGAAATCTCCCCATCCTCTGTTTTTTGCCCTCATCTATATCTCCTTCTCTTTGTATTTATTACGTCCTCTCTTCCGTTTCTCTCTCCTCTCATTTTTTATCACCTCGTACTTTCCAGTTTCGACATTTTTTTTGTTAACCCCTTTTCGGGCTCTTTTTTTATATACAGGAATTCGACACACAGTATATCTCAATTAATCTTTCCGAATAATGCTGGTTTTGTAGAACATGAAACGATGAAAAGGGTCTAAGAATAAAGCGTTGCTATTGCTTCGCTTCTAGATAATAAAAGCATTTCATTGTGTTTTGTTTCATCAACAATGATTCTACGTTTGCTTCTATGTTTAGTGTTATATTACTTAGTTTTGCATCTAAAATTTATTATTATTATTATTAGTACAAGGTTACAGTATGGCTATAAGACCAGGTGGCAATAATATAATATTCAACAGAGCCCATTATACAAGGTGTTCGAAAAGTACAGTAGTTAGATAAAAATTACAAGTTGGAAACGTTGAGGTTCACCATTAAAAAAAACAATTTTCCACTAAAATCCTTTCCTCTAGAGACAAAACCATTTTTGACAGTGAAATTTTCTCAATAGTAAACATCAGTGTTGCCAACCTCTAATTTTTATCTATCTACTGTATAGAGACTGTTTGAACACCCTGTATAAATTGACATTACCCAAATGACTATTTAAGATTATTTTTAATGAAACGTCGTTGTAAAAATTTCAGCATTCCCTTTGTTGCAAGAGTTAAAAATAAAAATAATTCTTTCTATTATTAAATCCTTGCTCAATTCTGGTAACCATGAAATGACTTTAGTGTAACATAACCGGGCAACGCAACGCGCCTCACTAGTTCAGTTTTATCGGAATTTATAATTAGGAATGCATAGGCCTTTTCTCAATCTGCTTTTAAAAATGATTTGCCGTGAATGTGTTGTCATTTCCATACTCCGAAGATAAAGCTCCATTGTTTATATTAAGATCGGAAAATTACGCTCTCCGTATGACAGAGTCAGAAAACATTTTTGATATTAAAATAAATGGATGCTAACTTGAATATGAAACTATTTTCCGCCAAATTGATATTTTTCCGAAGTTAAGTGATGAGTGGTGAGGCGCGGTAAGAGAAGAAGGGAATGGACGGACGGTTATGAGGTTGTTAGAGGCAGAGAGAGAGAGAGACATATAGCCAGTGAGAGAGAGAGGCGATTGGGAATAGAATGTGCTGGAATGAGAAATATTCAGAACTGGCGAATGAAAGGGTTGAGTAGCGGAAGTTAGGTGGGTATGCGATGGACTGGGTGGGTTGGAGGGAGAGGGAGATGGAGGGAGAGGTGAGAGGGTCTGACGCAGCGCATGGTGCGTTCGTTTGCGCGAGGCGAATGAGGGCGTCGATAGGATGAAGGCCCCGGGTTCGGTACCCGCGAGGATAATTGCCGATTCGAGGATATGCAAGTAGCTGTTGGTTGGGATGCAATTAGAGATCGATTGTTCATTTTGAGCACTTCCTCACAACGCACACGTGCTCTCCAGCCACTTTGAGTCGAGTAATAGAATGCGTTCTCTTTCTCCACTTGTCCCTTCGAATATCTCTCTTTTCGTTTCATATCTCTCTCTCTCTCTCCTGCGGTTCTTTTCCTATCTCTTGATTATACCGCACGAGGTAGGCCTTTATAGGGAGTCTATATGGCCTCCCAAAATCGAGTGAACCATCCGACAACGCATGCAAGCGGAATCGTGCGCAATTCCGACCTGCGCGGCTCAATTAAATCCATAATTCAGTACACGTGTGTTAAGCTACAATGTTGACAAACTTATTGCATATGGAATGTTCAATTTCAGTCTCTAGTTCGCAAAAAACTCTACGCGCGGACTATTCTAAAATCTTTAATTCCTTATTTCGATGTTGTATCATTATAAAGGATATTTGTACCGAGTTAATAGCTAAAATTTGGGTATGTTTTTTCTGCGTATATTATGTAAATCGATTGATTAAATAATTTAACAGCGTTTACTGGGTCGAATCGAGTGATGATTTTCTCCTGTGTATATTATTTAATGAATTTAGCGAATAATTAAATTGGAAAGGAGTTAATTAATGAAACATTTCCTTAAGATGCTATTTGGATCTATATGAAACTTTAAAATTTTTAATAAAATGAGCGGCATTATTATCCAATAAAATATTTTATAGGAGAAATTTCAATGTAAGTTTATTTATTAATGAAACTGATTCCGGTAGAATTGCCACTGAACCCAGATAAAATCGTCAGAAAGGATAGCAATTAATCGAATATACTTAACCGATGCTTTTCTAGAAAATTCTGACAAAACACATTGTAATCAAAATAATTTACTGACGCAAGTTTTCATTTCGTCAATCAGATTGCATAAACATACTAGAACGGCTCTTTTAAGACATATTCTACAGCCTTTATAAAAATATGAACTGGAGTTTCATAATTCGATCGCCCTAATTAATTAAACAATTGCATATGTTCGAAATGATTCACAAATGCTTTCCATGCTGCAGTATATATAATATCATCATATGATCTCTTTCAACAAAAAAGAAAAGTGTTTAGATTTGACGTCTACCACTAATAATTCCTAATGGTTGACGTCACTAAGTGCATCCGAATAATTTTTCTTGGGTTCTGTTTATAATCTCTTTCGAAACCAACTCCATATCTTCTCATGCTCACGTACATGAGTCAGAGAGTGGGATAAACAAGCAACAGTCTCAAGGGACTCAGAATATAAGTTTTATCTGTCAGCATATCTTTCTCGATAGCTAACTGAAAGATTAATGAACTCTTGGAATGGTATTAGCATTCGACTCGGCAGTTTTGAATAGATGTAATACCATTGAGCCTATTACATCGAAAGACGATATTTTCATATCGAAATTATCGAAATTTTTTACGAATAAGTTTCTTAGAAGAAATAGTCGGAAGTCTTACATAAAGGAAGAGATTATAACTTAACGTGATTTAGAGTATAAATAAACTGTTAGGAATTTACATAATATTGAGGATGACGAAATAAAGCACATGATATTTACTCGCGTCAACCAAGGGGGCAGGCGTCATCACAGCAGACGAAATTTAATTTTTACTAAATAAAATATTAGGAAAAAATATTTTGCTCAACGGCCACTTAAGAAATAAACGTTCTGCTATAAAAATGTGAAAGCCAATTGAAAAAACTAATTAAAATATAGCAAAATAAAACCAGCGCGGCATGGATCCGTACCACGCACAGAGGCCGGCGATAAGGTAAGAAATTGAGGTCCCTACAATGCACATATACCAGCGTAGAGTGATTAAATACCAACCGGCTGTCCGATAGAGTGGTATTTAAATCTACCCCTTGCTGAAGGGTTAAAAACTTCCTTATTGGTAATATTCGCGAGGACCAAAGTTGTAGAGAATAGTATTTCTTCCAAGTTTTGTTTGAAACAAATTTTCGTAGAACCTTCCATTTAGTACATAATTAATTTATTCGTAAATTTTCAGTATACAGCGCCACCACCATGTAGCGGTGAATTCTGTAAACATATTCAAAATATAATTTACGGCAATAAGGATGACTGTATTCTTTTACCATACAAAATAATAATTTTGTCTTATAATGCTATCCATAATAATTTAAATCAGAGCATCGAACCGTAATTTTTTTCGCTCCGGTTTTCGTTTCGGTTCACTCAAAAAACAAAATTTCGGTTCCGTTCCGGTTTCGCTCCGGCAACCATCAGTGTGAACCGGTTCGAACCGATCTTTTTCCCCCCGGCCTTAAATACTTTTATGAAACTTTCAAGTAGGAACTGATTTATTAATTTACGTAACTTTCCATTAAAATCAAATACATCTTCACTATAGCAATAGTGATCTTAAAAAAAACTAATAATCACAATACGAAAATAAATTATTCAAATGTAAATATTTAGTATGTATTTTATTTATTTAAGATTATATTTAGAACTGAATAATTAAAAACCATACATGTGTCGCAAATGATTTCAACAGGTTAGGAAATTGTAAAGTAAATTACAAATAAGCACGTTTCCTGCGATAGAATATTCTAAATTTATTATGTTATGTGAACCATACATTTCATTTCCTAATTTACTGCGCTTAGTCTTTAGTTCTAAATTTCATTAAAAACCGCTGAATGGTTACGGAGAAAGGAATTTCATCCTGATAGGACGGATAGACCGAATCTAATATGATGGAATGCCTAATAATGAATGATTAATAATTTTAATTCACAAATCGTACGGCAAAATAAGAGACCGCGTTGTCTCAATAGTTTCAATAAGTTGAATAAGACATTACGTTATTTTCATTAACAATTTATATATCACGTGCACTGCTCATATTATAAAAACTGTAAATGCATGGCTTTATTTTTTCATTCAAAGATCACGTAAATGCTTGAAAAAATGTATACAATTCTTGTGATGAAGATTCCCGCGGAAATAGGGGGTCCGAGAATCCATAAAGGCTGAGAAATGTTTATTAACATGATAAAAATTTACTATGACAATATTTATAATCACTCATGTTGTTTGAGAAAGTTCAACTTCATTATTTCATGAAATCGAAATGGACTGAATATTTTTAATCACTTAGGATGTGCGAGAATGTTAAACTTAATTATTTCATGAAATTGAAATGTTAAATACCGTTTCGAAAAATTGTGTCTATGGGAAAACATGTGATTTTCACCCGGCAGCAAATAAAAAACATCGGTTATTTTCCCTTATTTCCCCCCCTCTAATTGTTTACTGAGTATGTTATAGCTGTTAGAGGGGGTTTATTTATTCCTCCTTGCTACCATGACACAACAACAATGGCTTTATTGAGTTAATTTAAAGGTTGTTAATCCATGACTGATGTGCCCGTCGCTACATTTATAAACCCGATCACCGGACAACGCATGACTGATCGGCCTGTCGCGACATTTACAAACCCGATCACGGGAAAACGGGGAGGGATAGTTTGGTTCCAGCGAGGCAAAGGGCGCGGTAGCGCCCGGAGACGACACTAAATTAAAAACAAAACGAGCCGAAGGCTCGCCAATACCCTCTACATTTGCGGCGCAACAGTCAAGCGAGATATAATTCCTCTGTAGAGTACAGATATCTTGGTTGAAACCAATCCAACCTTGGTCTCTCCACCAAAATATAGTAAAATTAAATAAATAAATAGTATAATTTAGAATGTTATGATCATAATTATATCTTGTTTGACCGTTGCGCCGCAAATGGAAGGATATTGGCGAGCCTTCTGCTGGCTTTGTTTTTAATTTAGTTGTCGTCTCCGGGCTCTACCGCGCCCTTCACCTCACTGGAGCCAAATTATCCCTCCCCGTTGTCCGGTGATCGGGTCTGTAAATGTCGCGACGGGCCGATCAGTCATGGGTTAGCAAGCTTTAAATTAACTCAAGTCAAGCGATATATAATTCCTCTGTAGATAACAGATATTTTGGTAGAAACCAATCCAACCTTATTCTCTCCACCAAAACATGGTAAAAATGAATAAATAAATATTATAATTTAGAATGTTATAATGTTAATTTCATTGTTTGTTACTAATCTCCTTATCCAATATCCTTGATTATTAGGCAAATTAAAAAAATAATAAGTAAACAATTAGAGGAGGGATATAAAGGAAAATAACCAAAACATCTACGCACATCTACATATTACACTGCAATTACCTAAGTTGGTGGGTGGTAGGAGGTGCCGTGCACTAAGTAGTCCTTAAAGATTTTTGTTGTCAAGGGTACGCCTCCAATTGTAATTCCTGGTCTACGTAACTTACTTACATACAAATATGCGAATGAATGTCATGTTTTAGCTAACCATCCATATACCGATAAATATATATCCCCTTTACATTTTACTTTCAGGGACCATAAGAGGAGTAATATTGTTGAAAGGGATAGCCGTTATGAAAAATTTGACGCATCGCACCTCCTGTCACCCACCAATATGGTGAATTGCAAGACGATATTTAGATGTAAAAAAAAGCGCTCTATTAACAAACTCCTTCAAAATGAAAATCAAAAAGAGTTATTTTCTAATAACGTTTCGAGAATCGAGGAAAAAAGAAGAAAAAAATATTACCACCAGGAATCGAAGCCTAGCCCTTAACGTACAATGTGTGCACACTAAACTCCCAACCAAACTGACTGTTAGTAACAATAGTGCAAATAATTATTACAAGCGACATATGATGTTTTTGCAGATTTTTGACGCTGAATTCTCGAAACCAGGGATTCATTCACATAAACTCTGAGACATTTATTTGCACGTAGAATTTCATGATGCACATTTCGTCGAAGTTCGTAGCCTCTCCTTTTTATTATGCCTTTGTAAATCTCGTGATCTTAATGCGAGCTTCGATAATTGTACAATGGACAAAAGCATTTTTGCCTGTTGTTGATTATCCGCCCCGTTTTTCGAAAATAAATTACTAATTTCATTCAATAAACTCAACACTTATGAACAGGATAAAAACAATTTCAACAATTAATGAAACACATTGAACAACAGAAATAACAATGTCAACAAATAATAGCTTCTCCATTCGCGCTGGATGATTTATCTTCTCCTTAATGCTGGCAACATTTCGTTATTCACACCGATAAGCTAAATATTTTGATGGGAATAACAAATATACATTAATTTTTTATTCCTATTTTCAAGAACGATTAACATCCAATAAAAAAATGAATTTTTCGAGTTTACAATATATACATATTTAAAATTATTAACCTGTAAAAAAGGGCAACTAATGCAAGAAACAAACGTGGAACGATCTTTCTTCAATAATTATCAAGGCCAGATTGATAGATTATAGTTCATGTAAAGGAAGGAAAGGTCGTGGACATCTGCAGCAAACGATACATCGAGGAAAACTTCCCTTCTCCCACTATAGGCATTCATAAAGTTCAAGGAATTCTCAAATGGGTAAATTTCTCCATGGAATTTCCGGAAGTCGGTAGATATTATCTTAGAAAAGACTTGAAGGTAGTATTCGTGGAACGACCCAAGGGAATTGAGGATTAGTGAACTTGGTCGGGGTTTGGACCCCATGGCGACAGGGTATAGTAGCGTGAGGGAGGCGTTGACCATTTGAACATGGAAGGTTACTGTAATAGGTGGGAAAATTCCGCCTTTCGCTTACACTGATTATGCTAACAGAAATAAAGGAGCGAAATAAGTTTCGGTTTTCGGTTTCGGTTCGGGTTCCACATATTTAGTTTTTTCGGTTCGGATTCTGTTCCACTCCAATCAAAAATATCGGTTTTTCAGTTCGGGTTTTCGGTTCAGTTCCGGTTCGATGCCCTGATTTAAATATATACACCCCAAATATGGAGAAAGTCATGTCTTGGCCACGTCAGATTTTTAAAATCAGAAAACAATTTTCAATCCAATACGGAAATTATTCATGAATTGCTGGCTGATTTATTTTTACGTCGAACGTTTAAATGTAAGATCGCGTATTGAATTTAGCTATTTTAAAAATTCAAACGAAACATAACATGAAATACCATAACTCTCAAGTTAATGGAATAGAAAAGGTTAAACTTTTCAATGCCCTTAAACAATGCTTGGAACCCGATTAAAACCTTTAAGGACACACGACGGATATCTGGAAAATTATTCATCGCTGTACTTAAGTTAATCGCATTAATTCCTAACGTATTACGGCCGGATGAAAGTGGCTTTTATATTAATAAGCTTTATCAATGGGCTAATCCTATTAATTGCAAAATGTTGAATGTTGTCCACATATGATGACGTCACCGTGAATTCATATTTCCAATGACGCCGCATAACTTGAGAAAGACTGAATCAATTTTAAAGGTTATTTAAGTTATTAAGTTTTATTATATTTATACCGCATGACGTTTTTGACCATTCTCCATGTAAAACAAAGGCCTGAGTTCGAATCCAAGGAATTTTTTTTTCTTATTTGGCTAATATGCAATCGGCAATAATCTTGTGTGTATAACTGTGCTTTTTAACATTTATAAATGTCTTATAATTGGGATTTCGACGCAAATTTTACATCATTTTACAGGAAATAGAATATAAATTGTTATTTTTCTATTATATTCGGTTTTGTTATCTAATTCGTTTTTTTTAACCTTTTATGTTTATGTTCGAGTTTTTCCGAATTTTTAGCATTGACCTCGGGGTTTCATTCATTAAATCGCTTAAAAATTTTCCTGAATACTTTCGTCTAAGATACTTTTTATCAAATTCGGTTACGGTTGCAAAAACTTAGATGATAGCCATTGCTGATAAATTATCATTTATTGTGTCTAAAGTTTTATAACATTTTTTGAATTTAAAGGGCATTAATAATCTCATAATAATCCTTCGAAGTCGAAAGTTTGTCCGTCAACAATTAATTTTAAATGGCTAGGAAAGGAGGGAAGGATTCTTTTGTTTTATTTCTATATTTCCGTGTATTTTCCTAAAGAAATATGCAAGTGCTTCTCATTTCCGGCGGCTGAGATTGCCCATGTATGCGAGACGCGTAGCACTTGGGGTTCGTGGAACGAGCGGAGGGCAGGGTTGACGCGTGTCAGGGCAGAGTCAATAGTTTTAATAAAAACTAGTAGCCCGTTGCAGCTTCGCCACCAATTTTATAAAAAAACACGGAATGTATAAAATATTATAACCATTTCTTTTTTAATATTCAAATTATCCATATATAACAAAAACATTTATTTATTAGTATCATATATGGCATTATAAATATCAATGATATAAATTTAACTTTAAATAGAGTTACCTTTGCTCAAATTAAATATTTTCAAAGATGTAACATATAAGAACACAAATTTTGAATCTGCGCAGATTGATGCAAGGTTTCATAATCTACAAGATTATTTCCGAGAAAATTTTTTTTATTTTGTGTTGGACCAAAATATTTCTTCAATAATGTAGAGGTTTCAGTTACTTAAAAACTACAGTGAATATTTTAGTTTCTTGTATAACTTGAGTGAACGAACAAAAGAAATTAATTAATTTAACGAAAGACAAAAAGGTAAATATATAACCTTTAAGAAATATTTGGAATTAATGAAACGATTTATCCAGTCACAATTTGTGGACAATCTAAGTCTAAAGTTACTTACGTTTATACCCATATAGCGTAATTGCTCTTCAATATGACGGGATATCTTTAGTTAACCTTACCTCCCTCTCTCTCCCTCCCTCCCTCCCTCTCTCACCCTCCCTCCCTCCCTCTCTCCCCCTCCGTTACAATCCCTCTCCCTCCCTATCTCGTATTAAAAGAATTCAGAGCACGCTTACACCCATAAGGATTGATACAACAATCGGATTTTGAGGTCTAACAATATAATTAGTCACCATGGCAACATTCCGTTAAAATGGCAAGATTTCCATAAAATATGTAAATTAAACGTTTAACATGGGATATTTCGAACGACGGGCGAAAAAAGATGAACAGAATAAGAAACTATAAATATTTAGTCAAAATGGTTCAACTCCGAAGGTCGTAGATTAATTCCTTCTATTTTTAATTTCCAAATGAATAAGACGCTGCACGTCGAAAAGTCGCGTTTTACATGGGAAATGAATATGCCTCCCTTGGAGTCGAACCAAGGAATTTTTTCGCAATTTAAACTAGTCATCACCTGAAAAATTGCTAGTCAAGCATCCCTGCCAAATTTAGAGTATCCATCGGTATTATTTCTCGAGTTATTAGCTTTATGAATCTTAGCGTGACGAACACTAAGCAATTTATTATATAGATGCGTGCACGCTTATTTAGGTTACATCGGTATTTTTTAATTCACCAAGAACTGGCGTTATTAGTTGCAGGAGGAGTTTCATTTGAAAGGGCGTTTCGGGTGATACCCAATAAAAATATGAAATATCATCAGAAACTGTCGAGTCGTCTGGTCGGAATCAATGGCAGCTAAAACACACTTTCATGGAAAGCACGAAGTGGATTTATTTTACGATTTAAAATACATTAGTTACATTCAGTGTATGAGAAAATAGAAACGGATGTGCCGTGATTTCTAAGATTGCGTCAGTAATTAGCTATGCTTTAAGAGAGTTGTAGAATAATTGTAGTAGAGTTTGATAAGCGAATTATGTCACAGCAGAGGTAATCCTCGAAACTTATTGGAATAATAACATTTGTTGCCTCCGATCAGCGTCATAAATATTTAATGGAGTTTTAGGCTAATAAATTATAAATGTTTTAGACAGGTCGTGAGGCGCCATTAAAAACTAAGAGAAAGCAGTATTCAGAGGGGAACATGACAGAAAGGATCGCATGCTGAGGCAATGGGGCCAGAAAACAGATTTGGAAAATTATAACCGCCCTCTATTGGCAGTCGCGGGAAAAAGTTTACTTCACCAGTTGTTGCTTCGAAGGTTATAAGCATAATTTTAACATCTAAACTATTATACTTCGTAAATACGACGAGAAATTTATCCATAAGTCTTTAAGATATGCAACGGTAAGATAATTTCTATGCTTGGATTTTACACCATTGGTGAACCATGTTCAATCGATTTATTCGTGACTTGAGAAAATAAAGCGATAATTTTAGGATCAATGCCATTGAAACCTGATGAAAATGCGTTATTTATAAAAAAATCATCAATGGAATAAAACTAGACAAATGTAACGACATTTTCTAACACTAGTAGACTATTAAATGTAAATGTTAGTGTTTGTAAACGTCGGATAGTATTAAAGATTCGTTTAAGAACCTTTCGTAAAATAACCAGGAACTTGGGAGTTTATTTTCAGAAGCATCGACCGGTCATAATGTAGCAGGAAAGACTGATTATAGCGCATTACGTATGATCAGCGTCGAAGCTTAAATGCGTTAAAATGATAACATCCACCGTCCGTCAAATCCAGTTTCCTATTACTTTCTCTCGTTGTTAACCGGTCTCTTCCGGTTAAAGAGCATTAAAAGAAATATATTTTTCTTCATTAACGAGTTCAATTAAAATTTTAATTGAATTCTTCGTATTCTATTTTCCAACAAACAAAGCTTAATTCATCATTTACTGAAAACATCTGATAGTTGGAGAGAATGTGAGGATAAAACAAGTGAGCGGAAAGAAAGGAACATTTATACATTTAAACATCGGCCGACTAAGAACGAGGATCGTGTCCCTCCTACAGATATCACTGTGAAGAAAGAGTAATATACTGTGATCACATAAAATTCACTTCAAATTCAATAAAACTTGTGTGTGCTGCCGTATATGAAAAAATAAAGTATGTTGTCACTATTTGCATAATAATGCAAATGCTTTGAATCGATAATCGCAGTTCTTTAAACAGGAGAGATATAGGAATTTCTTTTAAAAACAAAAATAAGGCAATAGAAGAAGCGATCACAAAGCGGTCTAATTTCGCTCGCAACTCTTGAGAACTCAAAGATGAATTCCCGATATGTAGCAGAACGCAGTCATAAATAATGCTTTGCAGTCAGTGGTGGGCATCTGCTTTACTCGATTGATTTACGAGAGGTATCTGGATCATTTATCAGATTGAAGCCGTAAGATTAGTTCGATATTTTGATTCTGAACAAATAAATTCGTTTCATGACCACTGCTGCGGCATAGCCTACGTTTTAATTAAATACTTTGCAGGAAAACTCAAACGATTTAAAAGATATACATCTCACTTGCGCCAATGCTTCAAAACTTCAGATGGAAGGCGAGAGAGAAAGAGAAAGGGTGGTTAGATTGAGGAAGAGAGGGAGTAGAGGAGAAAGAGGGGGAGGGTAGAAGAGGGGAGGGTAGAAGAGGGGAGGGTAGAAAAGGGGAGGGTAGAAGAGGGGAGGGCAGAAGAGGGGAGGGCAGAAGAGGGGGAGGGCAGAAGAGGGGAGGGCAGAAGAGGGGGAGGGTAGAAGAGGGGGAGGGTAGAAGGGGGGAGGGTAGAAGGGGGGAGGGCAGAAGAGGGGGAGGGCAGAAGAGGGGGAGGGTAGAAGAGGGGGAGGGTAGAAGGGGGAGGGTAGAAGAGGGGGAGGGTGGAAGGGGGGGTAGAAGGGGGGAGGGCAGAAGGGGGGAGGGCAGAAGGGGGGAGGGCAGAAGAGGGGGAGGGCAGAAGAGGGGGAGGGTAGAAATGAAGAGGTCGAGTAAAGGAAAAAGAGAAGAGGATAAAGAGGGCGGAGAGAGAAATGGCGCGTATAAAACAAAAGAACGCGACCTCTATTTTTGAGGGTGAGCTTCTGTGTGATGAGGAAAGAATTCTTTGTGTCCATCGAAGAGACTCTCTGCCACAAAATGGACTCACCGAGAATACCTTAATCTAGATCTAGAATACTGCCGATTGTTTCGGCCATCCCTACTCAATCCCTTTGGCGGCCTCTATCGTTCCATCTGATAACCCCTTTCTCTCTCTCTCTCTCTCTCCATTATGGACTACTCCACAGTTACCCATCTCGGCCAGATTTCTTCTTCTTCTCCAGTTCTCATCATATCCCTTTCCCTCTCCCTTTCCCATTTTCATTCCTCTCACTCACTCCCACTTCCACTTTCCTCTTAACCTCAAGCATTCCATTTCATTCAATTTCGATCCATTCCATTCCGATTCATTCATCCTCTTAATACTTCCTCGCTACAGTCAGCGGAAATCGTTTTTTCACCTCAAAAGGAAACGTTTTCCGTTCAGCGCAATTGTTTCATCGAATTGCATTGTTTTCTCCGAAGAACCGGAGTATGTTTTATAGAGAAAAATCCTCCATCGCCCTTCATCCCTAATCCACTCCCGTCCGTCCCTCTTTCCCCATCTTTCTCTCTCCCCCTCCTCATCCACTCCCATCCCCCACCTACCACTATTCTCCCCCTTTCCGCTATACCTTCCCTCCCTTCTCCCTCTCCCTTCTCCCACCCCACCCCTATTCCCCCCTCCACTACTGTGCTCTCCCTTCGCAACACCCCTCCCTCGCCCCCTCCTCCATCAGCATCGACAGCAAACGCATTAGGAACACGCGGATGGACGGTTTCGAACTCAATGGATGCTAAACGAGCGGAATACGTTGATCGGCGGCGACGCCGTTTCGTGGGCCAATTAGGCGAGAGAGAGAGAGAAAGAGAGAGACAGAGAGAGAGAGAGAGAAAAAGAGAGAGAGAGGGTGAGAGAGCGCTTCGACGAAGATTTCGCGATTTCCTTCGATTCGTCCGAACCAAATTTCACATTACAAAATTCAATTATTCACGGGGCTTCCATTTGATGAAAGTCAATTTCGTTTGATAGCGAGCGTCGAAAGGAGAATTGATTTATTTCAGATTGATATGTACCTGTGTTTCTGAACGTGAAATATGAAGGAATTTCAAATCCGATGGTTTCGTATTCGAGGAAACAAAGCCCGATTGAAATCGCACCTCGTGAAATTCTCGGGAGGATATTTTTGTAATTTGCAAAATAATTCTAATTCTAAATATAAGCGAGGATTTCTTAATTTTTGTAATCTATCAGGAAACAAAACTAGATATAAAAAATATGAAGCTGGAGCATTTCCTGCCATCTCCTTGTAGTCATAAGCAGATTCCTATGACATTAAGAAGAAACGTTGAGTTCTCCTTATTTCTGAAAGAAATCAAGAACAAGCATCAAAAAAAGTATTTGTCTCAGGTATCTCCAATAACAACAATAAGGTTATGAAAAACCAGACATGGATTACAACTGCAAAACTGTCGTATTCAGTGGCAGTTCGCGGAAAGTAAATGCAACGTCGTGGCTATTGGAATCTTGAACGGTCTAGGACAACTGGCCGCGAGACAACTGGCCGCGAATAAGTTTCTCGAAAATGGTCTGCGATTACTGAAATACTGTGCAATGGTTGTGAACCCGATAACATTGAAATGGGTTTATATAATTATTATTAAAATTACAAAAAATATTTTACAAAATATGAGAATAGAAATTGATTACAAAACATTATTATTATTTGTAACATTTTGATAAGTTTTTTGTTCATTACATGTGAAAAGAGTATGAATAATAGACTGCGGTAGAAAATAAAAATAGCAAAGGCAAGGTTACATATCAATGAAATTTATTATAAAATATCAAAACGTAGGAATTAATAATAATACAGAAAAAATTAAAATATAGGTAATATCTTAATAAAGATAATAAAAAAAGTTAGGCGTCCATTTCAAAATTATGTGCAATACCCCTTAAATATTCGATTTTGTCTCAATTTCCGTAATCTGCAACAATTGCTAAAATTCTAGCATCCGCAGCTCTATACTTTTTAAATTTTACGGGAGGATTTTGTCCTGCAATTAATGCTCATAATAAAAATCCCTCCCACGAGGAACTTTACGTAATCCGTCGATAAATTTCCAGATGTTAGGACCTCTCGTTGTTGTTTCGATCGGAGGATTACATTGTATCACATATGTTTGACGATATTAAGGGGCAGATCCTTTAAAAACACGCGACTATTATACATTTTAATGCATTATTACTGACTTATTAATTGCTTTTTATAATAAATAAATGAATGAAAAATTGAAAGATTTGAAAGCAAAAAATTAAATGCGTTATAAAATTTTTCAAAATTAAATTACTTGAGTAAATGAGGAACTACAAAAATTTCTCACGTTTTACTCAAACCATGTATTTCTCTCGAAGTTGATTATTTTCATGAAAACAATACTTTCTCTATACTACGGTATATGGAGAAAGTAAAAAGAAATAATTTTCATAAACGCACTTGAAATATTCACATGAATTCCTTCACCGAATTACATTTTAGCCATTGGTTCAAAAGACGGGTTGAATATTTTTGTTAGAGTGATTTTTTGGTTGTTTCTGAAGTAACCAGTTGACTGTGGAGAAGGGATATATATTTCAATGTTATCGGGTTCACAACCATTGCACAGTATTTCAGTAATCGCAGACCATTTTCGAGAAACTTATTCGCGGCCAGTTGTCTCGCGGCCAGTTGGCCCCGCGACCAGTTGTCCCATTCCGATCTTGAATAGTATTGGATATTGACGCGCGTGCTCGCACGTAAAGGCATTATTTTATCTGGCCGTAAAATGGCGGACGGCTGGCAGTTCCTACGAATCATATATACTTGTTCGCGGTAACGTGTATGTGTGTGTGTGTGCGCGCGCGCTGTGGTCAAATAAATACTTTCAAAAATTAAAAGTTAAAAAAAAATTAGTTTTCAAGTTCTCAGAAAAATTAGTTAAAAATTCTCAATTTTGCTGAAAGTCAACTTAAAATGAATGTTGTTTTAGATGAGCACATAGAATTTTCATAAACTAGGTCGAGTCTCATCCACCTCGCCGCAGGCCCCAACGCCCTCGCAACCCTTCCACGCCCCCCAACCCCTCCCTCCGACCCTTTGGATTCCATCCGCTCCTCCTAGGAGGAAATGCTCTACGTATTAACATTTTCCTTCCATACTTCTCTTTTCATCCCTTCTCCACTCTTAAGCTCTCTTATCTTGCTCACACTATTTCTGAATCCCTTCGCCATTTTTTCATGCTCTGTGGGTGTTGATAAATTACTCTCTGCCACTCCCCAAACCCCTTTCTCCATCCGAAGAACCTCCTACGCCCCCTGACACCTTCCCATCTCAAACTTATGGTTAGGAGGAAAAGAACTCGGCGGATGACCTGGATGAGGGAGGGAGGGAGGTATTATTAGGAGGGTGAGAAAGGAAGGAAGGGGAAGGAGGTGGAATGGGAAGACAGGGGGGAGGAGAAGGAGTGGTGGGAGGATGAGGAAGAGAGAGGAAGGAGGGAGTGAGTATAGGAGGAAGGGAGGTGTAAGTGAGAGGGGAATGTTGGGAGGGAGGTAAAAGGGGAAGGGAGGGAGGTGGGGGGATGGGGAATGGAAAGCGAGGATGGAAGGGGGATGGGGAATA
Organism: Uropetala carovei; assembly: GCA_036926305.1. Lineage (NCBI taxonomy): Eukaryota > Metazoa > Arthropoda > Insecta > Odonata > Petaluridae > Uropetala > Uropetala carovei. Next base: position 131,289 of record JAXCHB010000092.1, read on the forward strand.
ATGGGAGAGAGGGTGGAAGGGGGAGTATTGGGGAAGGGCAGGTGGTAAGTGGAAGATAGGGAGGAATGGAGGGGAATATTGGAAGAGCAAGAGAGGTGAGGGCAAGGGATCCGAGCTAACGACCTAAATCCGAAACGTAACGCCGTTCAAGTGTGCGATTGAGATATTTCACCGATTATTTCCCGCTGTAGGAAATACTTTTGTCGCATGCATCTTTATTTCTAGTTTAGCATTTGAGTGATCCGATGCATGGGATTAGCATCTGGCTGAGCGATTTTATATCATGCAAAATAGAAGCAATGCATTTTCTATGATAAGAGAGACTAAATGCATATTCTATCACTCAAATCTATAAACTGAGGACTACGACGATTTTAAATGTTTCGTCAAATGCTACAAACACAAAATCTATTCAAGCGCAAGAAGGAAAATCCTAGTTCTGTGATAAATATCAGAAAAGCAATAAGTAATTTCTTCAATAATTGTCACATATTTATAGTAATATTCTTATAATTCAATTGAAAATCTACAAAATAAATATTTGATATAATTCGTTACATGAAAATTATTCTGTTTGGAGATACTGATGGAACAAATATGTCAAAAGATTAAAATTTTAATACGAAAAATAAGACATTGCAATCACAAAATGAATATGAAATTAAAGATATCAAAAGAAGGATTGAACTTGATATTCTATCATGGTGACATAACGTCTAAAATAGTAACTATAATATACGAGTGGATACAAAATGATTTTTCATCCTTTAAAGTGGAGTGGCAATTATAAATTTTCAAACTAATAGAAAGAGTAAAGTTAATAAAATTACTTCGAACATAAAATTTTAGAAATTTATCCATTGATTTGTTATTTCAAATCAACTGCCCATCGAATCTTTTGCCTTTTTCAACTCTAATCTCCAGATCTAATCCACTGCAGCCGTATAAAGAGACACTTCTTAAGATTACAAGCCGTCATAAAGGTAAATGGATCTCTAGCAGCAAACTAACCAAAAGAACCATAAGAAAAAATAATAAAGAGGCACCTTTACACGGGACGTAAGAAGTAGCGAGAGAGAAAATGAGGTAATAGAATTTCTGGTCGTTTTGGGATACCGCAAAAATTGCTGGATCGACCCCACCATCTCTCTTAATGTGATTCGATAAGTTACTCTCCTAAAAGTGGAGATTTTCGAAATAAAAAGAGCATCCTCTCGGACCTCTCCTTTTTTATATAGAAGGAAAAAAACGTTAAGACTTTTGAAAAGAAAGAGTCGTTTCCCGAAAAACCCGAAATTGTCTATATCCGATTCTCCCGAGAGAGCGAGATAAGCCAAAGTGAAGGCAGAGAAGGAGGAGAAGAATTTAAAAAGGAAGTGAGATAGAGAGAGAGAGGCGGTTAGAAAGGAGAGATGCAAAGAGGTGAACAAGGAAGAGAGAGAAAAAGAAGGAGAGTGAAAGGAAAGATTCGACCTCGACGTTTTCCCGTCATTCTGATTCGATTCGAAAAGCAATCTCGTAGAATCCGAGAATATTCTTGTAATAAGGAATGTACGTGAGTGTAGGATGAAATTCCGCGGATTTTTCTTCCTTTCAGCCGCGTGCGAGGGAAGAAAAAAGAATTGAATGTGATCCGAGCGAAGCGCGGGGGTCGGTTAGCGGAGGCCGAGGTGGGCGTGATACGAAGGGGATGGGGATTAGGGGTGGGGGTGGGGATTAGGGGTGGGGATGGGGGTTGCGGGGATAGGAAGATATGGAGGAGGGGGATGCAGAATGGGGGAGGAGGGAGAGGAGAAGGAAGGAGAGAGGATTTAGGGGGAGAGATAGAGGAAGAGTATGGGGAGAGGCAGGGATTAAGAAATAAATAAGAAAGGCGAATAGGATGGAGAAAAACGAGGCAGAACGAAACGGAGTACATTTCTGAGGGTCGCCATTGTTCACCTGGATCGATCTCCCTCCCAACCATCAGCATTCCCACCCCACCCCCCTCTCACGCCCCCTCCCTCCACCCCCGCAATTCCTTTCCTCCCTTTTGATCCTCCTTCCATTCTCTTTTTATTATTTGTGCTGTTTTTTAATCGATTTTCTCTCTCTCTCACGAACGTTGTTTTTAAGCATTTGCCGTTCGAAGCATTTGTCGTGATATGTGTGGGGAGGGGAGAGAATTTAAGGATTAAAAAGGGTAAAACGAATTAAGGGGTTCAAGGTCTTACCGTGTGAAAAAATAATTGCCATCCCCATATTGTAGCATTGCTTAGGATTGCAAGTTTAAAAAAATTTCCCAATCATTTCAATATTGCTCAATACACGTATATGTGGGAAAACCGTCCGTTGTAGGAATGTTATTGGTTTTATCAAATAAATAATTTTATTTTTTGGGGAAAAAATGTGAGAAAGGTTCATCAAGTGGTTTTATAACGAATGATAAACTGATTTTTTCCATCAAAACCGTTTCTTCCATTAAAGATAACCTTATAAAAATTTGAAATGGTTAAAAAATATTTCAACCACAGTATTCACTCCGGAAAACGCTTATTCTATTTCCCTTTGAAGTATTTTAAAAGAAAAACGCGTTAAAATTCCAATGCCATTTGGATGATAAAAAACCCATTGAGTAATTTTAAGGGAGGAAATGAGGTTTATTAAAACGTTCCGGTTGAAATCGGCAACGTTTAGATGATTTGGTTCAAAGGAAAGGGAGAGAGAGAGAGAGAAGTGTGGGAGGAGGAAAGTGGAGAGAAAGATGAGAGACGCAATTTGGAAAAGATGGAGGGGAGGGGGGGAGGTATTTGAGGGACTCTAAAGAGGGAAATAACAGTGTGTATGGAGGGAGATGCTCGTCTTTATTGTGGTTGTGACTTATTTCCTCTAACCCATTGCCAATTACAAACAAGTAAGGAATAATATAAATAAAATACTACAGAATAAAAATATATGATGTGTCAAACACATGACTTTCTCCATAATAATGAATATGATTAATCTCGATGTCAGCATTCTCAAATATAATTATCAGCGATTACACTCGTGATTAATTTTAAAACATTTTCCATAGACTTTATTTTAAAAAAAGTAAAGAAAATTGACAGATTTTTTATGGATAACAAAATTTCGATGCGCAATTAAAATGACCATTGGAAGGGTACGTAACCCTATCAACAAATAAAATATTTTATCATAGCAGCGGAAACAATGGTATCACTTAACGACATATTTAACGTAAATTTAGAAGAAAAATAAAACTATCGCTTAAACTATTAGTTTTATGAAAATGTTTCAAACAAAATGGTATGAAATTACATTATCTACAACTTCTATAATAACAGCTATTTATGAAAATTGAGTTTGAAAGGAGATTTTGGGAAAAAACGGAAAAACGACTAGAATAAACATTCACTTTTGTTGTATCATTTTCAGCCAAAACATTTAAAAATCTTTATTTGCTAATAAAAATCTTAAGTTTAAAGTTTTCTGCTGATTTGATAATTTGTTGTTGAGTTAGAGCGCCCACAAAATTCCTATCACATACAGGCACACTGACATAGAGATATCAACGAGAAAATAGTCAAAACGTGTTCAAGGGACCGTAAAACGTGCATTTACGTTGAAATATCGAATTCGATTTGTTTCCATGAAAATAATACTTTCTCGAAGCTACGTGTATTGGAGAAAGTAATAATGAAGTATCACATTAATTAGCAATTTTTGGAAAGGAAGAGAGATGGAGATTTGTTTGAGGGGAAAAACTTGGAATAAATAAAGTAGTATAATCTAGGAAAAACCCAACTGCAGGAAAACACCCACACAAGAAATGGTGTATGAATAACCAAAGCATTTAAAGATTGAGAGAGAAAAGGAGGGAGAGAGAATGGAAGAAAAAAAGATGATAGGCATAAAAGGAATACAAACACTATTTGATAGCATCGCATACAATTTATATTTGACGCGAAATTTAGAATTCAAGTAAAAAATTAAAACTATTGAATAAATGAATATTGTACAGTTTTCAAATAATTACATATGTTAAGAGCGATGAATTTTTTGAGAGAGGATAGGAATTTGGTTCCGGTATTTTGAAAAGGAGGCGATAATTCATAATTGATTTACTATTTAACAAAATAACTGAAGCAAAATATATAATTTTCTTAACATCAGGAGTATATGTGAGGAGAATACTTCATTGCGTTCTTTTCTTTTGAGTCTCATAAAATTATTCGCAAAGTAAATAAATCTCTCTAAGGGCTCCATAGTTTACAGAAATGTCAAAAATGCACTTTCAGAAACATTACTACGAGTCATACGAGTTTAGATCGTGCCCTCCCGGTATTAAATACTGTATCGAAGACCTCGCCTTCTCAAACTAGGAGAAATTCTTCTACAGATTCAAAGAGATTTGTTTCAAATATAATTCTACACGTATCTCCTAAGTATGAAATCGACGGTTTTACTGTAGATATGTAGTGCTATCTGGATCCCATGTAACCAACGAGTTTCGACAGTTACTTTAATCTTATCGGCGCAATTTAAGAGACGCGTCTGGCTATTCACGCGGGCATTATCTTGCGGCGAAAAGATGGCGAGGAAGCGATTCACCAGAAAGAATTTTCCCTCTGCAAATGCGACGCCTCTCCTATATCACTTCCATCTTGAGAATACGTTATTCGGAATTCATTGGCCATTGGCTAGCGAACGCCATTGTAAGCTGCCTTTCGAAAATCGCACGCCCCATTGGTCAGAAGAAAAATGATTCGCATTCAGACGAAGATATTCTTCATTCTCTTTTTTTAAAGGCATATCCCATGGAAAGTCTGCTGACTTTCATCATACTTCAAATTTATGAAAATGATAAATCGAGAGAGAGAAAGGGAGGGTGAGAGAGAGAGGGGGTGAAAGAGAGAGGGGGTGAGAGAGAGAGGGGGTGAGAGAGAGAGGGTGAGAGAGAGAGGGTGAGAGAGAGAGGGTGAGAGAGAGAGGGTGAGAGAGAGAGGGTGAGAGAGAGGGTGAGAGAGAGGGCGAGAGAGGGTGAGAGAGAGAGGGTGAGAGAGAGAGAGAGGGTGAGAGAGAGAGGGTGAGAGAGAGAGGGTGAGAGAGAGAGGGTGAGAGAGAGAGGGGGTGAGAGAGAGAGGGTGAGAAAGAGAGGGTGAGAGAGAGAGGGTGAGAGAGAGAGGGTGAGAGAGAGGGTGAGAGAGAGAGAGAGGGTGAGAGAGAGAGGGGGGGTGAGAGAGAGGATGAGAGAGGGATTGAGAGAGAGGGGGAGGGTGAGAGAGAGAAAGAGATGGGGAGGGTGAGAGAAAGAGAGGGGTGAGAGAGAGAGGGAGAGAGAGAGATGGAGAGAGAGGGGGGAGAGAGAGAGAATCTTCCTTACGAAATATGACATTTCCAATTAATCCGACGCAATGGATCCAAATCCTTTACTCTTCTTAATAACCTATGAAGGCAATTCGCTTTACGACGAGGTATATTTTGTCTGGGTACACTCATTGATTTGCATTAAATCGCCATTTCATATTTTTAATGAAATTACACGATCTTTCATTTAGGTAAATATTTGTATGCAGTCATCTAAAATAAATTATAACTCATAGATCGCAATGAATAAAACACTATTGCATATGTCTGATTATATTTCTGAGCTACAATAAGAGAAATCGCGGCTTATTTGTAATTAATAATATAAACGGTTAAGGCAGCTTCTTAAAACCGTACATTGAATATTTTAAAGAAAAAATCTTTCAAATATCATTCGTGTTGAAATATTTATTTAAATATATTGCAAAGATCGATGTATGCTTTCACAATCGCAACTAGTGAAGAAGAAAGTCAAGGGAATTATTAATAATTAAGCAACTTAAAGTGTGGTGAGAGTAGTACAAATCTTGAAGGTCTCAAATAATGTAATGCGTACTTAAAAAAAATGATTGCACTTCCTTCAAATAAAGTAGTAAACATTATAAAAATAAACATTACTCTGTAATTTTTAATAATGAAATAGTATTAACAATTCAAAACACTACCCTGAAATTCATATACTTATTTAAGAGAAAATTTCTATAACAAATCTCCAAAGATATCAAGTAACCACTTATAATCAATTATCACGAATGAAATTTTAAGAAAATTAACAAAATAGCAGGAAAAGCTTAAATTGTCTCCTACTCCTATGAAAATAGTCTCCCGGGCAATGCCTAAACAAGATATCTTATTTCTCAACCAAATGTATTAAATACGATTTCCTTAAAATATATATATCGCGAGTAAACCGTCTTCTACATATGGGGTTCCATCGAATCGAAAGATCGAGCACGCACGCCAAATTCAATGTTGCGCAGTTTATCCAATATTAAACCGAATAACAGACTCCGTAACCACAATAACACGTCTTGTATAACAAACACTACGGTTTCTACATAAAAACGGTAGCATAATACCGTAAACTTAGTAAACAGCATGTTATCAATGCATACTAAACAATGTTGATTATGAGAGGAAAAAGAATTTATTAAAATTACATTAACATTCTCTAGCTAAATGAATTAAAAAGTGCGGGTTTGGGAGACAAAAAATTTTTACCTTCTATTCGAGGTTTTTGCTGTATAAAATATATCAGTCACAGAAAAATGAAAGCATTTCACTTATATAGAATATCATATCGTTTAAATTTTAGATTAAACATTAAATCTCTTCTGCATGTTCTAGCATTAATATCACTGTTAAAAAAACAAAATGTCACAGAGAGTTGTAGGAAATCCCTGTTAGGAGCGGTTCGGTCTGGAGATCCAAATAATTCTGGACCCAAGTAACGTAAAAAAATGTCGAGAATTGGTAACAGGCAAAGATAACGTGATTTTCCCGTAAAAAACTAATTAGAACGCATATATCATTTATCATATAATTTCAAATGGTTATGAGGTATTCAAATTAACTGGATAAGCAGGCCTGTAATAATTTTGGAACAGAGGAAAGTAAATCACTGCATTAGACAATGTTCGCATTATAAGTCCACATTTACGGAATAGATACATACAGCATCAACTATATGCATCATTAATTACTCTACCGCAATAACACAATGGAAGCATTTCCTATTACACAAATTTAATCAGATTAACAGACCGACGCCAAATACGGAAAGGAGCACCAGATAACGACTAAATCAACAAGAGAGCTCTGTTATTCACAAAATATCCATTACAAAAATGTATATTGCAACGCGAACTAAGAATTGCTAGATATATGTACTAGCTGTACCTGCTCAATTATTGCGGGAATATTTTTCAATTAATTTATTAAAAAATTAAAGTGTTTGAAGTAAATAATTATGTTTGTAATAACTGTCGTTGATCTCAATAATTCACATTTAACTCTATTAATGCATTTCCGCAATATATAGGATTTAAGTGTCTTTGGCTTTCATTGTAAAGTTCGCGGGTTAGAATCTCGCCGAGGGCATGGCTGTGTGCGCGTATTGACAATTTATTATTATTTCCTTGCATTAACCCTCACACTGGGGTCCCAGGGTCCCCAACTATTCTTAAGTTGTATGCTACATTAACCCTTGAGTACTCGCGTCTATGTTCGAAACGTATTCACTCGCGTTGGGTAAAAAATACCCGACGTAACTTTGCCCTCATATAGAGTTGTATATACTAGAAGGATGTAACATAGATAGGTCAGATATTGAATGATACTTGAGGTAAATAATAAAATACAAAATGAATGGGTCTAGAAATTTTCATTGATTACTTTAAAAAGATTATTGTACATCACTGTCTGAACTTTCAGTTTCTTGATATCGAATTTTTCAGTACATTTCACACAAATCAGTGCTGTATGTTCACAACAAATATAACGTCTACAATACATGTATACGCTTTTAGTCTCCCGATCAGTTTTGCAAATTTGACAACGTACTTGTTTATCCAGTCTTAATTTACTAGGCATACCTTCGTCTTCTTCAACTTGGTTAGATGCAAACTGAGTATAGGAAACTTTCAATGAAGATGGTAGGGTTAAAATTTGAGCACGGCGATTAATGTGGGGTTGAATTAGACTTAGGGAAAGATCTTTTAGAAATAATTTTCGATTTTTGTACTTCAATGGTGGTTCCTGCGTTGACATAAAAATTATTCGGGCATTGATAGCAGCTACATTCATGAACGCGTAAAAAAACGACGAGAGGCCACCTATTACACTTCCGAGCCACGCTGTAATTAGCGCATAACTGATCGGTAGTATCCACTCCACATTTTGTGAAGTTGTAAAACGTAATAACTTCAGGTAATTGGTTTTCCGTTTCGGTGATTTTGTCATCATGATGCAATGATGATAGTAACAAGACATTTATTTTTCTTTGGCACGTAAGACAAAATAGTAATCTTCTTTTGAAAGCCAAATAACGTTGAATTTATTGGGCGATTTTTTGGGTTTAAAAAAGAGGTGGAATTTCCCTCTTGTATTTTTTATTGTTCCAACCATGGTAGTATTCTTTTCAAGCAAATATTGACAAAGTGGATAATTGTGAACCAGTTATCTAGTGTTATGTAGCGGCCAGTGTTTTGTAAATTAGCTGTATTTCTTTTCACAACTTCAGCTGGCCAAAAATTATTTTCAAAAGAACCAGCAGGCTCTAATCCGCAATAAATATCCAATTTCAATGTACAAAATGAAAGGCTGTAGACTACAGAAAAAATTTTAATGCCATACTTGGCTGACATTTTTGGAATGTATTGTCGAAAGCACATCGTCCGCGAAATGGTTCAAGTTTTTCAGCAGCCGTTACATACATGCCACAATTGTACAACTTTGCAATATTTTTGTTGAGTGCATGATATAAGTGCTTAATAGTAGCTAATTTATCAAATTTACGACGTTCATGACGAGTACCTACATCATCAAAACGAATGCATCTAATCAAAAATAAAAATCTATTACATGATATTGTGGCATGAAATATTTCAAGCCCTGTACCGTCTGTTGCCCAAAGGTCCTTCACGTTTACATTGGATGATTTATGAATTCCGGCTAGGTACAATAAACCGAGCACAGCCTTCATTTCAACGGCATCTGTCATTTGAACATCTCTTGTTCGTTTGAAGTGACTAGCAATTTTTCCGATAAAAATGTTGGTGCAATCAACAAAATCGACAATAAATGTAAACAATAAACTCCAACTCTCAATTGGTGTTTTTACGTGCCTTGAATAATCATTTAACCGTCCAGTAGTTCGGAAAATATTTGCTGAACTTGCGCGAGCTTTTTGACGAAATTTTGTTTACTCCAAAGAGTTGTTCCGTCTTTTCCATGACTCAGTTGTTCATGTGTATCACCTTTTCCACCATCCTCACTTGATACATTGTATGCACTCATTTCTTGCTCACTGCCAGAATCGTGGTTTTCTTCTTCCACATAAACATCATCACCGTCGTTGGAGTCGCCACCTATAACATCTTCATCATCGCTGGGCACCTCTTCAAGCAGTACTCGCAGCCGTTCCTGCTCTTGTTCGTAACTGCATGCAGCCATACTGAAAACAGCATCCACTTAGCTGTTTATCATAAACAGTATTGTTTATAAAACAACTTTTCATACAAAACAATGAAAAATCTTAGAAAAACAATATTGGATGAGAATACGAAAATTAAAACGTAAATACTCACCTTGGGTAAAAATTACCCAGACCTGTATAACAAGTTGCGACCGACCACACGGAATGACTAAGTACGGCTGAAATATAGAGGGGCATACAAAGTATGCTTCGAAACTCAGCTACTATGCCAGAGGTCGACAACCTTTTTGACAAGAAGAGCCATTTTTTTCCAAATTTGTATATAATCCAACATAATATGAGCCGCAGAGCATGTATTAGGATGTATTATATACCTTCAAGACATATTTAATGGCATCTATTTATTTAAAAACTGCACACACACATCCATACAATGATGTTTTGGAGATAATTCGTAAAAAGAACTTGAGAAACAAAACAATATTTTACCTAAGTTTTTATTCAATGAAAATATATAAATAAACATTTAAATGAAGCAAAAAGAGAGATTCTTTCAGAAAATGATTCTAGGACTATAGAAGAAAATGAGAAAGTTGAAAATGAAATTTTTACTCAACAGCCCATACTGGATCCTTTTTTGAATACGATTATATTATTTATTATTAACTGAGACTTTCATTGTCGTCTGGTGCGCTTTAAGCGGGAGAGTGGGCGTCGGGAGCCACAGGTCATTCCTCAAAGAGCCGCATGCGGCTCACGAGCCGCGGGTTGCCGACCCCTGTACTAGGCGAATGAAGTTAGCAGCCATACATCGTAAAGCGATATTCATATATGAAAACGCTTTTGGTATTTTTTTACCCATACGCGAGTGCTCAAGGACCGTTGGTTCAGCTTCGCCATACTTACATCACTGCAAAGGCAGATGCGGGATTTTCGCGCAGAGCTACATCAAGGTGGTATTGTAAACGCGACAGTGTTGTTTACTCATTCTAACATCACATTGAAGCAATCTAGAAAAAAATTCCTCCGTAATTATTTATTGTGGGCTCTTACTTAGAGACTCTAAAACAAAACGTACAGGAAATGCTTCAAATTGGCTGCGCTGTCCTTCTTCGGCAAGATACATTAAACCGAAAGGTTAGATGCAGATTTTGCTCGAGAGAAAGGGACAGGAAGACAAAAATGTGTTGTCAAAATTGTTACCGAGTCATGTGCGAAGATCACAGAACAGTTACCTGTCGATAATGTGTGCTTTACATTTTGTCCTTCAAGTTAGTTATTATTATTTTTATTTTTTAACAAATCTGCAATTAACAATTTCATTTTATCTATAATATATTTTGAAGCGTGTGTTTGTGTGTTTGTTCATGGAACTCCTCCGAAACGATAACAGCTACAATAACCAAATTTGGTACGATTCTTCCTTACATCCTAACTTAGTGAATGGTCAATGTTTGGTCAACCAGGATTAATCAGTGCTGCCAATATAGGGGATTGACATTTTTCCATAAGATAACACGTATGAATCCATTTCTTGACTTGCAAGATATTCTTCCTTCAAGCATAAAAATATGTAAATATGGACCGATTTTTTTCGTTTTTGCTTTATTCGACGAATAAAATTCTATGCTATCTTATTCCTGCGAATTTTACATGTTACACGGTCGAAGTTTTCAGAAATACGCTATTTGATTCGAAATTTTGTGGATTTTTCGTACTCATTCCGGACGTTGCCAAGGCACTTTTGTTTAAGCAACGAAACTATAGATGTTTATGGATAGCAACGTAAATAGATACTGATTATTAATCAGGAAGCGTTTATTGATGAAAGTAATTGAACCTCCTTTCGTTTATTGAATACTGGAATCTTACATTTTTTGTAAGTAAAATAATTATATTCTACATTATAATGTTTATTAACGTAAATAGGCTCACGTATCAGTCAGTGTTCAATCATGGACAACTGTACGTTGCTTTTTTAAGACATAAAAGTAAATATTTCAGTGAGGCATAATTACACAAGAAATGAAGCTGGATTTGGCGAAAGTAATACGATGGAAAATAAAATTATCGTTATATTTGAAAGAAATAGGCTCGCAAACGGATTGTTACAAGCAAATATGATTAATTGTTAAGAAAAGCTAATTGTAATTTAAAAAGTATCTACTATATAGGTATTTTAAAGAGTGTGTATGTTGTGCAGTATTACATTAACTAAACCCGTTGAAATTAAACGAGAAATTCTGCTAATTTTAAATATTGTATGATTTTTAACCTATTTAACAGAAATTTAAATTTACCAACATTTAAGTTTAAAAATCTCATAATTTCACTGAAAATTAACATGTTAGCAAATGTAAAAACAAAATATTAAATAAATTTTTTGATCAGTTTTCCATGTGTTGTGTTAATTACTCCATTATTTTGGGACTAAGAAGTCAAAGAAAAAAATTCAGGCAATTGAATTAAATCCAACTTCAATTGGGGTTCTACAGACGCCAGTGTGACGTGGGCGTTGGTAAAAGTAAGGTGTGAGCTGCCAGGGTTAAGGCAATCAATGCGCGCGTACGTATATATATTATGCAAAAGCGGATTGAGAAAATAATGCGATCTCGTGGGTCTACAATGGAATGGTCGCCATGGCACCCTCCAGAAATGAACCCAAGATTTTCACAAATACTTATCTGTCAAAATTCGAGCGATATGGAACCGAAGGCGAAAATCGATTATTAGAAATAAGAAACCATATTCATTTTCCTTCAAAACAGTTAACATTCGAAGCTCGTAGGTCAATTTTTTATAATTTTAATCTATTTTTTATTTTTTTAAATGGCAAAAATTCAGAAACGGCACAAGACCAATTACACTGAATATCGCAACAGCAATAACATAGACGAAACACACGACCATGCCCTCGGCAGGATTCGAACCTGCGATGCTAGCATTGAGGATCTAGACACGCTAACCACCCCTCTACCAAGCCCAACGAAAGAGTAAAGGCGTAAACGTCGAAAAAATCGATCTTTACGTGTTATCTAATGGGAAACAGAAATCACCTACTGCGATCGAGCCCGGATCTTTATGAAAATGGAATAGTTTTCCAAGGACCTCCTAGATTGTAGAAACAAAAACCGTTTAGCGCATATCTATTCGACAAACAGTTTTTCAGATATAGTGAGGGACGGATGGACGGACGCTTCTGAAATTATAAATAAAATATATTTTTTGATTAATTTAATTACTTCGATTTCTCAGTCATCTGCGCCAGTCAGAATTTATTAAATTTGAGAAAGAAAAATAAATAAATAAATATATGCCCAAAACCAATTTAATAGCATTCAATGTAAAAATTCAGAACTCCGGCAAATACCAAGGTTAAAAGACGTTTTGGAGAATGTATTGTATGGTCAGATTGGACAAGCCATGGAAGAGGATATTTGGCTTTTGAAACAGTCCACCAAATCACCATCATATACAGTACTCCTTTGGCAATTGTGAGGGCAACGTTCCTGTCTTAAGTCGCGGTTGACAAAACCACGGTTGGTAAGGTCTTATAGGAAATTGTATGTTAAGGGAAGAGTTCCTGGAGATACATAGCTAAAGTTCTATAATTTACAGTGTAAATTTTACACTTCAAGCTTAAAGGTAAATATGCTAAAAATTTAAAAACACAAAGGAAATGTATGTTCAAAATACATGAAATATTTTGCTGAAGCAACCCACCTCTCCTTACGCTTCAAGTTTCTCAAATAAAATTCATCGAGCCTCCAACTCCCGACTAAATAATAATCTAATCGGTAGCTAAAATCTGCTTTCATATGCCTGCCTTTCTAATAAAGATTAGTTGATATGTAGCTTCTTCAATAACGTACATTTTAATATTTGTAAAATTAGCCAACTAGACGGCCACGGATATTCAATATTGCTGACCACGATAGGCAAAACCAGGTGCAATGTTAGAACCGCGGGAGCTCAAAATCGTGATTGACAAGGGACTAGAGTATTTTAAAACGATGTAACATACGCAAATTTCGCGTACGGTTAAGCCAATGCATTTTTCAAGGACCATATACGAACCATAAACAGCGATTTGTATATTTTAGTGTTTTTTTCTTTTTACTTGGAGCAAAGCAAACTCCGATCGTGACGTGATACTTCTGCATTTACAATTAACTAGAAATAATTTACAATTAGACGCCACAACACTCTTTTCAAGATGCCTGTAAAATGGATGACAAATGTAATAAACATACGCACACGATTAACTCAACCGGGGTAACACACACTGGGCCTATAGAAATGCTCATTTGGTAGAATTAGTATATGTTTGAGGCCTGCGAATAGCACAAAACTAAAGCAATTTCAAATGAATTTCTTTATTTATTTAATTTACTTCAAAACATTTTTATCTCTTTTTTGACGTATCATCATAAATAACAGACTCCGTAGCCATAAAATTCTTTTATAATAAGTTTATTTTTATTTTAAAAACATTCGTCACATGAATTGTGCATTGTTTCCTCTTCGTATATCGAAAGCGTGGAATACATACAAACAACCCTCATCGCACGTAACAATCACTTGAATTTTTTGTAATCATACTTTCATTCATACTGTTATGAATTTTAATCAAACTCTTCTCCCTGTGCTCTATATTTAAACATTTGTTCGTTTTCCATTGTTTATCGGAAGAGAAACGATCCCTGAATGATATTCAAACTATTTTAATCTACTCTGGATTAATAAAACAGAAAATAGTACTGTTGTCAGTATTTATGTCGAATGAGATGAAAAAAGTCAACTTAACATTCGCAGCTCCCTTTATTTTCTCTTTCTTGCTCTTACTCAATTCAAAAGAGTTTTGAATCGTCGTGTGAAGACTCCATTTTACCCCCAAACACACAGACGTATTTTTTTAAATGTTTTGAATTCAACTTAATAATTCACCAAACGCCACTGTGTGTCCTCCCATTCTACGTTGCTTCTTTCGTTTTTACTTTACATCTACATCAATACCCTGCAAGCCGCCAGAGCGTTTGGCAGGGGGTGTCACAACACCAAGTGAATTCTAACTAATTCCTCTGTTGCAATGTCTTATCACGTCTGGGAAAAAGGATATGTAGTATTTCTCTGATCTAGCGATTGTTTCGGCATATTTTCTCCTGCACTCTGATCTAACATTACGTTCACTAACACCGATGGGGACGACTACGCCGCGTACGCCTTCAACGAATTCGGAGCTTTCGAACTTTTCAAATAGTTTCCTTTGGTATTCAATTCTTCTACTCTTCAACGTCTGCCATTTCAGATGCCTCAATATCTCTGATACACTCGCATCATACCGATATTCTCCTTTTACAAATCTATCCGCTCTACGCTGAACCATTTCGAGCTCCCTAGTTCGGCACCCTTGAAAGGGTCCCAGACGGCGCAACAGTATTCCACGAGGGGTCGTACTAGAGAAAAGTATGCGATTTCCTTCACATTTAAGGGGCATCCCCGCAGGACTCTAGAGGAAAGCCCTTGAACTCTGTTTGCCGATGCTATAACGGTTTTGATATGCTCTCTACTTGACAAATTGCTACTGAGAGTTACTCCTAGGTATTTGTAGCTATTGACATATTTTAGCTTTAATTCAGATATTTGGTACGGGTAACGGTTGAAATTCATGGAGCGGGTGAAAGTCATTGTGGCGCATTTCTTTATATTCAGGTCGAGTTGCCAATCTTTACACCATTTCGTAATAGCCTGAAGGTCCTTTTGCAAATTCTCCTGATCGTGTATTGTGTTGATTTCTCCATACACAAGTGTTTCATCCGCGAAGAGTCTAACTTTACACTTTATATTATCCGCTAAATCATTTATATATATCAAGAATAACATAGGTCAGATTACACTTCCCTGAGGCATGCCGGAAATCACTTTGACGACGTCTGATGCAACTCCATCGAGAACTACTCTCTGGGTTCTATCGGAACGGAACGAGACGATCCAATTTACAATTTTCTCGTAAATTGAATAAGCCTTTAAGTTTTGCACTATTTTCACGTGAGAAACGGTGTCGAGGGCTTTCCTAAAGTCTAAAAATACTGCATCAACTCCTATTCCTTTATCCGCAGTTTTCACAATATGTGTGAGTAGAGCTAACTGAGTATCGCATGACCGGCCTCTCCGGAAACCATGCTGGTTTCTATTAAGCGCAATTTTGCTTTCGAGAAATCGCATTATTGAGCTACCGATAATGTGCTCAAAAACCTTACAGAAGATTGACGTCAACGATATAGGGCGGTAGTTCTCCACTTTTAATTTACTTCCCATTTTATGTATTGGTGTATATCAAAGGAACTACTCCCTCATCTAAAGATTTTGTGAATACGATCTTAAGGTACGGAGATAATTCGTTTGCTAACGAGTTTATAATGCATGCAGGGATTGCTTCCGGCCCTGGCGATTTTTTTTTATGGACTTGACTTAGTAATTTAACGATACCGCTTTCGGTTATTTCTATGTCGCTCATATTTCAGTCTATACGAGTAGGTAAATCAATGAAATCACCGCTGTCGATTGTGAAGCAATTTTCGAAGAACCGATTTAATAAACTACCCTTAGTAACAGAATCGTGTACACTTTCACCGTTGTATGTACGTAGAAGAGATACTGTGGACTGACCTCCTCGAATTTCTCGCAGGTACGACCAAAATTCTTTCGAGTCGTTTTTGAGTGAATCCGATAGTGTCGTGGATCGGTAGGCGTCAAATTCCTTACGCGCTTCGTCTCTTGCAGATTTATGACTATTTCTGTATATTAAATACTCGTTCGCGTGATCCCTACCAACTTGTTTAAGGTGCTTTATGCGCGCGTATGCCGTCTTTGTTTCTTGAGCAAGGCACGGAGTTTCGGTTTCACCCACCGCGGGTCCTTGCGATCACGAATTGCTTTAGTTGGGACAAACGTTTTTAACCCTTCTCGAATGATTCGCAAAATTTCCGTCCAAGAGTCATCTACGCTGTTACTATTCGCAAAATTGATAAATGTCGCTATTGGGTTTGTAACATAATTTTTTAAGCCTGGGAGATCTGCTTTACTGAAGATATAGACTAATCGCGTTGGCTTATATATTGTCGCAGGGGTGTAGTTGAAGTCGGAAATTACTATTTTATGATCACCTATGCCGTCGTCGATTTGTAGGTTTCTAGTCGATAGTGGGTGTGTAGTGGCTAGCAGATCTAATATGTTTTCGTTTCCATTGTTGTCATATCGCGTCGGCTCGTTGACGATTTGCTCTAGCGAATTTAGAGTAAACGCTTCAATTAATTCATGACAAGCTTCTCTATTTTTTCCACCACTAACATAGGTTACGGATTTCCAATTGATCGATGGAAGATTAAAGTCTCCTCCAAGAATGATTACTGGATCGTTCTTCCTCCTAGGTATCACCTGCAATGTACGACTGAGTTCTCTAATGTTCTCGACTCCTGAGTCAGGTGGGCGGTAAAATGAGTAAAAAAATAATTGTTTGCCGTTTCTCGTATGAAGGGAGCACCATATCATTTCGCATTGTTCGCTGACGTTAAACCCCTCTAACTGGCTTGATATACTGTTTCTGACGGCGATGAAAACTCCACCTCCGACTCTTTCCCTCCTGTCTATGCGATATACCACGTAATCTGGTGGGAAAATCTCGTTAGAATTAATGTCGCCCGATAACCAGCTCTCTGTTCCCAATACAACGTCTGCACGATGGCTTTTAACTAACAATACGTGGCAAAAATCAGCCTGTTTCCTTCGAATGCTTCGGTAGTTCATAATAATAATTTTTATTGCGTTTTCTACGGATATTTTCGTTCTGGATTTCCCCGCCACTTGATCTAACAATTTTATTTTTCTACTTCTCATTCTACCGCTATTCTTGAACTCCCTAGTGTTAATGTCGGCGGACTCTTTTCTAACAGATCTATTGGTTTTATCCTCGTCTAACCTAAAAAAATCCATAGCGTGTTGAAACACCCTACGCTCTACCGCATCCGCTGTCTCGGCCGTATAGTGGACACCAGAACCATTTAGTGGTACCCTACATGAGTCCAGCACCGGCCTCAGGTCAACGAAGTCCACTCCATTGCCCCTACAGAAGTCCCACAGCCTACGGTTCAGGCCCACCACACGGCTCCAAATCATAGAACTGCAGTCCGTCCGAGGGACAATGCTGCAGATACAATTCGATACAAATATTATAGAGAATGTAATTTCCTACAACTTTTATTTGAAACAATTTTCCATAGGATTTATTGTTTCGGAATTATTTATAAATAATCGGTTTTTTCGGTTTCCGTCTAATAGGTACCTCCTTAAAAACATCGTAATTGGTAATCTTCGTAACGACCAAAGTTGTAGAGAATAATATTTCTTCCAAGTTATGTTTGAAACAAATTTTCGTAGAACCATCCATTTTGGAGATATTTAACTTATTCTTAAATTTCCAGTATACAGGGCCCCCACCATGTAGCGGTGAATTCTGTAAACATATTCAAAATATAATTTACGGCAGTAAGGACTGTATTCTTTTAAGATACGGAATAATAATTTTGCCTTATAATGCTATTCATAATAATTTAAATATCTATACTCCAAATGCAGCGACAAGGCCTAGCCTTTAGTGTTTAGTAGTATACCTCAAATATGGAGAAAGTCATGAGTTGGCCATATCAGATTTTTTTCTTTCCCCACTACACTCCATAATCTTATAACTCCAACGATCGCCACTCTCCTCAACCCCTACCTCTTCCTTAAAAGCACATACGCTGATAAACACGCGAGGAAACCCGCAGGCAAGCACGCACGCACATGCAGACACACAAATACACACTCCCGGAATTCCTGTGCTCAACGTAAGATTTGTTTACCTACGTCTTGATCCCTCAATCATAGAGAATCATTTATGTATTGGGAGACTACTGTAGAGGAAAAAATACGAATGAGGATGTACAAAAATATGATGAATTAGATAGACTGATTAGTGCAGCACTTATTTATTAAAAAAATAAAGGTAAGTGCGTAAGAAGATTCCACTACCGGTGGCGTAAAAACAGGCTAAAAGAATCACTTTCAGCGCTTAAGTTTAAGTTTTCTGGACAATATATAGGTTGGAATGTGTAAAAGAGAAAGTTTTAGGAATAATTGAAGGATCAACGTCCGTAGATATAAAACGATCGTGACGATAGAATACGGAAGATGGATTGTAGTGAAGAGAGTTATCGAGATTTGTTTATTTCCGAGGACAATACGAGATCAAAATAGGAAAGTTCAGCCTGAGAGAGATGACTTTTAATTAGGTTTTGGTGCATTTCATCCCCTGCCACCCACCGATTATGTGAATTGCAAAATAAATTGTTCATGCATAAGACGAAATGATTTTAAAGTAAATCCTCATAATAAACGACGTACATACTACTCAGGATTCTCAAACGAGAAAACTATACATATTAAAATATTAACACATTCTGTAATATCAATTGTCTCCATGTAGAATAAACAAATACTTGCGTGTTGTGAAAGAGACTACTGATGATCAGTGATCGCTTAAAACGAGAGGAATCCGATCAATTGGATGTTTTTGTTATATTTTATTGAAAATCAGTATGACTCGAGTTTAACCACTTCCATATACGTAATACTGACATTATTTATTTATTCAGCAAGCAACACTGTAACGGGCAGTCTAGTAAATAAAAAGGAGCACGCACACGCACACACATGCACCCACGTACACGCACGCACGCACGCACACACACAAGAAGAGGAGAATAACGTGGCAGAATAGTGCTATTATTTCCGAGGCGATTCGAATTGATGGCTCTTTCATTGGAATCCATTTTTATCATCGAACTATCTTTTCCATCTGCTCTGTGCAATCTTTTCCATTACTTCATCGGAACCCTTTTAAACGTATAACTTTGTCTCTTTTTAGCAAATTTCATTTTTGATTTACTCGTATTTCTATTTTCATATTTATTTTCTGATGATTTTTTTATCTCTTTCTATATATACAGGGTGTTTCTGAAAGGTCTCGTCAAACTTTGGGAGCGTGTTCTACTGACCATAAGGATGGAAAAAGTTCATATTGACATAGGTCCGGAAACGCTTCCTTTCCGAGTTACAGCCGTTTCGATATAGTGAAGGTAAGAACGCCTGTCAAGTTCATGTGGGAATAGTTCCGGAAATCCCGGAATACTATTTAAAAAAATAGTTTTAAATGGCTGATGATGAATTTTGGAGAAATGTTTTTAATGCAAATTTTAAGTGAACATTTAACATGTGAAATTACAAGCGAATGTTAAGGACTGTCATTTACATCTACATCAGAGCAAGTGTTCGAAATGGCCTCAGAGCGTCTTCTCATGCATTGTCGAAAACGTTCGAAAATTTCGGAGTGTTCCGAATTGTTTGAAAACCACGCACAATACGGTCTCGGAGGACTTGTGCATTAGGAACTGGGGTGGCGTAAACAAGAGGCTTGAGGGAGTGGCGTAGATACCGCCCGGGCAGTCTGGGAGAAGCCAGGGGGCCCGTGCTTAAGTGGGGCCCGCAAGAGATTGAATGTTGTGACCAAAATGTTAAAAATTTCTTTACCTATGCAGGGACAATTTTGAAGAAATATTCCTTAGACCCAAAGGAAGCAGTATATGCATAAGAAGTCTACGGCCTAATCCTCACTCTATGGATAAATACAAAACGATAGAGAAATACAATAGGAATAGGCCAAGATAAGAGACACCCTCTCTGTGCAACCTTAATTAAGTAACATAGGGCCATGTGGTTAGGATGAATAGACTGTTTACAAAGAGTATAAACAGATTCCTTACCAATAAACGTCTCATAACTCCTGCAGAAGATGCTGTTTCGGTTATGAGATAACGGACGGTATCGGGCGCTAAGGACCGAAATAAATAAATACTTACCAGGGAAGGCACCCAAGTGTAAGTGGCGGATCACGACCAAACTTCACAGGATGAAAGAAAACGAAAAATAATTAGACACGTATTTTCGGAAAGGCGTCTAACGAGCCCGCGTTTTCGAGATATTTGCAATTTGCGGTAGGGCCCACCGCCAGAACGCACCGAAAGGACTCGAGAAACCGTCGGAACGTGGCATAAAGTGCTCCTTATTCGGCACGTAAACTATGCAACTCTACAGTGGAAATATCGAGGAGAGTGTGCTTAGAAAATGTTGTATATATTTATCAAGTATCTATATAATCCGAGTATGTGGTAAAAAGTGCATTGGAATGGATTTAAAATTAAAATACTGACCTGAAAAAAGAAAGAAAATTATTAATGATGTAATTTGGACAACTTACATAAAACTAAAATCAGAAAACATTGATTGGAGAAGAAAAAAAATTCCGCAGCCCGACACTTTATCACTAGGCTACCGCCACCTGTTGTCAGGGTGTCGCTCGTCATGGTATTATAGGACGTCACTTGTTTTTCAATTTTCAATTGCAAATATCTCGAAAACGCGGGCTCGTTAGACGCCTTTCCGAAAATACGTGTCTAATTATTTTTCGTTTTCTTTCATCCTGTGAAGTTTGGTCGTGATCCGCCACTTACACTTGGGTACCTTCCCTTGTTAGTTAGAGTCGGTTTGATGTCGGTGCGACTGCATCGGGCCCCACCCTTCCTATTAAAAACACTTGTCGTATTTATAAAAGTACACGCATTTAAATAAAATCTGAAAAATATCGATGTGTAATAGTGAGAGAGATTGATTTTTACTGAAATTTACCATTAAAACTTTTTGACGCGTAGTATAAGACCCCGCGCGCACACTTTGCACGGGGCCTCGCGATTTTCCTAGCCTGCTCTGAACACTGGATTTGCGTCTGGTGATTGGTCCACTTCCCATATCACGATACTGCTTTGCCATAGCTATCTCAGTGTGAGATTTTGTCTTGTTGTTAGTGGTGATGGAAGTCGGTTCTCTCGTTAGCGATCAACGATAATAGGTAATTATTTCATCTACATAATTTTTTCATTATTGTGAAGGTCAATTAGGTCTTCTCGCAGACATTTGAGCGAGTCCAAAAAAAGAAGGACACATTTAAAATTTGGACGAATTTCTCTCCTGAAACTGAGTATGTTAATTTATAGTGGGGCCCAGAAAAAAATTAGCCCGGGAGCCTAGCTACGACACTGGCTTGAGGTGTCACCATAAGAAGAAATCCAGGGGATTTAAATCAGGAGAGCGTGCAGGTCATACAGTTAGTCCTCCTCTACCGATCCAACGGTCAGGGTACGTATTGTCAAGACATTCTCGAGCATTGAGGCTGAAATGTGCTGGAGCTCCTTCATGCATGAACCGCATTTGACGGTGTGTTTTCAATGGAACCTTTTCTAACAATGCAGGTAACTCCTCCTCCAATAAATTCCTGTAATTTAGGACATTGAGCGTAGGTGGTAGGAAAAATAGTCCAATCAGGTAATCTCCAATGATACCGGCTCACACGTTTCAAGAAAACTGCTGCTGATGCCGAGACAGGGTGATAGCATTAAGGGCTTAGCAGGCGTTTTTACCTTCACTCTACCATCGATCATTTAAAACTTGTATTCCGGGATTTCCGGAACTATTTCCATATGAACTTGACAGGCGTTCTTACCTTCACTATATCGAAAAGGCTGTAACTCGGGAAGGAAGCGTTTCCGGACCTGTGTTCATTTGAACTTATTTCATCCTTATGTTCAGTAGAACACGCTCCCAAAGTTTGACGAGACCTTTCAGAAACACCCTGTATATATTCCTCTTGAACCTCTCAAATTCCCTTCTTTATTTTCTCTCAATTCTCTTTTTCCGTCTTGTGTTCTCTCTCTTTCTCTCCTGCCCTGCTATTCCTCTTTCTCTCCCTTCTTTCTCCCCATAATCTCCTTTCTCCCCTATTTCCTCTTCTTCATTCCATTAATTTTCCCTTTTAATACCCGGACCAAATATTCCGCACGTCTCCTCGGAGAAAAACAGAATTTTTAACTGTTCTTTGTTTTAGTAATGTAATGAGGTCGCTCGCTTTTCTCCCTCTATTTCAATGGCCAACTTTCTATTTTTTTATTTTAGCGATTTTTTAGGGTTTTTATACCGAGCGGTGATTAAACATGCAAATTTTTACTTTTTTATATATGAATGTGTTACTGCGTAATCAAGGTTTTTGAAATTTAATTCAAATTTTAAGAGCAATTTTTTTGGATAAGATCGTTCTTTAAGCAAGTCTTTTCAAAATGGATTTCGACTCTTCCACGTCTTTAATTCTTCTTATCTGACGAAAAATAAACGCGGTTTTAATTTGTATGGAAAATTATAAATATTTTGATGTTAATTTCGCAATATTATTAACACGAAGCATGGAAATACGTATATGCACTTTGAAACGAAAAATAATCAGTTGAGAATATATTGTAGAGATTGTCTTTTATTAAAAGCATATTATCTCATACGATCAAATCAACGAGAGATAAACGGAACTGGTGATTTTTATAATGCTACAAATTTAATATGATAGGAGGTCGTTGCAAATACGCCAAGAAAATTCGCTTTCTCTTCAGAAATATTGATTCCGTGGCTTTTAAAACATATAATATATATATATTATATATATATTATATATATATTATATATATATTATATATATATATAATATAATATATATATAAAAGCGTCTAAAATCCAAGTCTCGAGTATAAGTCGAAGCAAAGAAAATCAAAAGAAGATAATTTTGAAATTTACAAAAAATTAATATATATGAAGGTGAACATCCACTTAGGAAAATTCAAGAAACGAACAATTCGCATTTACGAATTGCGCCTCGCACTTCATTTACGAACACACCCTCACGCACTTACGAACATCGGTCGCAGTAAGAACACGTAAACGTGTCAACACTTGTCATTTGCCGTTTGTATTACAAACCGCACGGGAGCGTTTATATACTTACGTATTGTTTTTATTACCATGGAAACGTGGAAAGCAATCGTAAACCTAGTGTTTGTGAAAGTGCTAAGAGTGGACATAATAAATAGATAAGAAAAAGGTGCTTCGATTGATCTTGTTCATTATCTCAATCGTTCAACAATTGTTCGGTCCGTGATTATAAGTAAACAAGTTAGGAAAGTCTACAACGTATCACAAATGGGTGCGTTTCGTGCAATGGAGTATTGGAAAGAAATGATTTACCTATGCGTAAGGGTAACAGCGTTTTAAAGTTCATTTCTTCATCATATATAATCCATTTTCTTCCTATTTTAAAATATTGCATATACACGTACGGAAATTAAACGTTTGTTTGTGAGGTCGTTTATGTTATCAACAATGAAGTAACCATGCAAGATAATTTCTAAGTTCAACTCGAATTAAGACATTCTGGTTTGATTTTCTTGAAAGCGGCAAATCCTACGATAAAAATATATAGGAAAAGAAATACTCTAATTTAACAGTTCTACGAGTTTTATTCGAAAAATATTTTGATATGAGCAATATTTTACGAGATATGACGGAAAGTTCATTTTTGTCACCAGTAAAGTGGTACACCTGATTTTTTTACGCCATTAATTTTTGCGATTTCCTTATCATCTTTGATTTTAAGCCTTTAATATCAAATTTCATGAAAATCCGTTAGGTAGAAGCCGAGAACGAACATGCGGACTGACGGACAGACAAACAGACGGACGGACGGACAGGCCGACGACAATAGGCGCTCACGCTGGAAGCGAAACGCACCTAAAAAGATGAACAGAATAAGAAACTTTATAATGTCTTCTTCAAAATGGTTCCTATCCGAAGATTGTACGTACGTAGTTTCTTTCTAATTTTAATTTAAATAAAACAGAATGAAAGCCTGCATGTCAAAAAGTCCATTTTTAAGTATCCAAGCACCGAATTAAATGAATTCAACTCACAATCAGTTTGGTGCGGCGACATTTTATTTGGGGTAAGCTGGTTGACACACACTTTACCTCTTAACTGCGTCGACAGCTTATACTCGTCAACCTGTGTTTTCAATGGATGATTGTGAACTGCTTTTAAGCTTCGTAGTGTATTTCTTTTGCTCTCAGCTGGTTACTCTAACCGGTTACACAGGTTAAACTTACCTATTACATATTAACACCTATTGGTGTCCGAGTTGTATTATCTGATGTATGCTTGAACTTTTTCCTACAAAAATATTAGGTATTCTCGGTGACCATGTTGATTTTGCACAGAGATATCGCTTTTACGAGTATTAGGCTTTCTTCTAAAAAGCGGAAATCTTTGGTTAATATTGACATTGTTGACATTTTGGCTGGTAAAAAATTAAACCTCTAATGAGTGTTGACTGCAGAAAAGGGATGGGACGAGTCAAACTTGCAGACCGGTGCATCGTCAACTACTCTACTGCCAGAAAGACACTAAAAATATTACGTGAAAATGTTTCACCATTTATTGGATATAACAATTTTATTGCAAATGTAATATGCAAAAAACGTGAGTAATTGAGTCACCTAAATTTTAAGCTAGTTAATGCCAGGAGAGAAAAATGCAGTGAAAGAAAACCAAAACCAAAGAGGGCAAGACAACCATCTACAGAAACACCATTACGACCTACTGTACGTCTAATTGCATTCAGGAAAAAGGTGTGGGGTTTGCATATCAAAAAAAAAAGAAATAAATAAAGAGAAAAGAAGCAAGTTATTGGTGTAAACAATGTGGAGTAACATGTTTCGAAAACTATAATACAAAATATTTTTTTTAAATTTTAACTTCTACTGGCTAAAATTAATGCATAGTAATCATCGTCTCGCGTTCCCCTTCTGATATTCTTAAATACTTTCCCCCTCTTACCCAAATATTTCTTTCGTGTTTTGAGTTATTCAAAAAAGAACAAGTTATGAAAGTGTACAGCGAATGGAGTATTAGAAAGAAATGATATACCTGTACGTAGGGAAATAGCGTTTTAAAGTTTTCTTCATCATAAATAGTCCATTTTCTTCCTATTTAATAATACTCCATGCACACGTAAGGAAACCAAAGGTATTTTTCTGAGATTGTTTATTTTAGAAACAATGATGAAATAACCATGCAAGAAATTTTCTTAGTTCAACTGGAATTAAGACTTTCTTGTATGATTTTCTTAATAATACTCCTACGATAAAATGTATAGGAAAAGAAATACTCTTCTTTACCAGTTCTACAACTTTTATTCGAAAAATATTTTGATATGAGCAATACTTTACGAGATATGACGGAAAGTTCATTTTTGTCGCAAGTAAAGTGGTACCCCTGATTGTCTTACGCGATTAGTTTTCGCGATTTTCTTATCATCTTTGATTTTAAGCCCTTAATATCAAATTTTATGAAAATCCGTTGGGTATAAGCCGAGAACGAACATGCCGACGGGCAGACAGACGGACGGACAGACCGACGACAATAGGCGCTCACGCTGGAGGCGAAACGCGCCTAAAAATTAAAATATCATAATTAGTCATCGAAATTCTTACACGTTGTTTACTATCAAACGGCTGCAGAAAAGAATGAAATATATTATGGGCACATTCTAGCTAACTGAATACTTACGCTCTTGTCCCCTTCTCCGCCTCTCCTCTTTCCAACTAGTCTCCTTCCCCTCCTATTTCCACCGAGAAACAAGACAAGAAAGAACACATGGGCCGCACGCATTCCATCTGCTTCTTCCTCGAAACCTTGAGAAGCGTACCGTATGGACTATATTTCGCCAGCTTGTTCATCCTCTCTTCTTGCAGTTTACCCTGCTATTCTCTCCAGCGCATGCTCGCAATGAATGCGCTAAGATAAAAAGCTTGCCTCGTCTCTCGTCGCATTCTTATTCTCTCTTCTTCTCGCACTTCACCAGTGGCGATGAAGCACTACCAATTTCTACATTCTCATACGAAATATCGAGAAAGTATTGTTATCGCGAAAACATTCGACCTCGAGATTTTTACGGAAATATACGTTTTAGGTGTCGCTGAATCCGAAAAAGGGGTTTTCGCAATACCGTCAGTCTTGTCTATTATTGGCTCTAGGTCCTAAACGGTAGAGCGAAAATGAATGAAATCTTGTACATAGGCAATTTATCATACTGAGCAGAGTAGATGAAGAAATGTTTGACATTGCTCAATAATTGAGGGATGTTTATTCTACGTATTTTTAACAACAATTTATCTCAAAAACGGCTGTAACGATTTTGATAAAATTTCGTACCGTAACTTGAGTATACGTCTGGAATAATACTACATATTTCCTTTTTCTCAATGAATGAATATAAGGCTAGTTTATTCTAGGCAACTTTAACAAAAATTGAATTTTCTAAAAACCGGCTGATACGATTTTCATTTTCTAAAGATAACTAAACGACGCATTAGTATATGATAATGTTTGTACAACGTATGTTGTACCGATTTTTTACTTTCTCATATACGAGTATATTGAGCAAGTATTGTTATCGCGAAAACATTCGACCTCGAATTTTTACGGAAATATACGTTTTAGGTGTCGCTGAATCCGAAAAAGTGGTTTTCGCAATTCCGTCTGTCTGTCTGTTAATGGCTGTAGAGCCTAAACGGTAGAGCGAAAATCAATGAAATCTCGTACTTTTATCATACTGATCAGAAGCAGGGGCGCGCCTACCCGGGGTGCAGTGGGTGCAATGCACCCGGGCGCCAACTTGCCGGGGCGCTTCTCGTCAAGGTATTTGTATCTATCTATTATTGGAATTCGACTTGGGAATGTTTCTTCCTTTGTCCGAGTGAAAAGGGAAAGTTTGAGATTCTAAAATGACACAAAATCTTCCAGGCAAAATTTTTCCTATCCCTTGCGATACGCGATCGCATGACTCAGGGTCGCTACAACACGCATCAGTGGCGACCGAAAATGGGTTCACTGTAGTAGTCGCCAAGAGGTGGGGGCGCTACTCTGCTAATTTCTGTCCCGACCCTAGCGAGGAGCTCCAGCTGAGGCGGCAATCCTTTCGTAAAGTACCACCGACCTTTACCACAAATCTTTTCGCTGGAAGGATACCACGTGACTACCCTTTTTCTCCCACTTAGAGTCTTGGAAATCTCAAATCTGTTTTGAATCGGCTTGGTATAGCTTTTCCAAAAACTAGCTTTCCTTATTCCTTCACGATCTCCCACCTATGTTAACGTTCATATTCGTCTCTAAATAGTACCGAATTCAAATACTGAAACAATTTCTCCAAATAATGAGAGAATTACTGACATCTACTTCTTCATTGGATTTTAAAATATCTAAAAATGGAAATACGAAGCTCGGACTTTGACGTAGGAATGCATAAATACTTGAAGTTTTGTTTTCTTACTGTCAGAATAAATATCAAATCTAATTTGGCTTGTAATGAACAGAAATATAGGAATTTTTGAATGATCATTAAGTAACGGGACAGAGTAATCAATTATAATCATATGTGCGGCGAGTTTTATAATTTTCCTTCAAGCAGATATTAAATGAAATGTTTATATTTATAATTATTCAACTAATTTGTTCAAACATTTCGTTATGGGATACATCGACAGAAATGCATTAGCTTGTCTCCACACTCTATGGATGAAAAAAGCTGTGTATGATCATACCACGAAATTTCGCTAGTAGGGGGGTGCCACAGAGATATCTTGCATCAGGGCGCGAAACACCCTAGGCGCGGCCCTGATCAGAAGCTATGAAGAAATGGTTGGTATTGCTTAATAATTAAGGGAAGTTTATTCCACGTATTTTTAACAACAATTAGATTTTCTCAAAAACGGCTATAACGATTTTGATCAAACTTCGTACAGTTACTTGAGTTTACGTCTTCAATAATACTGCATAGTTCATATTTCTCAAAAAATGAATATAAGGCTAGTTTATTCTAGGCAACTTTAACGATAATTTGATTTTCTCAAAATCGGCTCTAACGATTTTGATAAAATTTCGTAACGTTACTTGAGTATAGGTCTGCAATAATACTACATATTTCATTTTTCTCAAGGAATGTATATAAGGCTAGTTTATTCTTGGGCAACTTTAACAAAAATTGGATTTTCCAAAAACCGGCTCATACGACGCATTATTATATGAGAAAGTTTGTACAATGTATGTTGTACCGATTTTTTAATCTTCGTGGGAAGGTTGCCAGAATTTATTTCATAAGAGCCGAGATATATTGCGCCTTTATTTTTGTAACACAGTCGTTCACTCAACCATGCATGGTTAGGCTGAGGGTTTCTTTTACGAATATGCTATTGCCCAACTCATGGTCAACTTAATACAAGTTAGGAAAGTGTACAACGTATCACAAATGGGGCGCGTTTCGTGCAATGGAGTATTAGAAAGCAATTATATACCTGTACGTAAGGGAAATAGCGTTTTAAAGTCCTTTTCTTCATCATAAATAATCCATTTTCTTCCTATTTAATAGTATTACATGCACACGTAAGGAAATTAAACGTTTGTTTGGGAGATTGTTTATGTTAGCAACAATGAAGTAACCATGCAAAATTTTTTTGCAAGTTCAACTCCATATAAGACTTTCTTGTTTGATTTTCTCGATCACGGCTACTCCTACGATGAAAATATATAGAAAAGGAAATACTCTACTTTACCGGTTCTACAACTTTTATTTGAAAAATATTTTGATACGAGCAATATTTTACGAGATATGATGAAAATTTAATTTTTTGTCTCCAGTAAAGTGGTACCCCTGACTGACGTACGTGATGCATTTTTGCGATTTTTTATTATATTTGATTGAAAGTCCTTAATATCGAATTTCATGAAAATCTGCTCAGTAGAAGCCGAGAACGAACATGCGGACAGACCGACGATAATAGGAGTTCACGCTGTAAGCGAAACGCGCCTAAAAACGAAATGCCGTCTTTGAAGAAATGGAACGGTG
Organism: Uropetala carovei; assembly: GCA_036926305.1. Classification (NCBI taxonomy): domain Eukaryota; kingdom Metazoa; phylum Arthropoda; class Insecta; order Odonata; family Petaluridae; genus Uropetala; species Uropetala carovei. Next base: position 160,718 of record JAXCHB010000092.1, read on the forward strand.
TTTAACAATTTGCATTCAGGATCAAAATAAAAAACCAAAGCTTGAGTAATAAATTTATTCTTCACTCCAATCCATTCATTTTGCCAAGATTTTTAAAGATAAATTATAAACTTTAAGTTTTATTTTCAAACTATGTAAGTACGGCGAATCTGTATTGTTTTATCATTAGCCCTCGCATTTTCCGCTAATTAGCGTGAATTTTTCATTCTAACACGCTTCAAGTCAGTCAATTGTTGTATTTCGCCAGTCATGCTTAATTATTGACCAAGAAAAATGTCCATCTAGTTTGCGACTCGAATATAAGTCGAAAGTAGGGTTTGATCGGCCTAAAAAAGGAAGAAATTTCTCGACTTATACTCGAAGATATACGGTATTTACTAGAATTCTTTCTATAGTTCTTCAAATAATCACCGAATAGGTATTTATGGTGTAGAATGAGATTTCGAAGCTGGTTCGCAAATTTTCTTATAGGTATTGAAAACGAATTCCAACATTTCGAATTCAATACATAAACGACTATTTTAGCCTATATTTTATTGTGTTCGTACTAGTGTTGTAGTATTATCCGTTAAGAATGCCGAGATTGAAAAATGCGGATGAATTCCACATCTCGTTGAAATATTCACATGTTCTTTCACCAAATTTTGTTATCTGTGTCCAAAATTGAAGTTTAATTTTTTCTTAAATTATTTCGCCACATTTTGTCTAACCGTATGTAGAAATGAAGCTTTACTTTTTTCTTAGTCAACATTTTAATCATTTATTTGGCGTTTTGGCCGATCTCGATTTTTATGAGCTTGTTTCCTTTGTATTTCTAAATCTCTCTACGCATTTTGACCGTTTTTTTATTTAATACATTGAGAAATGGCTTAAAGATTGTCGAAATATTTCGCCTTAAATAAATTTGTACATTATATTGTAAATCCTGTCGCATGGGAGGGCGCTTCCTAAAAATGTTAAAGACGTAATAATGTTACTTTAAATATTACCAAGTAATGCAGCCAAAACGTCGTGGTATCGTTTTTAATGAAATCTCAGTTTCTTTAAACAAACACACTGAGCTGTCGAAGTAGTCTTATTATATAGTAGACGATGACGTCATGATGCATACGTCGTAATCAGATTTTAATCACATTTAACGAACAGCAGTGAAACGGAAGATCCAATGGTATAATCATCTTTTCTTAGGAAATTGACTTTCGTCGTTGCTTCACATGCCTAAGCATAAAAAACAAAAACAGCAGACAATTTATGTAAAGGCATTAAAAGGGTTTTTAATGGACAAATGACAAAGGAATTTTTATAACGAAGTTTCTCTTGTTTGTAATTTTACGAACTTAATTAAACGCATAATTACTCCAATAATTCTTCATTTCTGTAACAGATTCGAACAAATTGCCGCACGCATGAGTTAGTTTAACATCAAATATCTTTTAATTGAATAATAAAGGGTTTCTCTTATCTTTAATATATGGGAAACTTGCGCCATTTTCAAAATACTCGCAAACGTACGAGCGCATTAACATTCATCCGTTACGCGTAAACATTTTCTAAAAACACGAAAGATATTTTTAATTATTAAGCGAATACTAGAAACTATTTTAATACACAAAATCGAATAGGATGGAATTTAAGATCATTCGCTCTCGTCCGGATTAAAAAAAAGGTTTATCTTTATTTTAAAATATCTCCACACACAAACTGCTGCTTTTCCCCTCTACATTATAGTGGTTTGGAGTTCGCCCTCGACGGAATTAGGAACTAATTTTCCGATCGAAATTCCCTTCGCCCCAACACAGGCGGAGTTCCACTCCAATCACCTCTCTCTCTCTCTCTCTCTCCCGCCGCATTCCCTCTTATTTGCCCTTCAACTGCGCTACGTGATCCACTTCGACGCCTTCCATGGATCTAATCCATTTCTCTCTCTCTCTCTCTCTCCCTCGCTCCTCTCGATCATTTGGACACACTGCCACGCTCTAACCTCCTCTCTCCTTTTCTCACTCCTTTCTTCTTTCCCTTTCTTTCTCCCTTCCTTTCTCCCTCCCTCCCTCCCTCTCTCCTTCCCTCTTTCATTCTCCTCCCTCTCTCTCTCTCCCTTTCTCCCTCCTCTCTCTCTCTCCACCCCTTTACCTCTTTCTCCTTTTTTCTCTCCCTCCCTTTCTCCCTCCTCTCTCCCTCTCTCAACCTCCCCCACCTTTCCATCGCCCTGCTATTTTATTCATCCCCGTCCCGCGCCTCCATTTTCTTCCTTCCCTTTTCTCTTCGATTCCGAAGTGGGCTCTTTTATTGCGGAGGTTGGCGTAGAAAACGGCTAGGAGTTTGAGTCGGCCTAAAAGGAGTGGGGGGAAGGAAAGAGAACGTAGTAATGGCGTTCGGGCCGCGTTGGGCCCTCGGAGAAAAAAGAGGGAGGGCGGAGTGATGCGTGCGTGGGAGCAGAAAGAGATGGGGAGGCAGGGAGTTGTAAGAGGTTTTTTAGGGGGAGGATGGGAAAATGGGTCGTGGAGGACGGGAGGAGGGGAAGGAGGGTGGAAGGGAGGAGGATGCGGTGCCCCGAGAGTTTACCAGAGGTGGCTTGGTTTTTTTTTTAGGAATTGAAAGGGAAGGGCTAGCGTGCGAGGCGGAACGGGGGGCCGTGGGAGCGGCAGGCGCTAAGTCGGTGCGAGCGAGGGGGCGGACACGGGCTGTGCACCTTCCCCCGCTGCGTAAACCGCATCCCCTGCCCCTCTCCTCCCCCCACCCACCCCACTCCATCACCACCACACGCCGTTTCGCTTAAGGCCGACCGTTTCCACGAGCGAACCGCCGTCGGTGGAATTCAATCATCGTAGTAGATGGCGCTCACATCGTATCCGAGCGGCACTCGGCGCAGATTCTCCATCGCAAGTGTCGCGCTCTTTCTCTCGATATTGCTCTTTCTCTTTCTCCTTCTTCCCACGGCTCTTTTTCTCTTTCCGCACGAAGATTAATCGAGAAGGAAATGGCGATTTGGAAGGCGCAGATATCGTATGCACACGAGTGTTCTCAAATCGTCAACGCCGAGAGAGACGCTATATAATATCATGTAAAGGAAGAAGAAATCTTTTACGTCTGGCGGGTCATGCGAGGAAATTGTTACCGTCGAGTTTACGATGGGAATTGGTAAAATTATTACTTACTTATTCTTTGTGATATACGGCCAACTTATGTATTAAATGCATCTTGTTGGAACGATTTAATTTTGTCCTATTTATTAATTTAACCGAATGTGATGCATTACTACAACTTGTGATTCACTTTCGAAGTCCTTATTTTTTCCGATTTATAAACGGTTTACATTATTCCTTTCCTGAGAAGAATTTTGAATGAAATATATACACGCAATGTGGAAATAAATTAACTTTATAGGTTAGTAGTTGATCGATTTCGTTAACGTAATTTATTAAAGGCATTTCATAGAATTAAGATATATTGCTCAAAAAGTTTTATTTACGCCTACCCTTTCGTTTGAAATACGAATTTATGAACAGGTAGGTATATATTTTTACTATTATTTTCACCTTGGTTTCACAGTATTATTGTATCGAGAGGTTTTCTGGATATGTACGGTATTCTTTTGATCAAGAACCGGGATACTGTACACTTGATAAAATAAAATTCATATTTACTCACGGTTTTATTATTTATATTTATTTTTGTCTAATTACTAGGAATTTTTCCACGTAGCAATACAAGAGTGATTAAAAACGGTAGTTATTTTTAATTTATAGAAATGGTTTCTTTTCAATCATCTTCACTGCAAATTAGAGACCTGTATAAATTCAGTCTCATTTAGGTACAAATTTTTGTTCATTCCATCATAATAATTTCATTGCATCGCATATGAAGTGTCTTTTATCATAATGACTTTTGATGGAGTAAATATTGCATTATTAATTATAGCCTCGTGAAAAATAAATTCTTGCACATTGTGATGAACAAGATTAGAATATCCAAACCAAATGGCGCAGACGTATTGATAAGAGACTCATGGATGATCCCGGAGTCGAATGACAGAGATCGAGATAAACAAACATCGACCTATACGTATACCGATTCACAGAATCAGAACTTGAGAGAATCGCTCGGTTATCCAAAGACAGGAACCACATGAGATCGCTTCATGGACGACGGCAGCCAAGCTAATGTCCAAATTTCGGTCCTAAAATACGCAAAGTCCACCAGAGAAGTCCGCGTACACGAATGCCCTCTGTTACGGACGGATCGACACAAATGTGCTAACTGACCTCCGGCGTCCAGATCACCTCAGATCCATCGCAACCGGTTGTGAATGGACCCATGGAGATTGGCGTTTGCCTCACTGATGATGTGGCGTAGGTAATTGTAATTTCACGAATTTGATCAGATACAAAAGTAACTCATCAAGAATGGAAGCTCAATAAATGACCAGGGAATCATCGGGGCTTCGTAATGGAAAGCACCGTGAGTATTGTGCCTCAAACTCAGAGACGTTCCTAGGAGATATGGCGCTTATGGCAAGATTTTAGGAAACACCTTAGTTATGTAGGATATTATTTTTCTGCGTTTCACTAAAGAGTAATAGCGTTTTTATTTAATATAAATTAACGTTAGAGTATTAAAATAATACTTATGGGAAAATGATCTTTTGGGACATTCTCGGGAACCTTTGACGCCTTTAAGCAAGCGGCGCCTATGGCAAATGCCCTTACCCTAGTTACGGCACTGCTCAAATTATGATAAAGATCAATACATGTACGAAAATGAAAGGAAATAATTAAAGTTATTTAAGCAAACATTTTAAAATTCCGTCGAGAAGAAACTCCTCTTTATAGAGATCTATTTCTCAGAATACACTTCAATACATAAATTATCTCTGGTAAACATTTCTAATGTCGATAAAAGCCACCTGTAACGCAGAAAATCTGTTTTTGCAGTACAGACGTGAAGCGAAAAATAACCATAAATAGATAAAGCTGTATTGTCAGAGCAATCTGTGTGGAGTTCGAGTAATTCTGAGATAAGCAAACTAACCCAATATATGGTAGTGGATTCCAGACAAACATGTCGATGGCACTCATTATGCCTTTGTTTATAGTCTGCCTAATTGCTTGAACGAACCGTTAAAGAAGGAATTTGTTGGAAAATTACAGTCGTGAAAAAAATTACGTAATAATTTTTCGCAGCAACAACTGCCGATGCTCGGCTGATAAGGTTTGTGAGTATTTTCTCGCGCGCGAAAAAAGAACATTTAAAAAATTGACATGGTATTTCTCTTTCATTGGACTCGTGAGAACTGAAACCAAAAAGGTCTCAAACATAAGACATGCGTCTTTTATAGCTACTGACATCTGTCAATTTTTTTTTGGCAAACATTGCATGTCCGACTGCAGTGATGCCCTGAATTCTTGAATAATATTAAGGAGTTTAAAAAAAATTTGCATTTTATGAAAGTGGAACGTTTCGATTGGTGAAGGATGATTTCTAAAGGCAATAAATGGCCCAAATATCGAAGTTATAATCCCCACCCCTCTCCCTATCTTCCCACCCTCTCCCTCCGGTCTTACCTCCCCCTCCATTCCCCCCTCTTATCACCCCCCCCCCCTTCCCTCCCCCTCTCTCCTCTCCCCACACCTCTTCTTCTCCTCAACTCCGTCCTCTCTTTTTTCCCACCTCTAGACCTTTACACCTTTGGCTCGCCCACGCGCACTGCCTCAGCGTCGCTAATGTCGTCAGCACGGCTTGTATGGATGTGTGTGAAAGTGCGCGCTCCCTCTCCCTCGCACGCACGCACAAACGCACGACTAAGCGACGCTGCACGGTGCTGGGGACAGCGCTTGGAGGTGGAGGGGGCGATAGCCGAGTTTGGTGTTGGGGTTCTCTCTTGTTAGTCGGCGCGAACTCAAATTCGATGCTAGAGTGTAGGGTGCGTGTGAAAGGATGTCCCTTTCGGAAACGGGTTGTTAACCGCAGCCACGGAATATGTAGCAATTATACGAAACAAAGTATATAAAGAAGGCCAGGTGTGCTTCGCGCTGAGCGCAAAATGAATTATGTTTAAAATGTTAGAAGTACTGAATGTTAGTAACATTAAACTTGGCTTCCAACAGGTAATGCACTTTTTTGAGAATGTTTCTGTTAGAATTTAAAAAAAAACAAACATGGGTACATTTAAATAAGATAAAAACCACGCACACAAATTTCGAGTGTGTCGGCTCGGAACGGGGAATGCCGCACTGTAACTAAGGGTTTGAAGTGCAAAGTAAGAATTAACTTATATAGAATCGTATGTTGGTTATTAGACGTTGTTGATAATACATTTACATGATTATCCTGCAAGACGCCAGAAGCGCTTGGCAGGGAGTGTCACAGCACCAAATTAACTCTAACTAATGCCTCTGTTGGCCTGTCTTATAGAGATAATAAGAATTATATCAATTTACCCACTGAAATTGGCGAGAATATTTGTAACCATAATATATTTACATGAGCCAACATTTCCGATGATCATTCTTCTGCAAACTTAGCAGCAACAAAAACTAAAATAACATAAAGGATTTTAAAAACAAATAAAGTATTTAAATATACCGTATTCTCTCGTGTACCACGCGCACCTTTTTTCCTGAAGTCGGCGCCAAACAATAGGCCCCGCGTCTTACTATAGGATTTTCTATTTAAATAACATTCACAGTCATTGCAACGTGAGCGTATATACGAAATGCCCTACCGACTTCGTTGAAATCCGCATTTAGGTATAAAAATTACGGATTTGTCGTTTTATAAATCGCAATTCTTCTACCGTAGGTGCAATCTCAAGTCGAACGGGGGGTGAATGCTAATGCTGCTAATACTCGACCATTTTTGCGATAGTGAAAATTGACGCCGTCGTAAATAATTTAAGATTTATATTGCAAATGGCTAAAGATTTTCTTGAAAATGTTGTAGTACATTCCAGTAGATTTAGAAATAAATGCTGTGAACTTTCCTATAAAAATTTGTTCTAATTTTTAACCGATTTTTGACCCTATATTCCAATGTTCAAAAACGAGGTGCGCGTCTTACACGAGTAAATTCGGCATTCCATTGGCATTAAATTTATAACGATCGTAATCTTTGCAAGTATAGAATTATATATCGTCAAATTAAATATCTGACATTGCGATGAGCTTGAATCGCTGCTTTCAGAAAAAGCTGCAATATTTTACCACTCTAGAAATGGTTTTGAATTTTGGTATCCAAGGTAACCACAAGCGATGGCTCCTTTTAAATTTATATTCGAAATTCTTTAGAAACCATCCTCTTTAATTGCAATTTTAAGACGTAAATGATGAGGGAACCATTAATGGTTTTCCATCTTAACATTTAATAAAAACAACGCCAAAAGATATTTCGTAAATGCCCTCGGATTTATTACACCGCATGCTTGCCTCGGTATCTATTATGGAAGGAATTTTCCGCCTCTCCAACGGAATTTCCTCCTAATTTGATAATATTTCGAGCGCCTAAGAAAATCACCCGAAATGTCACGACATTAGCATGCGAGCTGGCGTCCTTAGGGACGCAAACTCTCCCTGGATCATCGAACCGAACGAGCGAAGAGAATCTTTCATAAGAAACGAATCCTCAGTCGGAAGGTTCAATTGATAATAATTCTGTTTAACAAAGCCTCGCTTTGATCGAAGCACAGACTGATATAATTCAAAGGCCGTGCCGTGTGTATCAGCGGTAAAGGAGTGGAAGAGGTTATAGGGAGAGGGTGAAAGAGGGGAGGGGAGGGGAGGGGAAAAAAGAGGAGGAGGCGGTCATCCTATAACGGTTACAGAACTAATTAACGCCGACTCTCAAATATTATCCTTCGCAACCCCCGTTTCCCGTAATTACCGGAATATTCGCTCGAGCGAATTCACCAAACCTTGAATAGTTGTGTCGCCGGGGAGACGCTCAACAATGCGTTCATAATTCAAAGGTAGAGACGAGGGATCCCGTTGGGGTGGAGATGGTGGGGAGGAGGAGGGAGAGAGGGGAGGGAGAGAGGGGGGAATTCGGCGTTGGCGAAAATGGAGAGGCACTGAAATAAAAGAGGTGGAGGAGATTTGACTCTGGGATTGGGTGGAGTGTCGTAGAGTTGAGGGGCGTGGCGGGCAAGGCGAGGATACGGGAGTGTGTTTTTAAATCGGAAAGAGAGAGAGAGGGAGAGAGGGTGGAGGAGGCGTGCTGCTGAACGCGCGTTCGGAGAATGCATTTATGGAAGAGAGGAATTGGGGAAGAAGGCGGAAAAACGGTTCGCGGAGGAGGGAAAGAAGTGCGGAATAAATAAGAACCGAAGGGCAAATGGAGAGCCGGAGAGAAAGAGAATGAAAGCAGGGAGAAAGTGGAAGAGGCGAAAGAGGGCTGCGGTTATGGAGACGTAAGAATGAGAGGGAGAGAGAGAGAGGGAGAAAGAGAGAGAGAGAGAGAGAAAAGAAGAGTGAGAAGATGAGATGGTTAGTTGAAGAGGTGGAAGGAGATCTATAAAGTAAAAAACACAAGGTGGCGAGGAGATTCGAGGAAAAGAAAAGCGCGTAGATAGGGAAAGAAGGAGAGGAAGGTGGTAGCGGAAACGGTAACTATGGCACTGATGTGGATAGAAGTAAGGGAAGTGGAAATTGAAAAGTTGAAAGAAGGGGATTAGTTGAGTGTCTGAGACAAGGAAAGTCGATAGGGTGTTGGAGGGGGGAGGGAAGGGGAAGGTGTAGAGGAGGGGAAATAGGGGGGGGGGGGAGGAGGTGTAGAGTAGAGGAGGGGAGAGGTAGAGAGAGGGAGATTTTAAGGCCATCGCCTACGGCACAATGCAGGTTTCGTAACCAATATACATGAGGTCTATTTCGAATTCAATAGACTCCATATTTATTTATATACACCCAACCCAACCTCACCAATTCGGACTAATAGGGGGAAGGGGTAGGTTTAATTACTGAAAAGTGTGTATTATTGAACGTAATTACGTATTTTCAGGCCGTAGTTCCCAAAAACAAGCAAATTTATCCTTAATCCATCAACGTATGTTAATACTCACATTTCATCATACGAAGATTATTTAAAAATCATATTTGAATTCTTATCACGAACATCTGTTACATTATCTTTCTGTTTCTAATAGAAAAAGCGTTACTTTATTGCACAAAAAAATTGATTAGAAAGAATCAAATCAAATAGAACACAAATGATACATTTTTAAAACAATAAACTATAATTAATGTGTTAAGCTTTAATAACAACAAATTTAATCAGATGGATACGGTCCCTCCCCTATCGTCTTATTCTCTTTTTTGAAGAAATCTTAAATTTTTTGTTGAGTAAAGGTCCTATTGTATTGCCGTATCATAAAACGTCGTACATCATTTCTCTTGGAGAATAAAAATATATTTCAAATTCCTCGTCTGAATTAGCAAATTTAATAGAAGAGTATCGAGGCAGCTCTGGTGGCATCGTGTAATTAAAATTTTTCTTCTTCTTCACTTCCTACTTCACCTACAGAAGGCAGTCCGAATTATAGAGGGTCCGAATTAGTGAGATTGTCTGTATTTGGAATACAGTATCTGCTTTAATTAAGAGTAAAATAGAACGGTTTCGATAAATTGTGTTGGAAATTTTATAGCCTACCCATTTTCAAATAGGTTACATAAGATGTAAAAAATTTAATACAAACTAATCTATTAATTACTCGGGAGATGGATTTTTATTTTTACAGACGGAAAGGATATTATTACTGTTGCAGTTTTCTAAAGTAATTCCTTACTTTTCATATTTTCATTAGAAGATTCTAGCCGTAATTAAGAGAAGACTCGGCGTCTCAACCTGTCTTCATGCCAAGTGAGAAAATCTGATGTGGCCAACATATGACTTTCTCCATATTTGGGGTACATATATTTAAATTATTATGAATAGCATTATAAGGCAAAATTATTATTTCGTATCCTAAAAGAATACACTCGTCCTTATTGCCGTAAATTAGGTATATTTTGAATATGTTTACAGAATTCACCGCTACATGGTTGTGGCGCTGTATACGGGAAATTACGAAAAAGTTAAATATCTCCGAAATGGATGGTTCTACGAAAATTTGTTTCAAACATAACTTGGAAGAAATATTATTCTCTACAACTTTGGTCCTTACGAAGATTACCAATTACGATGTTTTTAAGGAGGTACCTATTTGAAGGAAACCGAAAAACCGATTATTTATAAATAATTCCTAAACAAAAACTGCCATACAAAATTGTTTCAAATGAAAGTTGTAGGAAATTATATTCTCTATAACCTTTGTATAGAATTGTATATAAAATAATAACGTTTTAACGGAGAAATATCGCAAAAACCGAATCGGATTTCGAATAAACCTCGACTTTCGGTTAACCTGTATTGTCCAAAAACTAATCAGTTCTTTGTGCTCACCCTAAAGTGTTATATATGAAATTTGGTATCAATATGGCACGTACTTTTCGAGTTAGTGCGCCCAAAATCACATACATCCACACAGACATCATTCCGAAAATATTCTAAACGTGTTCTAGGGACCTCAAAACGTGTATTTTCGTTGAAATCTCGAAGACGATTTTTTTCATGAACAGAATACTTTCCCATTACTACGTATGATTAAAGTAAAAATTATATGAAAAACCTCCATAAAAATCATCACATTCACAACTACCATGCAAGACAATACAACAAACTGCATTTTAACCTAGGGTTCCCATACGTCCCGGTTTTCCGGGATTTATTCCGGATTTTAGTCATCTGTCCCGGTGTCCCGAAAATTTTCTTCGGGACGCCCAATTGTCCCGGTTTATAGGAGCACTCTCCGTACTTGTTTTCAGTGATCGAGATTTCCAATGCATACGGTTTCTTATTAATTAATAGCGTGTTTTCTTATTTTCACATGTTCACTGTTCGAAAGGAACGTTTAAAGGAGTTCTATGATTTTGTTGTTGTAGAATATAGTAAGTTGCTATCTCATTTGAAAACTCGTTGGTTATCACTATGTACTACGATTGAACGAATTTTAAAAATTTTTGAAGGCTTAAAATATTATTTCATGTCTGATGAAAGGGCTCGTATTTTCATTTTGCATTTTTTAATTAATGTTTTGGGAGAAGCATATTTGTGTACCGTACACAAATTCTTGCAATTCATGAATGGCCAGATATTAAAGATTGAGAAAACAAACATCACTATTATAGAGGTAAAAACATTGTTGAAGAAACAATTGAAATGTTTGCTAGTAGAACAACTGATAAATTTTTGCTTATTAAAACTAAAGAAATATTGCAACTATGTGAGGATGAAGAAAAAAATAAATTTAGCAACGAATTCATCGAATTTTATTCAACAGCAAGGGAGGATTTAATAAATTGGACTGAACCACTAAAGCAGTATATATTTTTGAAATCACTGACTTTAAAATCTATATCAAAGTGGGATGATGTTGCATATTCTAGTGTACCGCTTAAAAGAAATGGAATTAAATTTACGGAAAATATTCTGTACGCACAATTTGTATTATTGACGGAAGTGATTAGCAATGAAATTGAAAATAATGTAAATTGGAAAACGATGAATTGCAACGAGAAGTGGATGACTATCTTTATGAAAATCGAATTTATCTAGCAAAAGAGTGAATTCTTTAGAATTTGTTCATTTGTGTTTGCAAATCCGGGTCACAATGCAGGCTGCGAAAGAATTTTTTCTTTATTAGACTCTCAATGGACTGACGAACGGAACAGATTAGAAATCAGTACAGTTAACACAATACTCATATGGGTCTTTAATTTAAAAGATCTAACTTGTGAAGATTTCATGAATTCCATAAAAGAAAATGAAGAAATATTAAAATCTGCGCAAGGATCAGTCAAACATAAATGTAAAATTAAATTTTAAGATTATCATTTGATGAATGGAATTTTTTGTTTTAAAAATTCATAACTCATTAATTAATTCTTCTTCATTTAATAATGAATGTTTTCTTAGGTGATAATGGTTAATATATGTAACTAGTATTTGATTTTTTGTTAATTTTGCAATAAAGATTTTAATTTTTGAAATTTCATTCGTTCATGTAACTTTGAATTGATTTTTGTTTAGTGATAATCATGCTTTTTCATGCTTAATGACTTGAAATTCAAATATCTCTTGTAATTTTTTGTTTATAATGTAATAGTGATCAGTATTTTTATTTTAATACGATTTACACATTACAATTTGTTTAATTTGTAATTATGGAATGTGATAACAATTTGGATGTTTCAAAGTGTAATACTCTATAAATCAGTGTTTCTCGACCAAAAATCTGCCGTGGACTGGTAAATGTTGTGAACGTTCCACCAAGGACCGGTAAAATTTAGCAAACTACATAACTTTTATTTGTTTTCTTCAATGAAATTTTATTAAAAGATAAGAATTAAAAAAAGTCACAACTTTTTAAACATTTAACTGTCAAAATAAGAATAAATTTATCTTAAACATTTCACCAAAGTTTCGCGGACCGATGGTTGAAACACTGCTATAAAGAACAATTCATGTGAAATTTGTATGTTCCATTCTTATCAATGATTAATATTTTTTATGTCGTAACCACTCATTCTGAACAATCTGTTAGATAATTGACTTCCTTATGTGATCATGATTTCAATTTTCTTACGTGTAAAATACAATATGTTATGTATTTAATTTTAAGTGTATAAATAAAAATTGCAAAACTTTATAACAGATTGATTTTAAGAAAGCCTTTGATATGGTTGATCATGGCATTCTTTTAAAGAAACTTGAAAAAATAGGGATTAGAGACAAATTTCTTGACTGGTTTAAAAATTACCTGCAAAATTGAAAAATAGTAGTCAAGATCGGTAATAATGAAAGTGAACCAGATAACCTTAGGATGGGAATTCCACAGGGATCAATTTTAGGACCGATATTGTTTATTATCTTTGTAAATGATATGATTAAAGTGGTGAAACATTGTAAGATTATATTATATGCTGATGACATGGTTTTATTAACCTCTCATGCTGACTTTGATACAGCAAGTTAAATGATGCAAAATGATGTAAACTGTATGGTCAAATGGACTTATGACAAAAAAATGATTATAAACAGTAAAAAATCAAAAGTTATGCATATAGTATCTAAACTAACTTTTCAAAGGAGAGTGTCTATTTTGTTGCATGACCTTACATGTATACGTTCAAATGGTCATGAGTGTGCATGTCAAAAACTGGAACAGGTTCATCAACACACATATCTAGATGAACATTTCAACTTCGGGGCACACATAAGGATGCTGATTGGTAAGATTAGAAAATTATTGTATCAATTTTAATGTTTCCAAATATGTTCCACCTTATGTGTTGAAACAAATGTATTATGCGTTAGCAGAGAGTATATTAAGGTATGGAATAACAGTATGGGGATGCTCGACTAGTACATATTTTAATAAATTAAGATCTAGTCAAAGTAGATTGATAAAACTTATGTGCAAAAATATGAAAAATAAAAACCAGAATTGGGTTAATGGAGATTCTTTCAGGTTTCTGGATATTCTACTTACTGATAAACTGTTTATGTACATTATAATAACACAAAACTATTTTTCAAATAAAGATAAGGTACATAGAATATATAACACAAACATGAAATTACGAGATGCAAAACTATATGAAGAACCAATGTACTATACAAACAAGTTAGGAAAGTGTACAACGTATCACAAATGGGCGCGTTTCGTGCAATGGAGTAATAGATAGAAATTATTTACCTGTACATGAGGGAAATAGCATTTTAAAGTTCTTATATTCTTCAAAAATAATCCATTTTCTTCCTATTTAATAATATTGCATGCATGCGTAAGGAAATTAAACGTTTGTTTGTGAGATTGTTTATGATAGCAACAATGAAGAAGTAACCATGCAAGAAATTTTCTAAGTTCAAATCGAATTAAGACATTCTCATTTGATTTTATAGATAACGGCTACTCCTACGATAAAAATGTATAGGAAAGAAAATACTCTTCTTTACAAGTTCTACAACTTTTATTTGAAAAACATTTTGATATGAGCACTACTTTACGAGATATGACGAAAATTTAATTTTTTGTCACCAGTAAGTGGTACCCCTGATTGGGGTACGTGATTCATTTTTGCGAATTTCTTCTTATATTTGATTGTAAGTCCTTAATATCAAATTTCATGAAAACCCGTTCGGTAGAAGCCGAGAACGAACATGCGGACGGACGGACGGACAGACAGACGGAGGGACGGACGGACGGACAGACCGACGATAATAGGCCCTCACGCTGGAAGCGAAATGCGCCTAAAAGGGTAAAGAGCAATTATCAGTGATTATTCCAAAGGTCTTAAATAAACTACCCAAAGAGTTAAGAGATTTAACCAATATAGGAGAATTGAAAAGAAAAATTAAAAAATCGCTCTTGGATATGTAATATGTCAAATTTTACAAAATATGAATAGTTTATCTGTGTTTAAATTATAAAATATTTAAATTATTTTATATTGATCAAAATACCGTGTTTGAACCTTTGGTTAAGGCTCTAGATGTAGAAAAACCTAGCACCTCCTTACGAGCTAAATTGGCTCAGGGAGACTCGAATGCTATTTCTTTCTTTTCTACATTTTCTTTATTATTGTGAATTTTTTACTCCAATGTTATATATCGTAGATATCTCATTATCTTTCTTTATTATTATATCTTGTTATTTCTTTTGTACAAATTCCGTTGTGATATAGATATGTCAAGCATAAATGTTTTTGGGATGTGTTGATCTGGATGTTTCTTGAGCACTTGCATATCGAGTACAATATGACTTTGTTAAAGATCAGCATACGCTCATTCAAAACACATCCAATTATTATTATTATTGATTTTTATTTATATGTAATTGTAAAATCGTAAATGTTATATTTTTAGAATTTTAAATGTAAAATAAATTAACAAAGTATGGAACACTATTTTGTAAATGTAGTAGAATCTGTAAGTTATCACCTGGCCTCATGGCCAACTTGTAACTTTTATGTAAACTTGTAACCTTGAAATCTTATTAAACTTTTATAAGGCAGAAAAAAGTTTAAACAACCTATTTTCTTATTAACAGAGTAACAGAAGCAAAAAATACATTAAAACAATATTTGAATACCTCGAACTACAGAAAATGTCTAAAAATGCATTTGTCCAGGTTATGTCCCGAATATGTCCCAGTAATTTCCCGGTTATGTCCCAGTTGTCCCGGATTTTTCATCTTCAAAATAGGAAATGTCCTGGTTTTGCACCTTCGGCCTCTGGAAACCCTATTTTAACCATATCGGATAGAAAACAGCATCCATTGTTCTTAAAGAAATGGACATCTAAAGAATAAGCTACTAACTTCACTGAAGAACGTTCACCAACCTACCATGTTCAAAAAAAGACAAAGAGATTTTAACATCAAAATTATATTACTCTGTTGAGGAATATTTATATGACCATGTTTCATAATTTAGATTCTAATATTGATAAGCATATTTTGGCATTATTATTGTAAAAATGACGTGTAATTGTGAATATATATTTCGTATCTTATTACCAGCTTATAAATGCATATATATTTCTCGTAAATTCATATCTATATGCATCATATTTTATCAAACGACTCCTATATCTACATGATTGTGTGATCGAAAAGATAATAAATAATATTACTTTATTATTATTATAACCTGCTCTTTTACATTTCGCATTCATAAAATGGAAGAATCACATTAGTCGAAAGCATTATACCTATATATGTACTATATACGATGACAAACAATAACATTCGATTACTCTGGACTACATTCCCTGATCTCATACAAACTAAAATTCATCGTTGTCTCTTTTTTGTAACAACCGTAAAATTCGATTGGTAATTCGTGGAATTTAGAAGTACAACTCATTATGTCTTATATACGCATTATAAACGAGGCCAAACAAACGGTGAAAGTACAAAGAAAAATTTCCGAGTGCTTCCAGAGAGCGGTTCAATTTTTAAAAAAATGTCGTCTCATTGAAGCAGGTCTCTTCGTCCACACTTTGGAGATATATTCCGATAAAGTAAGCATTAAGAAAGAGAATTCAGGCATGGCGAAACCCTATTAACCCCGCGAACATCCCCTGGAGGTTATCACCAACTCTTCCCTAATAGCTTTCAAACGGAATACAAACCAAGTCTGAATAAGAGAGTGAAACATGAAATATGAGCTGTAATTAATTTTCCTAAAATTGGAGCGTTTTTTTTATTATTACTACTAAAACGTAGATCGATTGAAGCGTATTTAGTTGGGAGATTGTTAACTGGCGAGGCTAAAGGACAGTTATATATTTCATGCTTTAAAAGTGCCATGAATTGTATTACGCACTCGGAATAAGTGAATTTGATAAGGATAAGGTTATGTAGACTTAAAAATAATGACGCAGTGGGGAATTGGGTCTCAAAGGACGGGCTAAGATAAGTCATCTTAATATTAAGATAATGTGGTACAGTAACTCTTTTGTGCCCTAGTCCAGCGTGGATGTTTCGACTATAAATATTGGCCACTGAAAATCCAGATAATTGACTAATATGTCAATAATGTAAAAAATATCCCATATTAATAATATTTATGCTCATGTGAGGCAGAAATAGAGCAAAACAGCCCCTAAAAATTGGAATTTTTACAATATCGGATTTCTTCCATTGGACGAAATTTAATCTTAATAGCAATAAAATAGCAGCCCTCTGATTCACATTCAAAGCTTACCCATATAAAAGCTTTGAGCTTTTTACCGATCAAAACTAACTATTTATGCAAAATCTAAAGGAATTTGAATTTCATCTTCAAAAATAAGAAGCTACAATGCTTAGCTCGAGTCTTGACGAGAAATAATTTTTAAAAAGCTAATATAAAAACGTCTGTACCGATTTTCGTGCATTTCTTATGGGACAAAAATAGCCCCTTAAAATTTGAATTTGAATTATTTTTTATTTCGGTTATGAGCAAAAATCATTATAATCGTACCAAATTTCAAGTCTCTGTCTCGTGTGAAAGGGAGTAGGGGGGGGAGGATGGGCGGGGGGAGAAAGGAGAGAGAGGGAATGAGAGTGGGAGGGGAAGGTCGTAGGAAGGGGATAAAATCCATTTACAAGGGTAAAATGATATCTTAAAATTTGTAAAATATAATCTTATCAGTTGTCTCCACTCAATATTTTATTCCGGGAACTTGGATCATCAAAATTTTTCACACTGGAAATAGTTCTTAAAAACAACCCTTCCAATGCACTATATTTCGCTTCAGATGGATTTTCTGCTTACCCAATAATTCTTCGACTCGAATCAATTCATTAGATGAGCACTATCAGGTTAAGATACAGAGAATTAAACGAAAGGGAAATGCGGAAATTTGCGATTATTCATTAAGAACGCCGGCGAAAAGAAAATTAAAGATTAAAAAATATTTAAAAGCAATAAATGAGTTCGTTCTTATAATGCATTAGAACAGCATTCGATAATTTAATGCCGATGAGTAATATCGACGTATTTCGATTCGAATGATCTTAATCGGCACATTGCTTGTGAAGAGAAACTGAAAACGCACTTTGGACTTCCAAATTCACAAAAACTTCATTGGAATATAAAAAAAGAGAATCTGAAACGACACAAATCGTTTTCGACCGGAGAATTTGTTTTGCTAAAGAATCCAAACTGAATTAACCTGTCATTCCAGAGAAATAGAGAGAGCGAAAATTCCAACGGAAGCGTATTGAATAACAAGAGAATAACTGGAGTAACTGATTAATAAGATTAACGCCAAGTTAGTTCTCTGGAAGAGAAAAAAGAAAATGCTATCGACCGTAAGAGGTTCGGTATTCTGCTGGTGAGGGCGTGTTACTCTTCTCCCTATAATTCAGCGGCTTATGCTCAATGGTTCGTAAGAAAATGAGATTTCCTCGGATGACAAAAGTCTCTCCTTATTCGAGAGAACGCTCTGTTTAGAAATATTATAGGAAAGCGAAACAATACATATATTAAATCGATGAATAACACCATAGCTCGTTTAATTTTGTTAATTGAGGCGTTCAAATTTGTCAAGACTCATTTATGTTAGGTATGTTCGTCCGGTGCTTGATGTCACCCACAAGAAAATAGTCTTTCAAAGAAAATTACTACTGAATAGTACCGGTAAAAATAACATGTTCGTTGTAATTCCTCTTGTTCTGTCGCAAGTCGAATACGAACTCATAAAGGGTCGCTCATTGAAGATGTACACTCATTTCCAAAAGTCAAGCGACACGGCTCGGTCACGCCACACATAGTCCGGAGCTGAAAGTTCCGAGTATGTTGGTACCCATTGCTTCAGGGGTAGCAGGAGAGGGGAATGATAGTGAGGGGAGGAAAGAGCGAGGAGGTGAGTTTCGAAGCCTGGGTTGGCGTGCTGGAAGAAATGAACGGAATCAGAGCCTATGAGACAAAACCCATTCAACAGTGCGAGGGCATCCAATCCAACTCGGAAAAAAGGACTGTCTCAGTGGTTGCCTTCGCATGCCAAGGGTAACAAGAAAACCTCCGAGAGATGGAGGCGTGTAAACGGTTCGAAGTCCACAGTGATGTCTTACAATGGGATAGGGAAACATAAATGAATATGCCGCGGCTAGAAAGCACTTTCGGAAAAGATGCAATATTTTCATCTTTGTGAGCGTTATTAATGCGAAATGCTAGGCTGCACTTCACTTCGGAAATCGTAAAAAATCATCAATGGGTCAAGGGCAAAAATTATATAATACTCCATAAATTAGGATAAAAAAATGAGAGCTGTTGATTTAGTGGAGATCCTGAATGAGCATCTTCTGCCTATGTCAGACAGGTAGTGCCAGATGGCGAAGACGTGGTAGTAATACAAGATAATTAATTCATCCTTAGATACGACCGGTGTAACTCGACAATTTTTTTTGACCAGAACTGGATTATCAATGTTCTGCCCTGGCCAGCTCGCTTGCCGGATATGAATCCCACTGAGAACTTATGGGGTATAATGGTGAATGAGTGGACGGAAGGAAAGTTCAAGACGGCAGCCGATCTTGAAGAGAATGTTATGGAACTCTGGGGCTCAATCGGACGACGGCCACAAATATGTGAAAATTTAGTACGGTTCATTAACCGTCGAATGCAAGGAGTGATCGACTCAGGCTGAGACTTCACTAAATACTAAAATAAAACACTACATAATCTTTCATTGTTTTCATTGCCTATTAAATGCTGCTAGAATAAAATTTTTTTTCGAAAATTTAAATAAAGTCAATATAAAATGTATCCACTATCTGTGAGAAAAGTGCTACATGTGATAAATTGCCATTTATTAGAGTTTTGGTAAAACTGATTAGATAAAAGATGTAAATACTTCCTAATGTTCTCCCGAAAAAGCAATTTTCGTGCTGACAATTTCTTGACGCTTGAGTGATACAGTACGGTGGAATAAAAATTTTATTCCGACGAGCGAGCTGGCCAGGGCAGGACATTGATATTCCAGTTCTGGTCAAAAAAATTGTCGAGTTACACCGGCCGTAACTAACGACGAATTATCTTGTATTACTACCACGTCTTCGCCGTCTGGCACTATCTGTCTGACGTAGGCAGAAGATGCTCATTCAGTATCTCCACTAAATCAACAGCTCTCATTTTTGTCATCCTAATTTATGGAGTATTATATAATTTTTGCCCTTGACCCATTGATGATTTTTTACGCTTTCCGAAGTGAAGTGCAGCCTAGCATTTCGCATTAATAACGCTCACAAAGATGAAAATATTGCATCTTTTCCGCAAGTGCTTTCTAGACGCGGAATATTCTTCATGTTCCCCTCTCTTCGAACCGTTTACACGCCTCCTTCTCTCGGAGGTTTTCTTGTTACCCTTGGCATGCGAAGGCAACCTCTCAGAGTCCTTTCTTCCGAGTTGGATTGGATCCTCTCGCACTGTTGAATGGAGTTTGTCTCACCAGCTCTGATTCCGTTCGTTTCTCCCTGCAAGCCTATGCAGGCTTCGAAACCCACCTCCTCAGTCTTACACCCCTCCCTATCATTCCCCTCTCCTGGTTCCCCTCAAGCAATGGATACCAACATACTCGGAACTTTCAGCTCCGGCCTATGTGTGGCGTGACCGAGCCGTGTCGCTTGACTTTTGGAAATGACTGTACGTATAATGAAAAAGTACGATGCTATGCGGAGCGTTTCAGAATTAAATATAAGATTTCAATCGTACATCAAAACACCTAAATTAGAGAAGTACCTATTCTAAAGATTACATAATCATCAGAGGCAGGTCCGCGATTATTAATGGCTAAAGCTGGTTCTTCATATACTCCTATTTTCCGCAGTTTTCTTCATGTCTTGATAACTCTCTTTCCCTTTCAAGTCGTCTACCAGCTGAAACCTTTTCCGACCTCTTTCTCTTTTTCCATCCAGTTTTCCTTCTAGCACTTCTTTAATCATGCACTCTCTCCTCAGGTAATGTCCAATCCAGATCGCCTTCCCCTTTATGATAATCGTTCGCTCATCTCCTATTCTTCGTAGTAATTCCTCGTTTTTCATCCTATCCTATCTTCTCCATGTCCACATTTCGAAGCTTTCCAAGTATTTAATACCATTTTTCCTTAGCGTTCCTGTTTCTGCCCCATACAAAGATATACTCCATACAAAGCATTTATCAACTTCTTGCAGATATCCTCCTTTATATTCCCCGTTAGTAGAAGTTTCTTTCTTCTAAAAGCGGATTTTACTTTCGTTATTCTAGCCCTGATTTCATCGGTACATTTTGCTTCTGTCGTTATGATGCTTCCGAGGTATTTATAATCTGAAATTTGTTATACTGGCTTTTTCCCAATACTTAAGTTCAAATTTTCTTCTTCTTTACTTGATATTCGCATGACCTTGACTTTTTCTGTATTAATTTACATAACGTATTTTGTACATGTTATCACTAGTCTATTTATCATTTTCTGGAGTTCCTTTTCCTTTCATGCTAAAAGTACTTGATCATCCGCGTATTTCAGTGTTCTTATAATCCTTCTTCCAATTTTGAAATCTCCCATGCCATCTAACATTTCCTGCATTAGCCTCTCTTCATATATATATAGAATAGGATCGGCGATAGGCAACAGCTCTGTCTTACTCCTCTGCCGATATTTAATCCGTTGGTGTCCGCATTTTCCAATCTGACCTTTAAAACTTGATTCACGTATAGATTTTTGAATCCTGTATTTCCAGTATACACCTATATCCTTCTATATCCTCATCAAAATTACCCAATTTACTCTATCAAAGTTCTGCCAGTCGACGAAACATACGCATCAATCCTGGCTGTACTTTATTGTCCTTTCTGATATGATTCTCACGACACGGATGGCCCAGTCTATTGTTGTGAATACTTCCTCTAGAGCTGCTGTAAATAACGTTTCTTCATGCAGCTGGATATATGTTGTCGCATTTTTGTAGATATTCTTGATCAAGGTTATGTACATTTCTTCTACTCCTTGTTCCTTTAGTGCACTTAACACCGATGAAGTTTGGACAGAATCGAATGCATTCCCGTAGTCGATGAAGCATATACATAGAGGTAATTCGGACTCGTTAGTCCGACTGATTACCTCTCTCACGACTTGGATGTGGTCCATCGTGTTATACCCACTGCGAAATCCAGCTTGCTCTCTGGGTTGCGCAGAATCAAGATAGTTTTGAAGTCGCACAGGGAGTATTTTGGTGAATATTTTGTAGACTGTTGGGAGTAGGCTGATCGGTCTATAGTTATTCAAATCTTTTTTGGAACCTTTCTTGTGCAGAAGGATAATACATGCGTGGTTCCACGTTTTTGGTACCTTAGGTACGATGTAAAAAGCATGGGAAGGATCTCGTCCATATAGCTACTCGTTCGTTTCAATACTTCCTGAGGCATATTACTTCATGATTTGTATTAAAAAGGTTTGTATAAACGAGTTCATTATAATTAGGACATTACGTATGTGTTTTTTTGCAGGGGACTAAATTACGCGACTTACAAATGAGCATTTTGTGTTTCTATTATCAACATTTAACTGTAGTTTTGTTTGTTTTTACCAAGTTGATTGTTTTCTTAGGGCTATTACTAATTTTCATTTTCCTTCTTTTTTAGATGAGCAGTCTTGCTTTTAATGTTAACTTTTTTCTAGCTTTGTTCCAATTATTCTGCCCATTTATTGAACGGCTTTATTGAGTATTTTTATTAATTATGATTCAACTTCTTGGTCTTCTAGTGCACTGAATCGATTTACGAGTTTGAGTTAAAATCCTTCTTTTCGTTCATTTAGCACTTAGCATTAGGAGAAGATCCAGCCATATTTTTTTGAAGAAGTAAACAAGGGAGTGATGATGGCATGGAGCGCTTTTGGAAAGAATGCATACATCTTGAAATCCAATATCCCAGTATTCCTAAAAAGGAGATTGTATGACCAATGCGTTCTGCTTGTTCTAACCTGTGGATGTGAAACATGGACCATGAACGCTAGAATAACCCAGTACCTTCAAGCAACGCTGATGTGATGTGATTAGAAGCGTGAAGGCGCTAAAACGGCAGTGGGCGGGCCACATTGCTAGAAAAAATGACCATCGTTGGACGTCCAGTGTCATCGAATGGATCACAAGAAACATCAAGAGACCGAAAAGAAGACCGAAAGACAGGTGGGACAGAGAGCTTGTTAAGTTCTTGGGGAAAACTTGGAGGAGGGAGGCAGTTGACAGGGAAAACTGGAAGAGTCTGGGGGAGGCCTTCATCCGTCAGTGAAGGTAAGAGAGAAAAGAATAACCAAAATAAAAACATGGAGGTGAGACCAAAAGAAGATGAGTAGTAGAAGAGTAGAAAGAAAAGAATGGAGGCAATACAGAGATGAGGTTGAAAAGAGAAGAATAAGGATGAGGAAATGAAGAAGAGGAAGAATGAGAAGTAATTGAAACTTAGGATAAAAGAAAATATTCAAAAAGAATGGTAAAAGTGAAAGATGACGAAAGAGAGGATAGACAATGAGAAGGTCCTGATAAGAGTAAAGGCAAAGGGGAAGAAAGGAAGAGGAGAAAAGAGAATGCAAACGGGGGAAGAGTAAAATAGTCGCAGTGGAAAAGGTGAGGAAAGGTTTAATCGGAAATTAAGAGAAAGAGAGGAAAAGCGAGAGGGTCAAGAGGCTAAAGGAGAAAGGAAGTGTAAGATGATTATGGAGTAGGAAAGTAAAACATTGATAGGAATAAAGGGATAAACGAAGGAAGGGGAGAGGAAAAGAGAAGATTAAGAGCGGAATTGGAAGATGGTTAGAGGGGAAGGATGCGCGGAGGAGATAGAGTGTGGAGAGTGGGATAGCAAGATAAGTAGTGGAGGGGAAGAGGGAGGGGAGAGGGGTGGAGTGAGAGAGACAAGAAGAGAGCGGGGGAGGGAGGGGGAGAGAGGAGAAAGGGTGAGTAACAAGGGTGGGGAGAGAAGTGGAAGTGGGAAAGAGGAGAGGAGTCAGGGTGAGAGAGAGAGGCGAGAAGGGAGCCGGGGGAGAGAGGATAATGGGCAGGTGGATGGGGCGGAGGTAATGACGAAGAAAGGAAGAAGATAGTTTAAGACGCGAGGAAGGAAAAGAGGAAAGGCTTAGTAGAACGCAGGGAAAATAAAGAGAGGCGGTAATGGGAATAGCAGAAAAAAGCAGTTGGTGTTGAGAGTGAGAAAGGAGGAGGGCGAAGGAGAAGAGTAAAAAGAGAAAGTATTAGAGAGGCGGTCAAAGAAGAAGTAGCAGAGAAAGGAAGGAACTCATCCAACAGGGGATGAGGCATTTAGGAAACGTCGGGCATTAAAATTAAACCAGAAGAGGGCGAAGTTTAAGAAAAAAAGAATAATTAAAAGTTTTTTGTAGAAAAGAGCATGAGCTAGATGGAATAAAAGGAGGGATGGCCACCGGAAATATGTGAGATGGATAGTATAAGTTTCCCAGAAAAGGCGATTAAAACTGGTTGGGTTTTGTCGCGAAGAATGAGAGGGTCAAGTAAGAAGTTCAAGCAACGGCTAACTCCCGCGCGGCCGCAGTCTAAGAGACACATCACGGCGGAAGAACTCCACAAGACTCTTAGAGTATGAGGCGAGCGACGAGATGGCTCCGAGGAAGCAATTTGGCGACGGAAGCCTTAGGGCATTCATCCCCACGCAACATTTGCCACACCCCCTCCGCCCCCTCTCTCCCCCTCCGCCCCCCTCTCTCCCCCCTCCGCCCCCCCTCTCTCCCCCCTCCGCCCCCCCTCTCTCCCCCCTCCGCCCCCCCTCTCTCCCCCCTTCTCCGCCCGATCGAGTGCATCCCATTCCACTCACCCTCCCTTCTTATCTCCCGCCATTCCTATCTCACCCTCTCCCACTCTCCCTCCACCCCCCCCCACACACTCTCGCTCTTCCATTTCGCTCATTTGGAACTCATTTCCCCTCCTCCCGCCACTACACCCTCTCTCTTTCTCCCTCGTTGCCCTCTTCCTCGCCATTTTCCTTTGACCCTCGTGACCTACCTGTCGTCCTCCTCTATCGTACTAATCCGTATTATGCCTTGTCCATATTTTGCGTCGCCTCTTCGCTCTGTCACTCGCATTTTCACTGAACCACTTTACTCCGAGTTGTATTCTCTCCCTCCCTCCTTCGTAGATACTTTCCTATTTTAGGTTTCACCTCCACTTCGTCACTTTTTTCTTTTCAGTCTCCTCTGATTGGACAAACACCTCGTGTTTATATATTCGTTTGTGCGTTCGTAAATGCAGACACCCGTTTGTTTTCCATCCCTTTCTCCATGCGTGTCTCTTCGATACTCCCAGGGGCTATCCAGTGTGTCCACACACGTATCTGCGGAAAATACTTCTCACCACATAGTTGCGTATTTATTTTGTTTATTTCAGGTATATATATATATATAGAGAGAGTCTTGATCAGAATTGAAGGGGAAAGGCGTAAAAAATGAGCGGGTGAAGTTATGAAAGGAAACCGTCTGCTGTAATATTTGATAATAGGAAGGATTTTAGGAAAGAGGTAGGAGAAGATATGTATGTTAGATGCATTGAAAGGACGAATTGGGCGTGAGAGGGTGAAGAGAAAGAAATCGGGTATCACAGACATTAGATTTTTAGTGAAATCAGGTAAATATGCCACGTATATTTATGAAGTGCTCATGCAGGTTTATGGCGATGATGCAATGTCGAAATTTTGGGATTTGAGAAAGTATGAGAGTTTTGCGGAAGGAAGGAAAAATGATTATTATACACATAGTGAATACTTATGGGCAATTTTAGGAAATTAGATAAATCTAAGCGCTGGAACATCTTCTAGATTTAGCACTGCAAATTATTTTCGGATATGTTTCCAGTAGAGGCAGAGATGCTGGGATATGTGTATAAAGTCGCATCAACTGACTGCTACTTATTAAATAAAATGTTTCATATTTCTCTCCCCGTTACTTTATTGCCAGATATCGTACATCATTCCATCAGCCTTATCAATCCACTGACGGATGAAGGCCTCCTCCAGACTTTTCCAGTTTTCCCTGTCAACTGCCTCCTCCCTCCTCCAAGTTTTCCCCATGAACTTAAACAAGCTCTCTGTCTTTTGCTCCTCTATTCGGTCTCTTGATGTTTCTTGGGATCCATTCGATGACATCGGACGTCCATCCAACGATGGCCATATTTTTTCCAGCAATAAGGCCCGCCTACTGCCGTTTTAGCGCCTGCACTCTTCTAATCACGTCACAGACTATCGACTTCTTTCGTACCCATTCGATCCCTTTGCGGTATCTCCATGCTCCTCAGGGTTGCTTGAAGGCACTGTGTAATTCTGGCGTTCATGGTCCATGTTTCACATCCACAGATTATACAATCTCCTTTTTAGGAATATGGGGATATTGGATTTCAAGATCTATGCATTATTTCCAGAAGCACTCCAAACCATCTTCACTCCCTTCATTTACATTTACATTTACATAAATACCCTGCAAGCCGCTAGAAGCGTTTGGCAGGGGGTGTCACAACACCAAGTGAAGTCTAGCTAATTCCTCTGTTGGATTGTCTTATCGCGTCTGGGAAAAAGGATCGGTAGTATTTCTCTGTTCTAGCGGTAATTTCGACATATTTTCTCCTGCACTGTGATCTAACATTACGTTCACTAACACCGATGGGGACGACTATGCCGCGTACGTCTTCAACGAATTCGGAACTTTCAAATTTTTCAAATAGTTTCCTCTTGTATTCAATTCTTCTACTCTTCAACGTCTGCCATTTCAGATCTCTCAATAACTCTGATACACTCGCATCATACCGATATTCTCCTTTTACAAATCTAGCCGCTCTACGCTGAACCATTTCGAGCTCTCTAGTTAGGCCCTCCTCGAAAGGGTCCCAGACGGTGCAACAGTATTCCACGATGGGTCGTATTAGGGAAAAGTATGCGATTTCCTTCACATTCGAGGGGCATCCCCGCAGGACTCTAGAGGAAAGCCCTTGAATTCTGTTTGTCGATGCTATAACGGATTTGATATGCTCTCTACTAGACAAATTGCTACTGAGAATTACTCCTAGGTATTTGTAGCTATTGACGTATTTTAGCTTTAGTTCGGATATTTGGTACGGGTAACGGTTGAAATTCGTGGAGCGCGTGAAGTTCATTGCGGCGCATTTCTTTATATTCAGATCGAGTTGCCAATCTTTACACCATTTCGTGATAGCCTGAAGGTCCTTTTGCAAATTCTCCTGATCGTGTATTGTGTTGATTTCTCCATACACAAGTGTGTCATCCGCGAAGAGTCTAACTTTACACTTTATATTATCCGCTAAATCATTTATATATATCAAGAATAACAAAGGTCCGATTACACTTCCCTGAGGCACGCCGGAAGTCACTTTGACGAGGTCTGATGCAACTCCATCGAGGACTACTCTCTGGGTTCTATCGGAAAGAAACGAGGCGATCCAATTTACAATTTTCTCGTTAATAGAATAAGCCCTTAATTTTTGCACTATTTTCACGTGAGAAACGGTGTCGAAGGCTTTCCTAAAGTCTAAAAATACTGCATCAACTCCTATTCCTTTATCCGTTGCTTTCACAATATCTTGTGTGAGTAGAGCTAACTGAGTCTCGCATGACCTGCCTCTCCGGAAACCATGCTGGCTACTGTTAAGCGCTTCTTTGCTTTCGAGAAATCGCATTATTGAGCTACCGATAATGTGCTCAAAAACCTTACAGAAGATTGACGTCAACGATATAGGGCGGTAGTTTTCCACTTTTAATTTACTTCCCGTTTTATGTATTGGTGTAACGTGGGCTGTTTTCCATATCAAAGGAACTACACCCTCATCCAAAGATTTTCTGAATAGAAGCTTAAGGTACGGAGCTAATTCGTTTGCTAACGAGTTTATAATGAATGCAGGTATGGCTTCAGGCCCTGGCGATTTTCTTTTGTGGACCTGACTTAGTAATTTGACGATACCGCTTTCGGATATTTCTATGTCGCTCATATTTGAGTCTATACGAGTAGGGAAATCAATGAAATCACCGCTGTCTATTGTGAAGCAATTTTCAAAGAACCGATTTAACATACTAGCCTTAGTAAATGAATCGTGTACACTTTCCCCGTTGTCTGTACGTAGAAGAGGTACTGTGGACTGTCCTCCTCGCATTTCTCGCACGTACGACCAAAATTCTTTCGAGTCGTTTTTGAGTGAGTCCGACAGTGTCGTGGATCGGTAGACGTCAAATTCCTTACGCGCTTCGTCTCTTGCAGATTTACGAATATTTCTGTATATTAAATACTCGTTTGCGTGGTCCCTACCAACTTCTTTAAGGTGCTTTATGTGCGCGTGATGCCGTCTTTGTTTCTTGAGCAAGGCACGGAGTTTCGGTTTCACCCACCGCGGATCCTTGCGATCACGAATTGCTTTAGTTGGGACAAACGTTTTTAGCCCTTCTCGAATGATTCGCAAAATTTCCGTCCAAGAGTCATCTACGCTGTTACTATTCGCAAAATTGATAAATGTCGCTATTTGGTTTGTAACATAATTTTTTAAGCCTGGGAGATCTGCTTTACTGAAGATATAGACTAATCGCGTTGGCTTATATATTGTCGCAGGGGTGTATTTGAAGTCGGCAATTACTATTTTATGATCACCTATGGCGTCGTCGATTTGTAGGTTTCTAGTCGATAGTGGGTGGGTAGTGGCTAGTAGATCTAATATGTTTTCGTTTCCATTGTTGTCATATCGCGTCGGCTCGTTGACGATTTGGTCTAGCGAATTTAGAGTAAACGCTTCAATTAATTCATGACAAGCTTCTCTATTTTTTCCACCACTAACATAGGTTACGGATTTCCAATTGATCGATGGAAGATTAAAGTCTCCTCCAAGAATGATTACTGGATCGTTCTTTCTCCTAGCTATCACCTTGTTTACCCACGGTCATTTTAGCGCCTTCACTCTTCTAATCACGTCACAGACTCCCGTCTTCTTTCTTACCCAGTCGCTCCTTTTGCGGTCTTTTCTGGTGATCCCTAGAATACATATATCCTCTGCGTTATTAGTAATCGCTGGAGTAATCCGGCATTCATGGCCCATGCATCGTATCCATAGGTCAGAGCAGGTATGGTAAAATCTTCTCTTTAGAAAGGGTGGTGGGATCAACGATTTGAAGATACAGTTTTACATCTGTTGTCCGTAATTCAATGATCCGGAAACAACTCTGGATCACTGTCTCCCGGAATTTAAACTAAACCGGAACAATATCCATGGTCCGGATGACCTTTCGATTTCCACTTGTTTCCTCGCAGATTTAGATATAATTTAAAGAATGCTAAAAAGATTGTAAAAGGTAAAAATTGTCTTTTTCATTTACTTCCCCAGCAGGATTGAGTAAACCAAACTGCTTTTATGAAAAAGCACCTATAAACATATCCATTTTTTATTTTTTTTGCCATATTTTTATTTCTATATGGACGTTGAATTTCGTCGGGATTTAATGAGATACTGACTCAAGTTAACTTTTCCAAGGCTATAGGTTCAATTTTCAGCTGAAATTTTTTATAAAACTTAGGTTAGTCCCAAATTCATTTCTTTAATTCCAACTACATAAATTAAACAAACTTTCACTGCCTTTATGTAAATGGAAATGCGGATATCTAAACTCTTCATTCATTTTTTACCCTTTGCCTGAAAGCATAATTTCAAGAACAAAGTTACAAGTCCGTCAGTATGCTACTACTTAACATTGAAATTAATCGGCTGTTCGAGAATATTTGCCAAATGATTGAGTCAAACTGGAGCATGAAGAAAACACTAAAAAGATGTCGAAACGAAAAAGGTGAGCCGCGTCGAAGAAGCACACAACTCTAATTTAGAAAACCCAATGGATGCAATGAATAAGGGACACAAAAAAATACCGCTTAGTTGTTTGTTCCACTACTGCCCGTATGCGAACTCTGAAATTAGTCAAACAATTTTATATATTCTGTAACCTCGGGTTATCGTTTCTAAAACAGGAAGCACCTCAATCTATCGAAGAACAGCATTAAGGAAATGTTTTCCAGTGATTCTGAAAGAATAATTAAGTAAATACCGGGCTAATGTTACACAAGTGAGAAAGGTATTAAACTTAAATCGAAGTGTCAACGCTGTGAAAAAAAAATTTGTCGGTTAAATTCAAATCCAGTTCCCTACTTACGATGTTCAGACTTACGTTAAACCCGAACTTACGACATTAATCATACATTGATACCTCGAAATTGACATCCGATGTCGTACCCCGGACATACGATATTCGACATCCGATGCGCTATTCGAGCCTCCTTTCTTGTGCGTATTAACGGTCGATATTCAGTTGGACGATACGACTCTTCCGCACTGTAGGTATTAACTTATTGCTTGTTTTAAGTCTTAAAAAAGTTTATTATATAATATATAATACTCATTGGTTCTCAAAAAAT
This sequence comes from Uropetala carovei, assembly GCA_036926305.1. Taxonomy (NCBI): domain Eukaryota; kingdom Metazoa; phylum Arthropoda; class Insecta; order Odonata; family Petaluridae; genus Uropetala; species Uropetala carovei. The sequence continues at coordinate 190,739 of JAXCHB010000092.1, forward strand.
ATAGTAAGGCTTAAACAGGGCTTGTTCCATATTTTTTTCAAAGTACTGAAACGTATCTCGATGTATAACATATAAGTCTAGGGTAAATTGATATTAAACTTACGAATATTCGACTTATGATACGATTTTCAACTTGTCCCATTTCTTAAAACACGCGAATTTTGTATAAACTCTCTGCTTTATCAAATCACTAGCGAGGTCAGGTTTTCCCACTAAGTGAAATTTCTTCCCTCAGATCGAAATCTCTGCGAACTTAAGCTCGCAAAAGGAAACTCAGCTCACGCAGCTTTACAGAACAACAATAGTTTCGAATTTAGAGGCCTTACTTTCATAAAGTTCAAAATTTTCAAAATGGCATGAACAACTTGAAGAAGTTGAGAACATGTTTTGCAAGATAAAGACTCCCAGTGTAGAAAACATTGTGTTCACCAGTGGCGTATCATGATCATCGATGGTGGGTGCGCGGTTAGGGCGGAAACAAAAGTTTTATGCAACCCGTACTACATCAAGCAATAATTCAACTGCCATCTCTAGGGAAATAGCGGGACTACTAGTAGAGTAAAATGACAAACTGCCCTCTTGTAGGTATTGAGCGAATTATATCTACTCTTTCAAGGTGTCCTGGCATTTATTCCATAAATAGAATACATCGCTCGAATTTTAATATGGTTTTCTTATAAAAAATTGGTCACATGTAAAATGAAATGTTTAAAATCGTATGTGAAAGAACAAAGCATATTGGTAAAATGGAAGTACTGTGTTTCCAACTTACGACTCTAAACTTCCCTGAAAATCTCATCGTAAGTCAAATATCAATTTCCCATAAGCTTACATGTTATAAATTGAGATGCGCTTCAATAGTTAAGAACCAAGGAGTTATATATTGTATAATACAGGTCATGTTAGTATAAAAGTTCTATAATAAACATTATTAAGACAAAGAATCAATAACTTAATACCTACAATGCGGACGAGTCGTATCGTCCCAACTGAATATTGGCCGAAAATACGCACAAGAAAGTAGACTCGAATAGCGGAAATTGTATGTCGAAAATCGTATGTCCGTGGTAAGATATCGGATATTCGAACATAATTAAATTTAACACATGAGCGTAGCAATGTGTAAAAAGTGCTAAAGGGTACATATGGATAACTGTGTTCTGTAAACCATTTACATGTCCACTCATTACACATGCCCCATCATAGGTTTGTTCAACCAATTTTCACTCAGTTTTAAATTATTGCGCTGTATTGGCAACATGGTTTAACTAGAAGGTCTATCATCACTACCGTCTGTAAATCCAATCAACCTTTCATGTATTTCCCCATCATGCACAAAACGCAAAACTGTTGAGAGATGTGATTTTGACATAACGTCCGAAGTTTCGTCCAGTACAATCCAGTGAATCAATTTAATTTTTTAATGAATTTTTAACGACATTAGAGATAGACTTGATAAGATCATTTTGAATAATGAGTGGGATTCCTTGAAACACAGTTGATGTATTTAAATGATTATCTAAAAGAGGATCATAGTCGTGAAGTACATTTAAAAATTCTATATAATTACCTCTATTCATTGAATTTTTAGACTCATCATGACCTCGCAAAGGAAGTTCTTGTTTAGATAAATAACATATTACATCAATGAGCCTTTTCAAAATGAAGATTATCTTTCATGATTTAGCTGTGCTGCTGCTAAATGGTTAAGATCGGAAAACCCGTCCTTACCCCACACGCCTTTCTCTTTCGAGAACAATAAACACGGCATACAAAAAAGTCTAAATAGCGTTTCTCAGCCAGTTAACCATTTCACCGTTTCATATTGTGAAATGGAAAAATGTCTCATATATTCAGTACTAGCAGAATTTCCCGTTGAATTTCCACGGATTTAGTCAAGCTACTACAGCACAACATACAAACTCTTTAAAATACCTATATAGTAGATACTTTTAAAATTACAATTAGCTTTTCTTAACAATTAATCATATTTGCTTGTAACAGTCCGTTTCCGAACGTATTGCATTCAAATATAAGGATAATTGTATTTCCAATCATATATATCACTATCGCCAAATCCAACTTCATTTCTTGTGTAATTATGCCACGCTGAAATATTTACTTTTATGTCTTGTAAGCAAGAAACCCGTGAAAAAGCAACGTACAGTTGTCCATGATTGAACACTGACTCCGGTAAATGTACACCATATACGTGAGCTTATTTACGTTAATAAACATTATAATGTAGAATATAATGATTTTACTTACAAAAAAACTAAGATTCCAGTATTCAAAAGATGGAAGAAGGTTCAATTACTTTCATCAATCGTTATAAACGCTTCCTGAATAATAACCAGTAGCTATTTACGTTGCTTTCCATAAACATCGATCGTTTCCTTGCTTAAACAAAAGTGCGAATCAAATAACGCTAAACTTTCGTATATTTGGAAGCTTCATTGAAGTTAACTGAATCAGAGGTAACAATGACGGCCGCCTTGGAAACGCCGGAAAAGAGTACGAAAAATCCACAAAATTTCGAATCAAATAGCGTATTTCTGAAAACTTCGACCGTGTAACATGTAAAGTTCGCAGGAATAAGATAGTATAGAATTTTATTCGTAGAATAAAGTAAAAACGAAAAAAATCGGTTCATATGTACGTATTTTTATGCTGGAAGGAAAAATACTTGGCAAATCAAGAAATGGATTCATAGGTGTTATCTTATGGAAAAGGTTAATCCCTTATATAGGCAGCACTGCTTAATCCCGGTTGACCAAACATTGACAATTCACAAAGATATGATGTAAGGAAGAATCGTACCAAATTTGGTTATTCTAGCTTTTATCGTTTAGGAGGAGTTCCATGAACAAACACACAAATACACAAACACACACTTCAAAATATATTACTTATAGTAGATAGATTTGCGTCTTTATGTTTACAAAGTAGATTTGAAAGATCTGGACAATGTATCCTTTCTTCCACAATGTTCATACAATCAGCAAAGGTTCAAGTTGAAAATTGTAAACTCAGCAAATCTTCAACATTATTTTCCATTGTATAAGAACTGTAAATATTTTTGGTACTTTCCTGTTAACGGGAATACCTTAAAAAATGAACATATATTGTTATGAATGTGTGAGAGGATATAACATTGAAAGGATATTTTGACGTATTGTTGGATTTGCGATATTTTATTTAAAAAAAACATTAACAGAAACTGATTGGCCGGTCTCGACATTTACAAACCCAATCTCCGGACAACGTGGAGGGTTTCTTTGGTTCCGGGCGAGGTGAAGGGAGAGGTAGCGCCCGGAGACGACTATCCATTACAGCAAAGCGAGCCGAAGGCTCGCCGATATATCCTCTCAATTTGCGGTACAACAGTCAAGAGGATATAACAATGAAAGGATATATTGACGAGCCTTTGGCTCGCTTTATTGTAATGGGTAGTCGTCTCTGGGCGCTACCGCGCCCTTCACCTCGCCCGGAACCAAAGAAACCCTCCACGTTGTCCCGAGATTGGGTTTGAAATGTCGAGACAGGCCAATCAGTTTCTTGTCCGGTGATTGGGTTTGTTTCTGTATAAGTTGTACGTAAGTATGGCATGGGGATAATAGGTAAGTACCAGGTCCTGCGAAGGGTCCTGGAGTTATTCCCGTTAACAGGAAAGTACCATATTTTTAAAATTGTCAAACAGTAACAGAAAATTTTAAAGAAACTTGCACAAAAACTAATATAATAGAAACCACAATATAATAAACAAACTCTTAGTAACACAATGCCATATTAATTTCAAGCTTCCTGCTGACTAAACACCCAAATCACTCCTAAGAGCTGGTCTGAAGTTTCTGCTGGATTATCGACCACGTTATCGATAACGCAGTCTATATTCCCGAAAACTGCACCTTCACCTAGGCGCGCTAAAATATCAGCACGCCCCGACGGCTATATATAATACCATGTATAACCCAAATATCTCTCCACTGCGCTTGTCTACTGCGCAAGGTGGTACAGGGCGGATAGTCGTGCGGAGGCCTAATAGCACCGCCTGGAGTGTTGACTTAAGAACCTCCAATTTCTCTCCACCGCGTCGCTATACATGGGTGTTCATGAGACGGGCCACTCGCCCTGAGGACCCTGAGTCATCGCGCGAATAGCAGGAAGTAGTCTACTACGCATGACCCCAGTCTCTCTCCACAGCTCCGCTATACAGTTAAACGCTATAGATCGTTTGATGTCCCATAGCACGACTTCGCTTGAGATCTTCCAGTATTAATATTACATATACGCAGGGCCGTAGTGACCACTATTGGCGTCCTGGGCAGAGAATTTTTTGGCGCCCCAAAATCATTTCTTTTTAGAGTTATTTTTCGACCATTACTTGCGGCAAACATTGATTATGTCACTGAAATCTATATTTTTAACTGTTTATTCAATAGAAAAGATGGCTAAACCAAAAAGTTATTCTTAGTTCATTGAGGAGCGTATGTAATTTTTGATCAATTTCAATTTTTAAAAGAACGCTCTCCAATTGAAATTGATGTGACGAATGTCAAGAAAATTTTCCACATTAGGCATAAATTTTTGCGTGATTTTTACACTTTTTTCGAAGGCTGGTTGTGTTTCAAACTGCAAACATCTTCGATTAACTCGCGCTCATTCACATTGGTTTTATTACCTACTAGCAGCATTTTCACAGGAGTTTATGATTTTATTTCGGTCATATTATATAAAGCACAACTTAAAATTTTCTGTTTTAGGTGTTGAGGGTGCTTCAGTTTCCATCGTGTAGTGAAATTTCCTTTTTCTATTTCATCGCAAAACTTCTTTGCCTCTTCCATATACTCTTCCAGTCTTGACGTTGAACTTTTTATTTATAGTACCAAATCGCAGATTATGTCAACAGCTCTATGCACAGTTGCATCGGCACCCTGATGAGATTCAGTGAGGTGGTTGATCTTCTGGAGACATTCGTCCAAAAATAACAAGAAAAATATAAATATCTGCTTTAGCAAACTTTCAGCATACATATTTATGTTCATTCTTTAAATTTATTACCACTGTATAAACTTCCTTTAATTGTAACTCCAATGAATTCAGAGAATTTTCTCTTGATGACCATCGTGTTGTGCTATGTTTTCCCAACGTCACCTTTAGGACCTCTATTATTACAACCCATCTCGATTTGGAACCAGGGAAATAACGGAAGTTTCTATACCTTTGCAAAAAATTCCCTAATTTGACGGTTAGTTTTTCCAGTGGAATGATAACAAGCTAAATTAAGCGAATGCTCTGTACGTGGTATGAAACGTGCAAGAAGGTTATGTTTACAACCGTTTAATTTACCGGTCATATTAGGAGCATTTTCATACGACTGAGCTCTTAAGTTTTGTAAATCTAGTCCATCCTGTTCCAACTTTTGGATTATTTCTCGCGTGATTTCGTCTCTCTTTTTCGATTTGACAGTAATAATATCAATAAAGGCCTCCTCAATAATTACTTCTTATGGACAACTTTGGCAAAAATTCTGCTCAGATAATGCAATATGCTAGGGCGCACACATTTTTGGAGACGAGGGTAAATAAAAGAAATTACATTCAGAGCGTAAAGAGTAGAGGCAGTCTAAAAGCCGCCAATTAAGTTTGCACACGTTCACCTATGACTTGGTACAGTCATGGCCCTTCAGCTGAACCTCAGGTTGGCCGTTATAAGTTTCGAAGGGATAGAAAAAACAAAACTGTAACCACATTTTATCAAGTGTATAATAAGACTTATATTTGGCGCCCCCTTACGAAGCTGCGCCCTGAGCACGTGCCCCGGTTGCCCCGCCCTCACTACGGCTCTGCATATACTTACGTACATTATGATATTCGGTGGGCGTGCGCCGAACAGCTAGCACACCCAGAATATACTCCTCTGGTTTTCACATAATACTGGGAGAAACGTTTCTAATGAAAGGAATAAGACCACTTCGGACGCCACTACATTGACCACGCTCCACCAGTGCAAAGCAAAACACATTTCTCTCAAACTGTTTATACCAATTCTTCATAATGACAGTTTATTGCAGAACAAAAATCATCACATATTTCCCCATCCGATAGCTATCTCACATAAATTACAATTTCACGGCTGTTGCTCATATCTGTAGATTCATCAACTTAAAAGGACAGCATGCTGTACTATCTCCCAATGCAACTTAGTTGTAACAGAATCTTATCCATAGGTTAAAGTGTATAGGGTAAAAATAATCAATTTAGAAACTTAACTTACTTCCTCGCTTTAAATTGTGAGGAGAGAAGTACAGTATGTACACATAAAAATCAACTCACAGAAATAATCTCAGAAGATCACGTAAGAGATAAACAAATAGAAAGAATGTACAACCCGGTACAACCTTCCAGGAATCGAAATTATCAACTGGGCAAATCAAAGGACAACGAGCTTAAAAATGGTCTTTGAAAGCTTAAGTTGACGAGGGAGGATATTGTTGACGAAAGAGATCATTGTTGACTAGAAAGAACGTTGTTCCCAATTATAATACATATCGAACACGTGGGTTTACCACTCGACAACACACCAAAGTTAGTGAGTGTTTCATTTGCAAGCATAATAGCAGATCTTCTTGCGAGAAATGAATGGCGGACAACATAAATTATTTCATCTTTTTATAAAATCTTATTATTTATAAAAACGACATATAATCAAACACAGGAGAATAGTGCGAGTTTGAGTATAGATGCACATTGCTTTTAAATTTAAAAAAGCATTCAACGCAATCGCATTGTAGAATAATCAAGTATAAAATGTTTCTTACTGCACGGATACATCTTTGGAATTAGCGGATTAGATTCCATTTGAGTCTGCTTATATTATTTCGAAGTGGAGAAGAAAGCAGAACTAATTGTAAGTCTCCATCATTCCGATACTAGGAGGCCTCTCTTATAAAGTTTATTTTCACCGCTTTTGGAGACAACTCAGGTCAAAAAGCCTTTCCTGCCACGAAATGTTGAGATGAAGATTCCCATTAAGTCAAGCGAGTCCAGTAGCCATAAGAGACCCCTTTGAGTATTTGAAATGGAGTGAATGAAAAGAATGGCGCAGTTGGACTAGATCACTAGAAGTGGAAGAGAGGGAGGGGGGATGAAAGGGAGAATTGATAATAAATGAGAGAAGGAAGAGCAATGAAGTGATGTAAAAGAAGAGATGGGCAGGAAATCGACAAAGTATTTTTAGCGATATTTTTACAAATCGCTTATGTATTCACTTTGTCTGTCTGTCCTTTCCTGCATCCGTCCGACTCTGCAGGCGATATCCCTGAAACGGTTCAACATAGAGAAACCAAATTTTTAGCATTAGTTACTACATATGAGAGCTACATATGAAAATCCGAAATTGTTAAAATTCTAATGTTCAGGGGTTAATTTATCTCCATTATTTCCCCATTAGAAAAGCACGTAAATCGGTAATGAGTTTTATATATTTACTTTTTAAAGTTATTTCCCGTCAAGATTCAAACTCAGAACATAAACTATCAGAAACTTTAGAAATTCTAGTTTCTTATTTTTGAAGACGGAATTCAAATCCATGTAAATTTAGCGCATTTTTAAAATTTTTATCGGCAAAAGGTGGGAATTTTTCTGGGTCCAAACAATCGACTTCCATGGAAACGAGGTAAATGCTTTTATATTGGCAATATTTTAATGGGAATGAGAGGGCTATACTATAATGCCGGTAATTAACTACGACCAATGGAAGAAATCCGTTATTGTAAAAATTCCAATTTTGTTGTAAAAATCGCCTTATAATATCTGCTTTCGCAGTACTTTCCTAATTTGTTAAAAATGCTTGCCCCCATTTGTAAGCTGCAAGATAAAGCAGGGAGAATGAAAACGGAATGCATAAATGGCACAAAATGAGTTTTTATTGGTTTAAACAAATTCATGATTAATGTGGGAAACAATCCGCAGAAAATGTAACTGATTAACGGCAGAAGTTGAGAACTTTTATTAAGGAATAAATAGGACGAAAAAGAGAAAGGAGGTGGGAGGAAGGAGAGAGAGAGGAAGGAGAGAGAGGGAGAGGGTAGGGTGAAATGTTTCCTTCACCTTTAGTATATCGCTCTCGCGTCCTGAAATGTAGAATTGGAATTGCAACAGTCAACTATATTATTACTAGTATATAAGCCCGTCAATATGAAAGGAAGGGATATATTATTTAACTTAAAATCTCGGACTTATTATTCTTATAATTAATGTATTCATATCTTTCAAATATTTAAAAAATATTTAAATTCTAGCGGCAAATAACTTCGAATTATATCATGACATATATTCAATTAGTTCACATTTCTTCCACGCCTTAGAAACGGCGCTGCAGTTGAGTGTCACGGACATAAGTAATGTCCCGAACCCTGATTGGCTTGCCATTCAACCAATGAAAACGCCGACTGAGGATTACAGCATCTCCCATAACCAAGCAAATTATATATATATAGGGGTTGATTTCTTTCTTCCCCCAATTAGTTTAGACTTTTGAATTAAAATAATTGCAATACTTAATTCATATCACCCTCTTTTTACCTCGTTTCGTACTCTGTACAATGTATAGATGTATTATGCTTACCCAAAATTGTTTTTACCGGGTTTTTGATAGTCGAGACGAGAACTGATGTAGGTACCTACATTAATTTCAGTTTTGTTCGTTCATTTTTCATCAAAGTTTGCATCATATCAGAATTTCATATATCCACCATTTCACACGGATATCTAGAATGTCTTACTTTATCGCCTTTTTCTAATTCCAGAACATTCATTTTTTTATTTAATGTTTTCCCAATATATTATATTCTCTTTTAGTATTGATAGTGTTCATTATCAAGGGTTTCCGGGCAGGCATAAAGCGTTTTTTATTTTAACGTATTCAAATTAAATCAAAATAAAATCTCTTTATAAACTTTTCGATGCACTTCTCAGATACTGTGAGAAACTGGAAGCGATGCGACTCACGGTTCGCTATACAGTGATGCGTGTTTGAATTTTGGATTGGTGTGCAATACAAGTACAGACCAGGGACGTCCTCAGTTTTTGTTGCGTGGAGAGTTTCTAAGCAATGAAGTTGTGGAGCTATTATTTCGAGAAAACCTAGTGACTGCAAGAGAAAATGCAGAGACTAATTCGAATGAAAATATTTTAAATACGGTATTCAAGTTAAATTGACGGAGTGCGCGCATGTGGTTCCACTCTTTTACAATTGACAGCTTACATCAACACTTCTTTGAAGATGGCTGAAGCGAAAATATCATTCTCCATAAGTGACGATCTTATTTTTCCCCTTATTGTCGATGAAACTAAAGTAGTTATTGGCAAGCCTTAAATAAAAATATAAGCTGAAAAAGTGCTTTTCTCGCATTCGTATATCGACTCTAAGCTATTTTAAATTTCTAATTAAAAATATTCTCTCTCCAAAGTTCGAGAACCGTGTGAAACACATTCTCTGCACATAAGTTCTCGAAGAGTGAACATGAGCTGTAATCAAAGCAGTACAGAATGCATGCGTATTTCCTCCTAATCACTGATTCGCAGACTGGATCCGGTCCATGACCTAATTTTTGCCGCTCCATATAAAATATGGGGACAAATATTATTTATTTTTGGATTTCTGTATTTCAAATAGAAACGGGAAATTAAATTCTCATAGGACTCAATAATTAAGCAAATTATCTATCGCTTGCGTTTACTTTGAAAAAAAGAACGGGTGAAAACGCTTGTTTTTTTAAAAATCATTTTGTAAACGAAATATATAATTTTCCGAATTTTGAAAATACGATTCTCTTGAAAAATGCACGTCGTATAATTTTGGTCGTTAAATTGATTGTATTACTTTAAACCATTTTTTGGTCGCAGGGCGCCTGGAGACTGTCGTTGGGATTTGACCTGTCTGTGATTCCAACTCTCTGGGAACCTTATGAATCCACAACACGTCTCAAGTCACACATTGTGCTCTATGGTGAAAAGCGTTGCTATTTTTACAGAATGTAAATATGAAAGAGCCATGTTTGGACAACCCAATCAGAATATATAAATGCATTCACAATTCAGTACTTACATATTCGATTATGACTTGACACTTCAATCCCAATGCTTACGAATAGTAAATCTTTATAATAATTTCATTGTTGATAACACAATAGCAACTGAAGAAATCTTTCGAAATCATCTGGAAAATATGGTGCGACTAATCTAGCATTTTCTTTAACCAACTGAAACCGCGCCTTACATTTTATACGGTCTGCTAATCAACAGCAAGTCCGTGCCGTGCATGTTCTGTTTTAAATTAATGCAACCCTGGACGATTTCCTTCCATGTTCATCCCGTTGAAGTTATAGCCCTGACAGATCGATACGGCCCACATCATTATTTCGCTATAATTATTTTGTAAACTAATGAGGTATTTACCTAATCGTTGGATTAAGGGAGAATTTAAAATGTTATTCCGGTAATATAGCAGCCCTGTTTAAGCGATACGATTCGAGTACCCCATGTTCATCGGGCGTATTTTAATATAATTGGAAATCATTAACTGTGTAATATGACCCAGATACGCCATTTTTGCATTACATTTCAATAAATGTCTCAAATAAACGACACAAAGGGAAGTGTCTGCATGACACATAAATCGATTTGGATATTATTTATCGCTATTTTCAAAAAGATGTGGAATTCGATAAAAGTTTTTCCTAAAAACTATAAAAGGATATTTTCCTTGTATAAATAAATTAAATTTCATTTTCAAACTCGATTGGATGATATGAATAATGCATAATGTGTGTGATGAATCTTGGGCACATTGTCCTTAACTTGGCATTTAAAAGTAAAGCTCTAAATGAATTATATTCTTTGTGAAAACAGTTTATCTTTGCCATAATTGTTTGGTAATATGAATTTCAAATTTAAAGCTGTCCATATATTAAGGAATTTTACATTGTAGGCAAAAATATAGAAATCCCTTTAAATAAAACGACAACTTCCTTAAAAAATATATATCATCCCAAATAAAATTTATATCTTGTAAGTAGTGGCCCAGTTTTGTGAATTAATCTCATTGTTTTTAGAATATGTGGCCGCAGACTCCAAGGGTGAAAACCATCTCTCCTGTGCTCATAGTAGCTGTGGGAGAAAAGAGGGAATTATACATGTAGTTTTGATGATCAAAGAGAGATCTTGATGGACGACTACTGGAATTATACTAAATGTATAAATGTTGACGTTAATTACAGCGTCGATAGGATGGTATCGGCGATAGGATCGAACCAAAATGGAAAATATAATTTTTACATAACCTAATGCATTAAAATTACAGTTTTTGGGCAGTTTAGATCATTTTATCTGACCCATTGGAAATTATTTCAATTAAGGATAAAAAATAAAGCCAGACAATTTTATAGGAGTAGTAGTAAAAACCTTGTTGATTAACTCAGAATGTTTCAAATGAACCTATGGGTTTTAGAAATGAAATAAACATACATATAAAAAGCCTTTTTATGGTTAGGAGCATTTATAGAAAAAAAACTGTGTTAAAACCAACTTTGGATACGAAAGCCGCAAAATTATTGAAACGAAACTCATCTAACTGAATAACAGAAATGTTTTGTAAGTATTTTCCATTTAAAGCATTTCGTCTTGCATTAGAAACATCAAAACTGACATCTGCAATTAGGATTAACACTGTAAAATTCTCTAAAATTACAAACACTAAGGCAGTGCTTCTCAAGAACCTTTTTTGCTCCACGGCACACCTTCATGAATGCTTAAGGACATCGCGGCACACCAAACCACCCCTAATTAATTTCACTACGTAAACACTCATTTTTAAAGATAAAAAAAGTAGCGTAACAAGTAAAAATCGCAGTTATATTAGATTGTTACGATTGGTAAAGCAGTAATTGTATAATTTTATTGTACATTAAATATATACATAATTTAAAAATTAAATATCTTCGGAGTGTGCGGCACATTATTTACTCCCTTCCTCGCGGCGGCACACCGGTTGAGAACCACTGCTCTAAGGTAATAGTAAGATTTGTTTCTATATTTATTATTTGTGACATCAAAAAATGTAATTTATATTGCATTTGGAATATATTTTTCACCAATTAACATACATTTTTCGTTTTTTTTTATTGGAAACAGTGATAAGATCTAAAAATTCACGAATTATCTGTATTTTTTAAAGAGTAGATATTCACCTGATTATAAAAAAATTATAAACCAGATCTGCTCTTTTAAAAGAAATATTCTATGAGGGAATTTACTGCATTCTTGCCAAAAACGCACATTAAATAAAATTAATCATTAGTTCCAAAGATGGAATCTCATTCCCTCGCCCAGAGAAGCGTTCCAGTAATCCACCCACTCTTTAAAATTCTCCATAAAGTCGTGTGGAATTATTCGTAGTGTACCGAGTTAAATCCATAAGATAAAATTCCGCTGATTATTCCAAAAAGAAAGTCTTGATTTAGAAGAATAATTGATATAACACTTCTGTCTTCTTATCACGTGGATTATTTAGATTTGATGAAATATCAGATGTTACGCGATACCTTTCAACGAGAAAAATTTTCTTCTCCAAAACAATCCAAAGCATTGGTATGCAACTCTCCAATTTTATAATATTTTATGGAACTATTTATTTATTAATATACTTACCTTGAAGTACAATACATCCAACAAATCTATTCGCGTGATATATTACTGATTCATCCCTGAATTAGAATCCAAAGTTCCTTATAGCCCTTTCTCAAAAAACATTCTACTTCTTTGTTCCTGAACCCGTTAATTGCCTTGTGAATGGTTTTCATGGTTACATAGCGATAATGTCCTTGTTTTACTAACAATCCTCTTACGTCATCCACCACTAACCGTCACTTCTTCTTTATTAGGATAAGATTAAATGTCCAATAAGACTTCTCATCGACAGAATTTTTAGTTAAATTTCAGTAAATATATTATTTGCATTTTCTGACATAATGTATGGCGCACGATCATAAAACTTTAAGTATAAGAAGACTGCAAACTAGAAATATAAACAATGCGCCGTAAATAATCAGGGAATTAATATTTCAATTTCGAGGAGGAAATGAAATTTTGCTGATGAATAGGAACGCATTTTGCTTTCAAATAATTAAATCGTACACTAAAGAAGTCAATTCGAGATTCTGGCTTCTTATCCTTCGCACGCTTCCTTTACTCTTTTTTTAAACTAATATTAGTAGACTTTGCGCGGCAGAAAGTAAACCACTTTCATATGCTTTTAGGACACTTTTGAGTTTCTCCAGTTATTCCGATGGCACTAAAATATTCAAATGTTAATTGGAAATATTGAAGGATAGAGTTGTAAATATCTATATATTAAATGCCAAATTCATAAAAGTCTCAGTTTTACCCGTTTATTTATACTAATTTCATTGCAAAATTTCAATTCCTCTATTGGACTGAAACACTACACACCGATGGCTAATAGGTAGAACAGCGCAGCGAAATGTTGCAAGAATACCAGCTCAAAGGTTTGAATGCCCTTAGGAAATGATGAATGTAGATATCTCCTACAATTGATCTCAAGTGTATGTTTCCTAAACACGTATGTGAAAGACGTTTCAAAACAAATTTCAATGACATTCAAACACTTTGTTCACCAGCTTAAAAGGAAATTATGTCTCACGATACAAAATTTTAAATATATAGAAACATAAACTTATGAAATTGCAAGTGACGGCTAAACTAATTTGATTATTTTTTTAAAAAATGCATATAATATTAATTTACTGCACTGGACAATGTTATGTGATACGCAGAAGACCTAAAGTTACTGGTTACGTTAAGAGCGATGGTTTGCAGCTATAATTCCTCAAGTAAACACCGAGAAGCCAGGAATTCAAATGCACAAATGTAAACATAATGCACCAAGAGAGAAGATAAGCATAAAAAATCTGATGTGGCCAACATATTACTTTCTCTATATTAGGGGTATAGATATATTAATTATTATGAATAGCATTATGTGGCAAAATAATCATTTCGTACCGTAAAAGAATACAGTCCTCCTTATTGCCGTAAATTAGGTATATTTTGAATATGTTTACAGAATTCACCGCTACATGGTGGTGACGCTATATACTGGAAATTACGAAAAATTACGAAAAAGTTAAATATCTTCGAAATGGATGGTTCTACGAAAATTTGTTTCAAACAAAACTTGTAAGAAATATTATTCTCTACAACTTTGGTCCTCACGAAGATTACCAATAACGATGTTTTAAAGGAGATATATTACGGACATCGCAAAAACGATTATTTATAAATAATTCATAAACAATAACTGCTATGGAAAATTATTTGAAATAAAAAATGTAGGAAATTATATTTTCTACATTTTTTGTAATGGTCAATGTATAAAATAATGAAGTATTATCGGAGAAATATCGCAAAAACCGAATCGGTTCCGAATAAACCTCGACTTCCGGTTAACCGGTAATGTCCAAAACCTAATCAGTTCTTTGTGTTCACCCTAAAGTGTTATATATGAAATTTGGTATTGATATGGCAAGTACTTTTTGAGTTAGAGCGCCCACAATCACATACATCCACACAGACAGACATCATTCCGAAAATAGTCTACACGTGTTCTAGGAACCTCAAAACGTGTATTTTCGTTGAAATCTCGAAGTAGATTTTTTTCGTGATCACAATACTTTCCCATTACTACGTATGGAGAAAGTAAAAACCGTGCCTCCCTCCACTCCCCACTTTTCTCCTCTCCCCCTTCCGCACCCCTTCCACCTCCCCCCAGAACCATCTCACCTTGTCCTCTTCACCTTGCTTAGCCTCATTCGTTCTTTTCCGAAATGATCCGCTCACCCCTTTTGAGAACGACTGCACTCGCTTTAGTATGACTGTCCAACGCTTGATGATAAGAAACTGAGTCAAGGATAAAATACTCGTCCATGGTGAAAATCCGTCCTCAAAAATTCGAATCCGACAACGTAATTTAATCATTACGAACTTAAGATTTGGCCTAAAGGAATAGAAACCTCGCTGTCAAAGAACTTATATACGTCCATCGAAAATTCTTCAATCGCCGTCTATGACTACCATCGGTCGACGATCATGCTTTCATTTACGACCTACAACCACCTCGATATACTAATTGTAAGACAGGAGTGACCAACATGCAGCCCACTAAGAATTTTATGCGGCCCTCTAATTAATTTTGTGCTACCCACCGCCAGTGTTTCAGAGTTTTCCAAAAATTTACATATTTTATCTTGATTGACCTACCAAATATTAATTTTATCTATAAAATCTATTAAAATATTTAGCGGTGTATTAGGAACATTAAGTAAAAATTTTCAATTCAAATAAGTTATTTTTAATGTTGATTTACATCTTTTCCCAAGGGTATTTCTAAGATTGAATTCCATCATGATTAATCATAAAAACCTTATTTAAACTTCATTTTCACTCATATTGCGCGTAAGAATCTCGATGTAACTTCCCAATTAACTTTAATACTGTCCACTGTGGCATTGGCAATTTATAATGCGCCCCACCGAACGATACATTCCAACCAATGCGGCTCAACATGAGGAAATGGTTGCCCACAAAGTTATACTCAAATAGCAATCAGAGGAATTTCGTTTGCACTGATTTACTAAAATCCAAAAACAGAAAAAAGTAATATATATAGCCTATCATAGGATCTATTAGGAAGCTCGAATAATTCCCACCGCAATTCAATATACACAAGAAGTTTTGGAATTTATGCGGAGAATTTTTTCACATAAATTCCCTCCACGATTTTTTTGGCCTTTTGTTTCCCCGTCTAACGCTTCCTCTGTTGCCTCCTCTCAAAGAGGAACTCCACGAAACCCGACTCGGGCGTTCCGCCTCGCCGCCCTTTCGCACCCTCCCCCTCCCCCCCCCCTATCTCTCTCTATGTCTCTCTCCCTCTCTCTATCTAGCGCTCTCTCTCTCTTTCACCCTTCCACTCTCCCTCCAGCCCTCCCTTCCTCAAACGCCGCAGAGGAAACGCGCCCAGCAAATACATTTCTCACCCGTAATCATTTCTTCACTCTCCTTCCGCTCTCCCTCTCTTCTTTCTCCCTCCTCTCTCTCTCTTTCCCATCCATTCTTTCCCCTCCCTCTATAAGTTCCGCTTTATACGGCGTTTTTCACTTCATTTCTCTATCATCTCCAATTTTATTTCCCATTCTTTTTTATCTAAGCTCCTCTCCTCCTCCTCTCTCTCTGTATACTCATTCGATATTTGCAATTTTTTCACATTTCTTATTCTCTTGTTATCCTTTGAACCCCCCCTTCGAGTGTGTATCGCTTGAAATAATTCCTCTCTTGCGTCGCTCCTCACACTTCTTCCCCAATTATTAATTCTCTCCTTTTGAAATTCTGAGTACCTTTAGATGTCTGTCTTCCTCTCCTATTCACTACAATCTCACATTAATCTCATTTGAGTCTCGCATCTCTTCCGCGTTTTGTTTCGCCTTTAACCCGCATTGCGCATTTTTCACGAAATTTTCCGTCCAATATCAATCACGTCATACCCACCATTTACGCTTCCAATGAACGTCAAAAGGTTCAGAGAATGTAAGAGTGGGCCACAAGCGCTCGACGGCATGTCACTTATTATTATGAAGCAGTTACCTTGAGCTACACAGAGCGACAAAATCAGTTCTTATTGTACTATGTTTTTGTTATAAGCTGTGGAGTATTTTCTGTAATTCGGATGTCAAACTGATAGGGTTAGTTAATATTTATTATGGTAATAATTAATGAAATCCACCTTCAAAATATTCTTCCTCTGCCAAATCATTTCCGCCAGTGTCCGTAGTACTGCTGGAAGAAATCCTGGAATGCTTCTCAGCTAACATAAAATTTTCTCGAACACCGGCAATAATTCAGAGGCTATAACAAAGAAACTAGCAATACAATATTAATGGACTTTTGTCTCTCTGTAAAGATGAAGTGGAGTGCGTGATAATAATGTACTAGTGATATATCGTTAAGAGCTTCTAATGAACTCTGACGGAGAGTCTAAGAATTTTTTAATGTACCTTGTAGTACAATATAATAAAAAATTATATTTAAAGGTTTCCTTTCGCGTCATATCTGCTCGTCCTCATTGCTCAAAGTTATGGTCCTTTTCAAATGACTTGGTGGATGAGGGGCAGGTAGAAGAGAAAGTGGACGGGGGCGAGGCACTGAGCGAACCAATAGGAAAGAAGGAGGGTGAGCCTAAGCGTTCGAGAGCTCACTCTTTATCGGGACTCCGTAGTGATAACATCGTGTCTGAGTGTGCTGTGTTGCCACGTGCTTACGCCGCTGACGATGCGCAACCCTAGGAGTGTCATTATAATAAATGTATATGTAACGATACTTTAAATAATAAAATGCTTTATCAAGTATATAGTGGCAAAATTGAAAATTGTGTGGTAGGATAAAAAATATTTCCATTCGCGAATTCCCTTTAAATGCCCGCCAAACGTTACATGTGTTCCGGTGTAGAGTTGGGAACGTCTCACTCGAGCTTTCTGCTAGGAGGCACTACCCTCTCCCCTCTTAGCAGCGGAGACATACGAGCGGTCCCGAGTACGCTCGAAATCTCACTCGCCAACTCCTTTGAATAATAGGTGTACCTTATGTACAGACGCGTTTCTACGTTCCTATAATTTCACTCCGCGACGCCTAATCTTAAAAAAACTTCTTAATTTCTATATCTTTTCCTGTTCGAAGCGCTTAAATCTTCATTACATTAAGCTTCTCCTTTTCTTCTTTGTAGTTTTCACGTTCGCTTTCTTTTCCCTTTCCAATAATAAGTCTCCGTTCCTCTTCTGTTCTTTATCTGAAATATCTCGATTCTTTTATTCTTCTTTATCCCATTCCCCCCCTCCCCTCTCTATCTCAAACGATTTTCTCCTTTTTCTCTCACTCCGTTCTCTCTCTCTCTCTCTCTCTCTCTCTCTCTCTCTCTCTCTCTTCCCCCCTCCCCCTTTTATCCAAATTTTTTCCCATCCGAAGTCGACACACTCCTTTTTATCCTCCCCTCTTCTCAACCTCCAATTCCGCTTCGCAATTGTCTCCAACCCCCTCCCCCACCCCCTCTCTCTCTCTCTCAATTTCTCCTCCTCCCTCAACAGCTCGTTCTCCCAAACCGGGGATCCTTTTACCACTCAAATATCACTACCTATTTTCTCTCCCTCCGTCATTCTCTCTCCCTCGCAATCTTCTTCCTCCCTTATCCTCCCAGAATCTCCTTAATCTTAATCTCGCGTCCCCCGCCTTACTTTCTATTCAAACACTTGCTCATCATCTCTCTGCCTTGCGGAGACGACTCATAAAACTAATCTCGTGATTTTGCATATTGAGCGATGTAATCCCGTTCCGTTCCCGTGGTCCACCAACTCGTGTTTCCATTCACTCCGCCCTGCGACGTGACCTCCTGCTATTCCCTATCATTTATCTTCCTCTTAACCATTGCATCCTTTACTTATACTTTGATCCTTTTTCCGTACAATGATATTCCCAATGAATTAACATTTCCTGCACTTTAGATGGCTCCATTTGATAATAATAGATTGATTATGTTCAAAGACATTTACTGTTGTTTAATTCTAAAAAACTATCCGTTGTAAAGGAAGTCTATTCGTTTTCACGCAGATCCGCTTTCTGGGTTAAGATACTGTGACTTACACACCCTCTGCCGATGATTTTTTCTCCTATATCGGTAAGTGTAATGCGATATTATAATTATGCGATTAAATCTGAGGTCAAATATTTTTATAATACAATAATTATTAGTAAAAAATCACTGGTATACAAGTTTAAAGTATTAAAATTAGAACACTTCCCATTCTTTCGCTCTCCCTCTCTCCCTCCCTCCGATAATAATTATAATAGGAGATTGGAACAGCACATTTCGAAAGGGATAGAATAAAATGGTATAGGTCAATACATTCTTGGGAAAAACCGAGGAGTAGAAAAATTGATAGAATCTGCATTAACAACGATCTAGTGATAACATACACGTGGTAAAAAGCTATGAACGATGACTGTATGCATGTTAAAGCCATACGGGATAGAATGGGATGCCAAATTGATTGCCTCCTAGTAAAATTTTATTTAAGAGCAGTATAAAATATGATAAGACAACCAGTAACAGACATCGATTCAGATCATAATCTGTTAGTAACAAGTTTAACTACAAAGCTTACACAAATAAAAGAAAACGAGAAGAGGAAGACAGATTGAGACTTTGGCCAATTGAAAGAATGTCAGGATGCATTCAGCACAAAGTTGGAAGATAGTCTTAGAAATTGGAAAAACAAACCCAAAACGATACAGATTGGGAGTAAATTAATGTCAGTATCAATGATACAATGAGTGAATTGATGGGTAAACAAGAAAAGAAAATGAGAGAATCATGGATTAGAAAGAAAATGATAGAGAAAATGGATGGGATGAGAGAGTAAAAATTGTTAACAGTGACGAAAGTAGAATATACGCATTAACGAGTTAAGAAAGACAACAGATAGAGAAATAAAACACTTCATAAAGGAAATAAAAAGTGATTAAATACAACATATGGAAAAGTTATGGCGGTACGATTTGAGAAACAGCATTATAAAAGACTGAGTAGCAAAAACGATAGTAAAAAGGATGAAGACTAGGCGAAAGATTGTTTCCATTTTACTCAAGCATTTCATCGATATAGGAATTATTTTGACTATCGACTGGATACCAACGAAAAGAGGAGCTGATACATTCATTCATTATGTTTTTGAAACGTGCCTGTTTTGTTCAACAAATATTACACTTTACTATGGCATTCCAAGTTGAATGTTTCAATTACATCACAGCTCCAGCGGTGTGCTCTTATTGGTCGATATTACGGCTTGTGTTGGCGAGATATGCGTCTTCGTGAAATGATAACTCATTCCGTTAGCGCGAGTTTCATATATTTGCACTTAGTACGGATCTTTGAAAAAATTCAACATTTAATTTTTACTCGCACAAATTTAGAAAATTAGGTCTTTTACTGGAAGTTATACATTAATGCTTCTTACGTATTGACCTTTTGTGGTTTCCAACAACAGAATGTGTATACGCGTGATGGCTTCATTCAAATGAAAAACAAATAAAGGCTTGAAATCGGCAATCCGAGCCCAATCTGGAAGGTTCCGCGATAATGAAATCGATGACGCTTCTCAAAAGGACACAGCAGTATCTGAAAACCTCACATGTTACGTATATCGTTGTTTCCATGGCAAAACCTCATATCGGAATATTTAGACCTATTACAGGTGGAATAAAAAACAACATAAATAGTACAAATCACACAAGATGTATCCTATATTCAGATATAGGACGATTTCTTATTGGTTAATATGATGCGTGGTTTTGTTACAAGTTGTAGAATACGAAATTGTATAAAATGACACGGAAACTTTAAAATGTCCTTTTTTGCCTCATAAGAAGTTTTTCCATGGAAGCGACGATATACGAATCTCATTCGAGGAATCATTACTTTCCTGTATCCGATAAAGTGAAAGGGAATATCATCTCGAACATATTTTATCGAAGACACCCACTCCGAACGTCGGCTGTATTTTTTTTGAAGTGGCCGCCTGAAATTTTTCCTTCGAATGATACCGTTAATTTATCGCCACGTGTTACGGGCTGAATCAGCTTATGTCAGCTTCGGTCACCACTTCCGCCAGTCGTGTTCATATTATGCGCGAGCGATGTAGCACATGCAATACATCTGGTCTCCCAATTCAGCACGGCGTTATTCTCCTCGGGTGGTTCTCCTTTACACGGACTATACTCGCATATTACGATAATAATGCCAGCAGAGTGATGAGACGGGTAGAGCCATAGAAAGGAGTGGCAGAGGAGGAAGGATATAAAGGAGAGGAGGAAAGGAGGCAGGAGAGATCGAGAGGGACATAAAAAAGAGAGAGAGGGAGGGGAGGGGGAAAGAAAAGCGGTGCTCACGATGGCGGTGTTGTGATGCTCCCTCCCTTGTTGTTGTTGTTGCATAAGGAAAACGACTCGAGGTTTAGGGTTGTTGGCGTGAGAGATGGGGAAGAAAAATGGCGGAAGCAGAGGAAGGGCGGGGGGGGGGGGGAGGAGCGGTAGAGTAGTCGCATAAACAGGAACCGAGAAGCGGAAGGGGTGTATGTAATCGTAAAGTGAGGAGAAGGAAGGCGGAGAGGGTGGGCGGGTCGAAAGGCGCTGGGAGACGAAAGGTTGGGATGTAGAGGGAAAATAACTTAGGCGAAACTTAGAGGCATGAGAAAGGCTCAGTGGGTGGAGAGGGAGAAAGAGAGAGAGAGAAAGAGAGAGAGAGAGAATGGAGAGAAGGGGGATAATAATTACAGAGAGGGAGGGAGAGAGAGAGAGAGAGTTGGTGAATTTAGCGATGAAGGCAGTAATAATAGCGATAGCATGGGATAAGTATAAAAGTAGTATGATATCATCGAGGAGGGAAATAGAGAGAGAGAGAGCACGTAAGAGAGAGAGAGAAGGTGGAAAGGTGTCATCAAAAAGGATGAAGTGGGAGGAGTTACAAGGGAAAAGAGTGTGTAGGAGACGATGAAAGGAATGCGGAAGCGGAGAGAGAGGGAGAGAGAGAGAGGGAGAGAGAGAGGAGAGAGAGAGAGAGGAGAGAGAGAGGAGAGAGAGAGAGGAGAGAGAGAGAGGAGAGAGTGAGAGGAGAGAGAGAGGAGAGAGAGAGGAGAGAGAGGAAGAGAGAGAGGGAGGGAGAGAGGGGGAGAGAGGGGGGAGAAGAGGGGGAGGAGAGAGAGAGAGGGAGAGAGAGGAAGAGAGGGGGGGAGAGAAAGAGGGAGAGAGGGAGGAAGGGAGGGAGAGAGGGAGAGAAAGGGGGGAGAGAGGAAGAGAGAGAGAGAGGGGGGAGAGAGAGGGAGAGAGATGAAAGAAAGGGTGAGGATGAGGGAGGGGGGAGGCAAGAAAGAGGGAAAATGGCGAGTGAGAAGAGCAGTAGATGGAATGGTGGGGAGAGGATGAGGAGGAAAGAAAGAAGAGGATGCGAAAGGGGGAGACAGAAGGAGCCACCATAATGAGGGGAATAAGCGAATAAAGGGAGTGGGCTATTGTCTGTGTGCGGGCAAAGAGCGGTTTAGGGCGAGGGGCTGACGCCGTGCCGGTTTTAAAGGGGGTGCAGGGGCGCCGGCCGATTGCCCGTAACTACGGTCGTGGAGGTCATTCGCTCGCTTCCCCTTCTGCGTTGTCCGTTTCGCCTTCTTCTTTCCTCTTCCGTCCAGCTCTCGTCCTCTTATGCCCTCAGGCAGGCCTTGGTGCTGTTCCTTCTTTAAAACCCGCAAAGTTCACCTTTTTACTTTATAAAAAGTTAGGATTGATCATTAAACCGCAGACACGGTTACTAATCTCGAAAACTTAGAAACGGAGGCTTTTAAAAGACCCTAAATAGAAAAGTTCTTATAACCTTTTTGTTAATTTTAGCGGCTTCGGATGGCTGATCGTCTTTGAGGGACTATTTTCTTATATCGAAATCCGCTACGTTTTGTTTGAAGTGAGTTTTCAATTTCCTTTTTATTGCTCCTGTTCATCATTTGAGGGATTCTGATGCATGTGTGGGCGCATGTGCAAAGAGGCAATACACTTTTTTTCGCAGTTTATGAAGGTTGAACTGACATCAGTTGGTATGAAAGCCATTGGAGCATAAATCTACCTCCACCGCTGCGGGAGGTAGGGCCATCTTTCAGAACTTACGCTTCTAGTAGTACTTTACAGGCTTTATTCATTTGTTAGAGTAAAACTCTGCACTCGAGAAATTACAATATTTGGTGAGGAAAACGTGAATGTCTTGAGATGAAAGAAATTGGCGTTTCCGGAAGTAATTGTGGAATTTTAAATGGAAAATGTTTTACATTTGTCGATCTAAACTCGTGATGAATTTGGAAAATAAGACGACGAGGACTTTGAAACGGGAAATATATACATATTCCCGTTTTAAATCTTTCGTTTAACCTTATCTTGATGCCATTTATTTCTTTCGGCACCATAATTTCATTTCCAAAGATTGGAAAATATCGCCATGTGGTTGAATATTAAGTTTAAACTTCATTATTAGCGGCTGGAAAACCAATAAAATAATAAAGAGTAATATTTATTCAATTAATCAGTATATTTTTTGAATGGTTATGCTATAGAATTCTCAGAAAAGACCAAATATGTAAGGAATTATCTTTATATAACAGTTAATGAACGTTCCTTAATATGAGAAAAAATGGTAAGATAAAATTGTATTCACTATTCCTAGTGAGTTGAGCACAAACGCACTATCAACGCGTATTTTCGGTTGACAATCAATTTTAATCATTCAAAATCGGCGAGATTCCTATAATATTTTAACTGTAATCAGTCATCCGCGTCTTCCAAAGTATTTTTGAAAGCTTACGGTTAGTATAATGGGTGTCACTCTTATAGAGCAGAGCGGAATAAGATGTCCGTAGAATTATAAGTATTGTAGTTCCTTTTGCTGTGTCTTCACGATTTTTTATATTTTTTATCATTCCAATTGAATTTCAAAATTTAAGAAAAAACGGTTTTAAGAACTTCTCCATCTATGTATTTGGAATAAACTGCAATTCTACAGGAACAGTGGATTAACGCACTCAAGAGGTTACACGTCAAAAAGGCGAAAACAAAATGGGCGAATGAAGAAGTGGAAATTAGTAATTAGTACAAGAAGAACGGAAAATTAATTGTGTGGCAGGAGCTGTCTTCCATAAAACCCAAACCAACACCAAGAAAACCCAACAAAAAACCAACCCAACCAAACCTTTTGAAAATCATAAGAAGAAAATTATATAATAGGAACTATAGCAAAATGAAAATGTAAAATGCTTTGAAACACTGCACTTTATTCTTCTTACACAGCCATGGCTTAAAAGCTTTAATGTCATGATCTTCCATTTTTTATTCCTTTACTGATTTCCTTTTCTACGTTCGCCAATTTTGTTTTCGCCCTTTTGACGCTCGCAATAATCGTTTCGCCGTTTTTGTCGTGATACCGCTTAAAATGAAGCTTTCGTTGCGGTCACACATCATACAGGTTTTCTTGAAAGGAATCATTTAAATTAGTGCAATTCATGTTTGGATAACTAAGTCGCGTACCCAAATTGGAAGCGTAAACCTCAATACTACGTTAAATTATCTTATGATATAGAAACATATAAGACGCGGCTTATGGAAAAATAAGTTAAAAACAATTTCTTGTAAAATACAATAATTAAGGTAGCGTTGTAACTTGTCATATTTTAAAAACCCACAATGTCAGAATAGTTGAAAACCAAAATGGCCGATAAGATATTCCTCAAATAATTTTCGCGCAGTAAAAACTTGTCATATTTTAAAAACCCACAATGTCAGAATAGTTGAAAACTAAAATGGCCGATACGATATTCCTCAAATAATTTTCGCGCAGTAAAAAATCATTCAAAATTAATCTCATCATCTACCACATTGATATTTGTGACTCCGCTTATTTTCCGTTGCGAATTAAGCAGATAACTCACTTAAGGCGACATGAAACACGGGACTCTTTGGAAGAATACTCTCTCGGATAAAATTGACAGAAATTTCTCTGGGGAAGCCATGAGACTTTTTTTCTTTTAGAAGACATTTTGACAGTCTCTGAAGGACAAATTTTAGTCTCGAAGAATTTCCTCGCATGGAGAATTATTTTTCAATATTTCCTACTCCCTTTTCCTCCCCCTCCCCAACTCCCCTTTCTTCCCCTACTCCCCTTTCCTCCCCCTCCCCTACTCCCCTCTCCTCTCCCTCCTCCCCCTCCTCCTCCTCGTCGAGAGAGAGAGAATATCGTCTTATCCTTAGCATATCCCGCTCTCCTCTCCAACACTCATTCATCCTCTTACACTGCTACAACTCTAAATATCTCATCTCGCATCTGGAATTCATTTTTACTCTCCACTCCACAACCTCCATTCTCTCTCTCCCTCTCTCTCCCTCTCTCTCCATTCTCCCGACCAATAGCAAATACGCTTGAGTTTTTCTCTGCGCTCGTTCCTCACATTTCCCGCAAAAATAAACCCGGTTCCATTTCTCAATTTTATTGACTTAAAGTTCTGTTTTAATTTAATCGAAATATTTTCGCAAATATTTAAGTTGTGAAGGAATACGAGCTCACATTTTCCGAATCTTCTGAAATAAAATTAAACATCTGGCAAAATAACACCATACAATTCAAAACATTAAACAAGAAATTCAAATCTTTCTGAGACTCTATTCAACGTGACTTAAGCGGCTTACTTGCCATTCCAATGTTATCGCTTTATCGTATTTATTTGCCTACAAAAAAACTGCTTCATTTTGAACTTGTTCTCTAGTTTTCAATGTTCTTTAGGAAATTCATTGCGCTTCTTTTCCTTCTGACTTGCTTCATCCCAAATCGTCAGTGACCTTTTTCTGTTCCTGGTGTTCCACTCATCCGCCATGTTGCTCCTCTTATCATTGAAAACCCTGCACGATACATCTCTCCTATCCACTCCCCATCCGCGGCGCCCTCTTCTGCGTCTGCCTCCCTTTTATACACCCAATCCATTCTCCATCGCAGCTCCACCCGCCCCCGCCGCTCTTTTTTTCCGTAATATTCCGTGTCTGGGTCTATCCCCTAGCGATATCCCATACTCTTAGGGGCCGGAATGGTAATTGAACGTTTGGATCAATGCCGCTAAAAGTGAAGGTTATTTCCGTCCAACGAAAGTGGATTCTAAGGCTGAGGGAGGAAAAAGAGGGTAGAAGACTTGGCGGAGAAATGTTTTCGAAAGGATCTCTTTTAACGACGAGGGAGAGAATCGATTTAGTTGTATATTGCGGTCGAAAAAATTTCCCAAATAATCAAAGTGGGATTTCCAATCGGGATAGAAAGGATACTTGCTGCGTGGAAGACGTCGTAGGAAGTGGGCATTTGAAAAATGAAAAAGTTATGTAAAATTCCTAGCGCTAGTATTCACGGAGAGAACCCTGGATTTGGGCAGGAGATTAGAAATCGCAGATGAATGAAGAAATTCGAAAAAATGGATGAGAGAAAGAAAAGAGAGAGAGAGAGAGAGAGGATGGGGGAGAGAGAGACAAATTAAGATATCATCCTGGTGAAAATGTGAGAGTAAAGATCACCTACATAAAAACCTTTCGCCATATATCTCGCATAGAACTATAATTGGAAAATAACTTTTAATAATGAGAAAAAGTGAAAGCGGAAAACATATGAGTGACACATCTTTGTTGTATTAGGAGAAAGAAACAGTAAACAAGAGAAATACGAATGGAATGGACTTGGAAAATTCTTATCTCGATTAAAATAAAATAAACATTTACAGACAATATATGAGTGATAAAATTCACGTGTGATAGTTTTGCAACCAATAGAAAAAATAAAATCGTCGTCACATTTTAATTTACAATACGGAAAAAGCACAAAACCCACGATTGGAAATTTCTAAACTTAAATTACAAGAAAAATCGAAGAGATGTGACAATTGTAATTGTTTTAGACATTAAACATACGCAAGCGCTATGCTTTGCATATGCTGTGATATAGCGAAATGTGAATATTTATCGTAAAAACATATCTTTGGTGAGAACTTTTTAAAGAATTGTTTCATCTTATGGAGCAAATGCGCGAAGATTTTAAAGCGGAGAATCGCGATTGAAAGTAGCGAGAATGAATGGGAGTCAATGTACACGAATTAACCTAAAAAGATTAAGGTTAAACTTGCATATAGAAAATCCGTTGAAGGAAGTTGAATAAATAGGCTCTTCATTTCGAGATTACAATTATGTTTTCATGTTGACGACCGCTATGGCTTCAGTTTCACAGGCATTTTGCGGTACATCATGGATCTCCATGTAGACGATAAGTAACTGTAACAATCGTTAATTCGCAATGGATCGCTAAAAATCCCAATTAATACTATTTTTGGCTCAAATCTCCTCTTTTGAATTGCAATACGCTTGGATAGTAGTTCAGTCTCAATGCCTATATCACGTATTCGAATCTTCCAATTTAGGTAGGATATTCTTTTATTCCTTATTATTTTCAGATATTATTTCTAACTTTTGCGGAACCTCCGCCATTCTCATCTGGTAGTAAAAATATATCTCTCTTTCAATGGAATCTTTGCTTTGTGATATTTCTTTTTTATATAAATTTTATATAAATTTTTCACTCCAATGTGTGTCCCATCGGGCAAATTCCACTTACGCTACTTCCATTCTAAAAGGGCGGAAAGTAACATTAGATTTGGCTTGGAGTCGAACCCATGACTTCTTTCGAGATTTTTTTTGCCATCACCTTAAAATATGTATATCCAGCATACCTGCCACATTTAGAGTTTCTATATTTTTAAACCTAATTTTTGGCTTTTTTCGAATGAGATTTGAATTTCTGCGATATGGAAATTCATTTCCATACTTTTTTCGGTATAACTGTGAAAATACCGCGTCGATATCTAATTTTTAAGATATTTGAAAATGCTAAAGAAAAAAGGCGTAGCTTCGTTTCAGCTCTGCCCATATTATTCAAATGGAGAAGAGATATGCTCCTGAAGTCAAACCCAGGACTACTATGTACACGGCGAGCAATTTCAAATTGAAAAGTTGAATAGTCAAGCGATTCCTAAAAGTTTGATCGAAAAAGGTTGTAAAGCTTTTTAGCTATGAGCGGTTTTCCTTTTCTCCCATCTAACACCATATAGCAACCAAGCGTTACACCCTCCGCACCGACTCGCGAATGTCTGCTTTCATTACAATCCCGTCCGAAAACTCTTAAGAGGTTGGTATTCCTTGGCGTCAAGATTAGACGTGAGCGTAAATATGTTATTATTTATCGTAGAATTCCGTTAAAAAGACTCTCTCGATCAGCGTATTCACCCGAATATGTTGTTTGAGTCACAATCGCACTATGTTAACAACATAAAATAGTTTAAATTTTATTGCAAAGGACGTGGTCGGCTAGTGCCCCCCTGGTGAGAGAGTAAAGACACCTGAGCTCGGATTTGAGGATGGGCCTCGAGGTATGGGCCTCTAACCCTAGTTAATGACGGTCGAGGGGTCAGCTTCGCGGTCAGTTTTAAATGTGGTCCCAGTTAGTCGACACAAGCCTTAGATTTATCTGTTATGTTTCGCAGTGATCCCTTTCATATTTATAAACCCGTCAAATTTATATATATCACAAGATATCATGGAGAAGTCCCGATGCGTAGAATACGGGGATGGTTGTCCATGCTGTTGACTGTACATTTGAAATATATATATAAATACGTGTCATTCTTAAATTATATCCGATAAAATCATCTCTTGCATTCCTTATTCCATGTACATGTTGTCAAATCAAATTAATTTAATTGCTCGTGAATATAATCAACTTACGCGAATATTTAAATTCAATAAAAGTCATGGCTGAGACATCCTTGAGATATTCTGAAAAGAACTAACTCAATTAAGATTCAACGCAGCGGATAAAGATACTTCACTCCAATAGAACATGACATCATCCTCTAGAACCAGTTCTTAAGTATCAAAATTTGAAAAATAGAGTACTTTTTGTTAGGTAAGCCCAATATCTCTAGCGAATGGCTTCATCCTGTTCATGAATGCTTTTTGTTCTGAATTTGAGAAAAGGTATCATCTCCAGGATTCTTCTAACGTCTTTGTCTTTTCATTTAGGAAGTTAACTAGCATTTGCGATTCCTTCTCCGAATAACTAAGTAATGATTTGTCATCTGCAAATCTGATTTCACTATCTTCTACTTCCACTCCTGTATCTACATCTTCCCTGGAATCTTTCATCATTTCTTCGGCATAAATATTAAACAGTGCTTGAGAGCGTGGGTAGCTCCGTCTCTTATTCTTAGAGCTAACCAATCTGATATTTTTCCTGCTACACTTATCTGTGCAGTCTGGTACATATAGGATTTTTTATTAAAAGTCTACCTAATGTACTCCTATTTTCAACACTTCCATCAGCTTAGGCACAAAACTCTATCTTCACAATAATACATGCAGGCAGTAGCCCACATCATACCTATGGCCTGTCTATTCCACGTCCTTCCTGAAACCCGGATTAATCTGCAACTGTAGTTTTATTCCACTTTGCTTCTAGTCTTCCATTCAAAATGTTAGGAATCACTTTCCATTCTCTTATATTCTTTCTACTAATACTTTTTCTTCGCGGGAATAGAAATCTATCTCGTCAAGTCCTTCGGTCTCTCTCTCTCTCTCTTTCTTCATATATATTTTGATACAATTATGGAAGCCCCCTTTATTTAATTCCTTGAAATGTATACCAGGTGACTCAATTATACTTCATATTACAAAACGTCTCTTCAACCTCAAACTCCAATATATTCTTAGGCCAACAATACCACAGACCAAATCAATCTTCCTCTTTCTCTCAACCTTTCCATGTAATTCCTCTATTCCTTCTCACGTTCGCTGTTTCAATAAAATGTTTACCGTTTTTCTCTCCCTCTTCCCTGCTAACACATACATACAGTAATTTCTGTAGTTCCCAAAGGTCTTCACATTGTCTCCTTCAAACCCAACATCGCTCACTTCGGTGGTTTGCCTTCTAATCTTATCTTTCTGTTCTCGATATATCCTCCTTCTATTTTCATGCTTCCACATCCTGCTCTTTCTCATCATTTCCATAATCAATACATATAAGTATTAACACTCACCCATCTGTGGCAGTACGTACTTGTAAACACACGGTTTTCCATTCATCAACTGCTTACCTGAAAAGGAAATAAAGATAATTGTAGTAAGCAATACATGGCTAATTGTTAACTGTACTGGTATTTTACTCGACTATAAACAACGCAAGTAAGGAAAGAATAGCAAAGCATTTAGCATTAGGAGCTTTTTTCCGATAATTTAATAACAGACATTCTTTTGATTAAAAAAATTAATTTATCAACGATTTATTAGTCTTAAGAGGTATATGATAGCCAAACTGAGATTTGCTAATTAAACTTTGTATATATTTGCATGTGATAGAAAGTAATATTTCCAACAATTACATCAATAGTGACATTGGGATTTGTAGTTGGTCTTCTCGGAGATAATAAATCCAACCCAAATTTCATTTTAAGGAATTCCTCCAACAAGTGCCCTTCAGTTTCAAAATTTAGTAACAATCACATCATAGCCATTGAAAACATTCCAACCCTACATTTATTCATCAAAGATCATCTCGCTATAACGAATTATTTTAGTTTTATTAGAAATTTCCTTTGTACTCTTCCTTTACACCCCAGCTACTGTTCATGGACTAAGTAAAATTTAGCCATATGTAGCTATTATATAGGACTATATATTCTGAAAATGTGAAGCTTGTTACTTTTGTAATTTTCGAGTTATTTTGCCTAGGGTCAGACAAAAAGCTGGATGAACCGAAGTAACAAGCGATTTTTTAAAGAAAACTTCGCTAAAATTGAGCACTTTTGCAATTTATTCTTTTATTAGCTTAAAAATACAATGATATCCAATTATTAAATCACATTTGGTGAATATCAATAACATTTTTCGACTCGATCAATTAGTGACGCAAATTATTTTTTACGCCAGTCAAAAGTAAAAAACAAAATCGAGCATAAATACGCGACTAATTTAGAACATAATTTCATCGCGATAACATATTTATTTCCTTCTGTGTGACGCCAAAATAGCGCGCTGGAATAATAAAAGAAATTTCTTTTTAACAACTTTTATAAAAATCTGATGCGGCCAACACAAGACTTTCTCCATATTTGGGGTATTGATATTTAAATTATTATGAATAGCATTATAAGGTAAAATTATTATTTCGTATCGTAGAAGAATAGTCGTCCTCATTGCCGTAAATTATATGTTGAATATGTTTACAGAATTCATCGCTAGTTGGTGGCGCTGTATACTGGAAATTTACGAATAAATGGATGGTTCTACGAAAATTTATTTCGAACAAAACTTTAAAAAAATATTACTCTACACAACTTTGGTCCTTACAAAGACTACCAATAAGGACCTTTTTAAGGAGATATTTGACGGAAACCGAAAAAACAAGAGGAGATATAATATAAGAAAGTTTTTAACAAACAAAATTTTAAACACGAATTTCACTTTTCGTGTTATTTTAAAAATATTTATCTAAAATACTTTGAATTGTGACCTCCTTAAGACGAGGAATCGGGTAATCTTCCATCGGTGTACGTATAATAAGCGGCCGAACTTTTCCGCCCGTCCTCCTCTCAATTCTAGGTTTTTTTTCTAAGGACAGCTAAAACACGTCTGACTTCTTAAGCAGTAAACAGTATACTTCATGGTAATCTTCCTCCACTTTTTCATCAACACTTGAATTGTAATTTCGAATGTCAACTACGATGTCATCTTCTGTCAGTAGGAGCTACAACAATGTCGTCATCTATCGAATTCAATCTACTGAACTCTTCCTCAACTTCCTCCTCTTCGGTTTTCATTTTTTCTCGATGTGATGAAAATCCATTTTTCTGTAGCATTTAGCAACTTTAGGTATACAACCCTGCATTCATTCATTGCCGCGCGATTCAATAACCCGAAATAAGTGATTCCAATAAAGGGAGGTTTTTTAAAACGTTAGATACAAAATGGTTTTGGTTTTCCGATTTTGATTCAATGAAGCGGCTGATTCAGTTTACAACTGATTCTAATAATAGTAATTTGTTCCAGGGAATTCTTGATGACTCAGGGTATGAAATAAAAGGTCTAGAGTTCAGGAACGTTCACAGGTATTCTGCCGCTCGAGGCGTGTTAACAAATGATGAGCTTTTAATCTTCAACCGTATGAAGTCTCAGGACTTCTGAATCTGAATGTCCCCCTACTGCTCGAAACGAAAAAAATTTCGAAGCGAGATTTTTCTCCGTGACTCACTTGAAGAGGCTCAATCCTTGAGAAATGCAAACATTGACGTCATAGGATGTTGCGTCGACTAAATGGTAACAATTTTTTAGACACGTGGGTCAGCTGGAAAAAACAACGGATATGAGAAACGACGACGGATACAGAAATAATGGAGTTAAACAGTGAACGACGGATTCGAAGGTCGACGGTTATCGAGGGCCTCTTGGCCTATTAGTTAGCTTTCTCATTTGAATTCGCGGACATGGGCTCTGAGTTTTTGCAAACATAAAGTAAATAAGACACAAAATCGGCAAGAACTGGTTTGAGAACCTCTCACTAGGATTATTGCTGGTAGACTGATGCTGCTGAACGAAAAGGAAGTGCCATACATTACGCGTGAGACAAGTGACGTCATGACGACGGATAGGAGAACCGACGACGTATACGGAAATAATGGTGTGAAATAGTGGACGACAGATATGAGAAACGACGGATTGGGAAGCCGGCGCATATCGAGGGCCCACTGTATATGCATGTGTATGTATGTGTGTGTGTGTGTGCGTGTGCGTGCGTGTATGTATATGTATATGTATATGTATATGTATATGTATATGTATATGTATATGTATATGTATATGTATATGTATATGTATATGTATATGTATATGTATATGTATATGTATATGTATATGTATATGTATATGTATATGTATATGTATATGTATATGTATATGTATATGTATATGTATATGTATATGTATATGTATATGTATATGTATATGTATATGTATATGTATATGTATATGTATATGTATATGTATATGTATATGTATATGTATATGTATATGTATATGTATATGTATATGTATATGTATATGTATATGTATATGTATATGTATATGTATATGTATATGTATATTTGTGTGTTTTAAGACACCACAAATAATGTCTAATAACTCGAGAACGGCTTCATGTATTTTAGCCATTATTTCAAATTTAACGAGTGCCAAACACAAGGACTCTGATGTGTAATCACCGTGCAAAATAACGACCCGTGATCTATTCCAGGGACGTATAATTCCTCCAATAGGGTAAGATGAGCGGGACCTTCTCGAATTTTTATCTACTAAACTATAAGTAGGTACTAATTATTTACTCTCGCGAACTTTTTTGTTGCAAATGTAAAAAATCATATAAGTGTAAGGGAAAGTAGAATTTGGATTTCTTAATGGAAATTGCCTCTCTTGACTGTGGCGCCGCAAATGGCAACGGCCACATGCGGAACTATGCCCTACTATTAGCCCTTAAAAATGATTCTGACACTTTAAGAATTTATGCGAATGTTTGGAGATGAAGAATATATACCGTACAATTTTTAATTGATGGTAAAATCATTGAATCATACCGTTGGGTTGGTGTTTCATCTTTACTCTACACATTTCCTAAAAGTTGTGAAATTCAAAAAGTTGCTACATATATATATATATACCTACTTGTTCTCCACTAAGCGCGATCTAATATTAGCTGGATCCGACTCCTTGAAAGAGACTAAATGGGTTCCAAAATTTAAAGTAATCCTGATGTTCTGCTGGCTCGTCTCTTCGTAGGAATGGAAGAGGATTCCATTACTCATAACCTAATCTGCTCCGAAAAGCAAAGAGAGAGAGGAAGTAGGAAAGAAAGGGGAGGTAGGTATATATTAATGGGAAAACAGAGAGCAAGGAGCAGCTAGGGGGAATGGAGAGAAACGTCCAATGGGGATAGAAGCCAAGGGGAGATGAAATGGGGGAGAGTGATCGCAAGGAAGGTGGTATGGAGGGAGGGGGATGTAGCGGAAGTCTCAACGCTTAGTTAGGGAGAAAGTTGAGTGTCTCTGAGGAAAATCAAGAAGGAGGAAGTGATTGGAGAAAGAGAACAAGTTCCCAGTAAAGGGTAATAGGAATCTGGTGGAAATGAGGAAGTAAAAACACAGAATAGAAAATGGAAATAATTAAGTGGAATAACGGCGTTGGGTAAAACTTAATTGAAAGGGGAGGGAAAATAAGCAGAGATGAGATATGATAATACTAGTGAAGAATGAAAGAAAAATGATTCCGAGTACCGACGAGGAAAATGATCAAAAAGTAACCGAGGAAAAAAAGAGAAAAGTTTAGTTCTTCGAATGACGGAATTGATGTAATACGAAGAAAACCAGTTCGCAACAGGAAAGACATAAATTATCGTTTTCTCCAGACAGTGCAACCCGTTGTATTGTAGGAATGGCAGAGGAGGAGGGATATGAGAGGGAGAGGGAAAAGGAGAAAGAAGGAGCTAAGGAATGGGATAGAGGTGGGCTGCTCGCTCTATGGGGCGGCGTGGAGTCTGGATCAGTGGGGAAGGGGAAGCAGTTTGGAGGCGGAAGCAGTATAAAAAAAAGAGACCCGCGAAGATGGGATGAAGGAAGACTTTGGAGGATTCTCTTCATCGATTGCAGAGTGTTCAATTCGTGCGTGCGCGGAGAGATCTGCTTCGTCGGTACGGTTTTTTGCGAAATGAAACGGCTCGCGGAGGATTTTCGAAGTTGAGACTCTTTTTACACGCTTGATTAATGATGCGAATGGGCGACGGAGAATCGCTTCTAAATTATCCAATTAATACAAACGTATCCATCCAAATACCGATCAAAATTGTGATTTAGATCATGGGATTCCAAAATTTCTGATGCCACGGAACCCTGATAATCGAATTTTTTTCTCGCGAAACCGTAACTAAGAGGTGGCAAGCAAGCAAATCGTAATAAAATTAACTTTATGATTACTGTAATATTCATTTACATAGTTTATGTATCTTATATTAAACAGTTTACAAGTGAGGCTCATGTTTCCTGCTGAAAATCAGTAAAGAGCGTAGCGGGTCTTTTTCTATCGTAGAACACTTTTTAGCTTCCGCGAAACCCAGTTTTAAGGTCTACGATTTAAATCATGGCTTCTCTTTTTAAAAAATCGGTACAACATACATTGAACAAACTTTCTCATATATGGGTACTAACGCGTCGTTTAGTTATCTTTAGAAAATGAAAATCGTATGAACCTGTTATTAGAAAATCCAATTTTTGTTAAAGTTGCCTAGAATAAACTAACCTTATATTAATTTTTTGAGAAATATGAACTATACAGTATTATTGAAGACGTAAACTCAAGTAACTGTACGAAATTTGGTCAAAATCGTTAACAGCCGTTTTTGAGAAAATCGAATTGTTTTTAAAATGCGCAGAATAAACTACTCTTGATTATTGAGCAATGTAAACTATTTCTACATAAACTCTGCTCAGTATGAGAAAAAGCCTAAATATGATATTTCATTCATTTTTGCTCAACCGTTTAGGCTCCAGAGCATGAAACAGACAGACGGCATTGCAAAAGCCACTTTTTCGGATTCAGCGACACCTGAAACGTGTAAAAATTCTCGAGGCCGAATTTTTTTGCGATAACAATACTTTCTCAATATACTTCGTATATGAGAAAGTAAAACGAGTGAAATTGAAGTTAAAAACCATCACGATGTCTTGAGAACTGCTTTGTGATTACTTTTTAAACACTTTTCTCTATTAAAAATCCTTTATGTATTCGACTTTCTCCTCTGTCCTTCTGTCTGACTGTACACAAAATGACACATACATGACCTAAGTTACAAACTTCAAAAACCCAAGATTTATAGCACTAAATTATTTATACATAACGAAAATTTGGTGATTCCATAATTAATAACTAGGGAGTAAATGGTGAAAATATACCAACTCTCTAATATCGCATGTTAAACCAAATCACATCCACGACAAAAAAAAGTTAAGTGATACCATTTAAATAATATAATTTCTCTAAAACACATGATATACTGATTGCAAACCAAGGTTTTCGTTTTAGGTAAACTAACGAAAAACAAAGGAAATTAAAAATTCCTATGAACGTGTTGAATCAGATGACACAGTCTTTGGAAATTTTAACAAATGAAACTCTGTTTATCTATCATAAGCTTCTAGTCTTAGGATTAATAAATCGTTTATACATGAATTTTTTAATAAGAAAAGGACCGTATTTTATTAAATTTACGAAAAAGCGCTTTATGCCATTTGCTATGCAATTATTTCCTCACTTGTTATATCGATTTTAGCATAAATTCGACTCTCTTAATGCTACCTCTATTTAGGTTCATTAAGAAGATTATTTTAAATTCTCGCATACTGTACTAGTAAGGAAACTCATCCATAATAAACATTTGTCTTTCTATTCGAAAACCTTTTAACCTTTCCGCTTCCAGCTAGAGTTGCTCATAATTATATCCCTCCTATCTCTCAATCTCTTTCAAATAATTCTAGCCCTTACTAACGTCCAATCGCACCTTATTCACTTTTACTTCGCAATTCCATCTTCTCTTTCTTCCACCCCACCATCATCATCCATATTATCGTCATCTTGTCCCCTGTCATCGCTTTAAACACTGCTTTTCAAGCCATTTCTCTGGCTAAGGTGGAATATTCTGACCGTTGCCGAAAAATAAAAAGAGAAATTTTAGATATTTACGCAAATCGTCGATGTGATAAGTAAACCTACTTTCAATTAATAAGTTTTTTCGGGTAAAAACAAGAAGATACTTTTTAGAAATTACGAAATAAAACAGTCCATTATTGACTTATAGAACAATGAAATTCTACCGGGGAAACCGATTAGCTGGACTTGAATCTTAATACAACGAAGGTCATGTATAACTCCTTCACAAATCTCGAGACAGGTTATGAAGTCCTAAGAGCCAAATTGGATGAGGAATAACTCCTCTCTAGGATATACGGGATCGTTTTGTTGTCAAGGATATGACAGCGCTGCGCTTTCCGTTTTTCCTCGCCACCGCACCTTGAAATTACACGAAACAAACAATAACTTAATTTTTCCTTATGGAGTATTCAACCACTACTCAACTATACTTTCCCTGCAATTTAGACGCTAGGACATAGTCATGCTTAGAATTCTCGAATGTGACTCTTAGGTAGAGACTCCCTAACACAGCCTCGTTTGTTGCTATTATCAACATATCATTAAAGGAGAACAACAAAACGCACGAAATTAGCTTTAATCTAAAGAAATTTTTAAGGCTTTGATAAACTATCTTCGAAATAATTTCAAATATTAAGTTTGACATTAATTATTAAGAAACTAATTTCTACGGCCAGTTGAAATTTGAAGAAAAACTTCTCAAATCCAATAAAACAAATTCATTTTTGTTTTTTGTGAGAAGGCGTATTTTTAAGCGGATATAAGTACAAATATTTCTTTTTCTCCCTTAAGTGCCATGGAAGATTTGTCACAGATTTGTGGAATAGAAAAAATAGTCGATTAATTTAGATTTTTTATTTCGTTGCTGCAGAGATTCGTATGTCTTCTATTTAAGTTTGTGAGATATTACAAATTTCCTTGAAGAGTATTTAAGTGTATTCGCTAACGCCCATTTTCTAACACAGAGATGGAACAAGTATTAACGTTAGAGATGTGAGCTTCACATTGCGGATTTCTATAAATTTGTCCAGTTCATTAATTGCTGTTACACTGTTTGCGGAGTCGATGGAGAGAGAAATTCGTAAGCCATCAGAAAAACAGTGGAAGGGAGAAAGAGAGTTGAAATGAATGAAGACGGCGGAAGGAGGGAGGGATATGAGGTCTCAGGTCGAGTAATCCGTTTCGTTTTTGCGTGGAATTCATTTGGACGGAAAATAAACAGGCCTCCGTTCCGCTGAGAAAGAGACAAAATAAAATCATATAAAAACGACGTTCAGTCCGGCCAAGACTTCGGTAGGAAGTAAGTGGAAGTGAGAAGGAGCGCGGAAAGAGAGAGGTAGGCAGGGGGGGAGGGGGATGAGAGAGGGGGAGAGGGAGAGGGGGGGAGAGGGGGGGGGGGGGGGGGGAGGGGGGGGGAGGGGGTGAGAGAGAGGGGGAGAGAGAGGGGGGAGAGAGAGGGGGGAGAGAGAGGGGGGAGAGAGGGGAGGGGAGAGAGAGGGGGGAGAGAGGGGGGAGAGAGAGGGGGGTAGAGGGGTGAGAGAGAGGGGGGAGAGAGGGGAGGGGAGAGAGGGAGGGGGAGAGAGAGAGAGAGAGAGAGAAAGTCGAGGGCGTGGTATATCACACAAAAGTGAAGGAAAAAATGCCATTTGCTCGGAGAGACTCGCGAACGCCGAAGAGATTTGCTTGGCAGAGTTGTTTGCCCACCATATGCGGAGGTACTTTTTTCCCGTGGCACTTCTGTTTTTTTAAAGGCGAGGGTAACCTAAAAATCTCTATAGTTTACCTTTCTCGCGTCGCTCTTTTTCCCCGGCAAGGAAGGGGAGAGAGAGACCGTTCGGTGTCCGTAGAGCGGAGGGCAGTTGACACCGGTCGCGAAGGGCGAAGGATTGCGCCCGATGAGGGTACAGGAGGAGGAGACGTAGAGGGAGGGAGGAGAGAAGGAGAAAGAGAGAGGGAGTGGTGTTCCCGTTTCGTTCCGACGCTGACAAATTGTGACGAGATGGGCATTTCGGGCGGTGCCGGTGGCAGTGCTGCCACCTGAAACGGGAGACATCGGAGCCAGCTATCCGTACGAATAATGAATGCCAGAGAGGAAAAGAGAGAGAAATATGGAGTGAGTGTATGTGAGTGTGTGTGTGTGTGAGAGAGAGGGAAAGGAGGTAAAGAATAAAATGTCTGTTCGAGATTTTATGTTACGTACCAAGTTTGATTTGCAGGACTTCGCATCACACGAGCGGGTCAATTCCGTTATGGAAGAGATGGATGGTGTCGGATAACGAGCGTTGACAGGTAACAATGGCAAAGGAAATGTGTGAAGGACAGTGGAATTTCAAGAGAAAGGGCGGTTCCGTATGGATTTTGATATAAAATCCATATGACAACTCAGGCTGAAATACAATTTGTGATATAAAATTTTATATAATTATTTATTACTAATCATAGATTTGTCCCTATGATGCTTTTTGAGCAATTTTAAACATTTTATCCAAGTCATTGTTTAGTTTATATGGTAAGGCATGGGTGCGCGAGGAGATCATGAAATCTTTCAGATAACTTTCCAAGTCTGTCTTTCTTTATGTGTATAACGCTCTTAGAATCTTTCAATGTATCTCAGCACTGGAAGCAGCTAGAAATATGAAATGTGTTGTGTTCTTAGATGACCACATTAACTACTATAAAATGTTATTACTTTTACATAAAGTGTCCTTGGTTTGACTCCAGATATCCATTCGTATTGCCATTTAAATCACGGGAAAAAAAGATTTTGACCGTACAGACATTTTTCTTTTGCTCGTTAAAATAACTAAATATTAACTTAGAAACTTCAAACAAAAACTAAAAGAAAGACATTCTAAATTATTTTAATTTATCGGTCTTTTATTGTATCTTGGCCTTCAAAATTTAAAAAATACGCAAAAGTGCTGATTTTTTGTGATTTTAACGCTTAATCTAGCATGAGTTGCCATGCAACCTGAATTGTTTTGTTATTAATTAATCAAGTCACTACAATCTTCCAAAGCTTATTTTTGTTGAAAAAAGCAAGCAAGCAAGAAGAAGTGCATTCAGTGCTATTATAAGTTAGAATAACTTAATTAAAGCATTTAACGAAATGTAAAGTGCACAGAGTGTCATCTATTATTACGATATTAAGACAAATATTACATAAAAACAAGGCACAGGGACAGACATTTGACCATGTGGGTCTTTATCTCCATGAGCCGGTCTTTTCACACGGTCAACTCTATGTGGCACTTTCGAGAGCAAAAGTACCCGAAAAAATAAAAATATGTATGCAACATTCAAACTTGCAAGGCACTGTTGCTGCAAAATTACCGCTTTTTTTACACCAAATGTCATTAATTATGAAGTTCTTGAATAAAGGTTAAAAAATTAATTTTAGTGTTTTCAGTATGTTATAATTTTTAATGTTATCCATCATATGAAGGGTTATTATTCTAGTTTATCAATAATTAATAACTCGTAACCGGTATGAGATCCTAATGAATCGCAGGCTGGGTAGTTTGAGAAATCTTAAAGTTTTACGCAATAGTCTAAGTATACAATGATATAAACCGAAATTTACACAATTTTTCGTATATTCCTGCGTCGCTTGTAAAGTAACTCTAGCAAAATAAAATTTAATTTTTTCTTTTTGTGCAAATAGAAAAGTTATTTAATTTATCCTTAATTATTTATTTCTAGTTTTAATGTATTTGCACAAATTTACTCTAAATTAGTTTCTTGTTAACAAACAGAGTTTTCATTGTTATTAAATTCCACAAATTCGATTTTTTAATGGTTGATTCGTGTCTCTTAACAAACAGACTCATTTCCATTTATTATATGAGCCAAGTGTTTTCGAAGAGAATCTCGGGTTCCTCCTCCGTCACCAATTCCGTTGCATCTTACACAGTCCGTATGAACCTCTCTCTCTCTTTTAAGCCTCATCTTTTTCTCATTCTCCTTATCCCTACCCCTCTCTTCTCCCACCCCTATTCTCCCACCCCTTTATCCAATGACAGAACAACTGTTCCTCCCCGATTATATGCAAATTTAAATTTATTAGTCATGTAGGGGGAAAGGTATTTGGATAAATTAAAAGTTGATCGAAAGCGAATAAAAAAATATGTGTTTTGGATCTAAGAGATATTAAAGACAGCCAAACATTACACCCTTAATGTAATTGAACCCCAAACCAAATGATAAATTACAGCTTTCTTTTAATGGAAAAGAGCAATTTGGGTTTAAAAAACGTGTTAAGAAGTTTATAATCCTGTTTCTTTAACCATAATTAAGGAGGCAGACAAGATTTAAGAAATATTTGGATGGTGCACGGTTCCTCGCATTCATTAACAAGACGTTTAAGCTCTACACTGACTTTATCACCAACGGAGGCCTTAATTATGATATTAAAATATTGAAATTAGCATAATAAATTTCAGAGAGCTGGAGGACGAAATGCGGCGATCAAAACACTCCGCCTACATAGACGCAGGAAGGATAAATTATTTATTATGTCATATCTAAACTTATTCAAAATGAAGATGTATTTTAAATAGAATATGAGTGTTACGTACTAGTATCTGGTTTTTCCGTCCTTATGCGCCAATATAACTCGAGATACACTGCTGGACATGTATGAAGTTCGATATTTATGGTCAATATCAAAGTATATAAGCGAAAATAATTTACTCGGGCCAAACCACTCAAGCAGGACTGCCACACTATTGGAAATATTAAATTTTTGCCTTATTCCTAAGATATCAATACGATAAAAATATCTACGCAGAAGCTTAGGATAGTAGCGTACAAATTATTGCATTATTCATTAATAGAAATCTCAATTTGTAGATTATTTTAGAAGAACGTGCCTAATTCATGCTTCGCTACTTGCCTGCATTATTTCTACTTATATA
The DNA here is from genome assembly GCA_036926305.1 of Uropetala carovei. Lineage (NCBI taxonomy): Eukaryota > Metazoa > Arthropoda > Insecta > Odonata > Petaluridae > Uropetala > Uropetala carovei. The sequence goes on from JAXCHB010000092.1 coordinate 232,179, forward strand.
TTTATCATCGATATTAATAAACAACGACAAAAAATATTATTGAAGAATTATTGGAATATTCCGTTTCAGAGAACATTATAAAATACAATTATAAAGCAATTTATATGACTTTAAGTAAATCAAAGAGATCTGAGCTGCCATTAATATATATATATATATATATATAAACACTTTGCTTCACCTAGGGAAATATTCGCCAGAGACAGCATTTTATTTTAAGAGATGTGATACGTGTGAAAAAATATTTTGTATAATTTTATATCCTATCCAGATTTGAGAAAATCACAATTAAAAAGTTAAGATGTTGTACATGTATAATGGAGACGCATTCATTTCAGCGCCAAAATGCTTAGGCTATTATGGAAATAAAATATGAAACATAATACCAATCAAACTGGATTGCCATATTCCTGTAAAGGAAATTTGAAATTAAACTTCGTTCTCCACGAGGGTTTCACTTTACTGGAAATAATTTTCCGAAGCTTTTAAGCCAAATCTGCACCGCGCTTTCATGTATTTACTAAACGTTGTTTAAAAAATCAACTACGTTAGTCTCTTTTAACGTTAGCCGATTCATGACAATTATCTCTAACATAAAATCTTGAATCAATATATCAGCTACAACTAGAAAATCTGATATGTATTTTATATACTATGGAAAATCGGGTTAATCGGCCCTTGGAGTGATCACTAAAGTTTGGCTATTCCAAAGTAATGAGCAACGTCAAGATGTTAATCATATAAGCGCTTACGTCGCCGTTAAATATATATAAATGTGTACGACGTGCTACCTAAATAAAAACTCACGTAACAATGCTACTGATAATAGAACAAAATTTTCCCGCTAGGTGGTGATAAAGTAAACTTTTTCGAGTAGTTTTCATTGTGGTACGCCATTTTATGTTGCGTCAGTCACATTTGTTAAGCTTCTTACTGAAGACGTAATAAGTCTTCTGAGATTTTCTATATGAGCGATTCAAAATAAAAAAGGGTTTTGTATCAAGTATTGTTTCAAGCTTGGTAAAACAGCTTCTGAAACACGTGACATGACGTATGGCGAAAATGAGATTGGTTAGTTGTCAATATAATGCGCCTGGTCACAGCGCCCTTTGTGTCTGACTGTTTCTGGCCAAGAATAACATGGCTGTGGTTATTATTCTGACATTGCTGGTCCCTCGTCTTCTTTCCAAAGATGAATTGAAGCAGAAAGAAAAGAGATTTGATGATGTTCTTACGATTTACCTACAATCGCAGGAGTTTTTTAAAGGTATTTCAAAAGAATATTTTCAGACATACTTCCAACGATGGCAGAATAGCTGAGCTCTGGGTATAAACTCCCAAAGGGAGTACTTTCGTTGTAATGTTGCTATATGTCAAAATTCATATATATATTTTCCTTCGACTCTTTTAATTCATATACAGGTACCCCTCGCCGTTCGCGGGTTCGCCGTTCACGGTTTTGCTTATTCGCGGTTTCTCAGCAATACCCATAACTCATTTATTGTCGTACCGAACGGGGAAATCTTCCCGTTTCCTGAAGGATCCATAGAATACTGAAAGGGAAAATCTCCAAGTTTGCTCCACTCTATGTTCTAGTTATTTTTCTCGTCACCTGCGTAAACAGTATTAAGTCTGCTTGTTTTACGCAGAATAAATATGGCCATCGGACTAAAAGACACGCGGCTTGTTGAAAAAGGAACATTTAGGGGAATACGGGGGACGTTCGCAAGCTTCCGTTTCCATATTTATATCAGTTTCTGTTCTATAGTGCAGCAAGCAACATGACTTGATATCCTTGGTGTGTTTGTGGTATTAATGTGATGTTTCATTACTTCTCTCATTTTAAATTAGGCAGGACTATGCTTACTGACGTTGGCATTGTATTATAGTAGAGTGCTTTTATAAACATTTTTAATTAACCCATTCTTTTACATTATTATGGGATTTAAACGTGTTAATATAAGTGGAAGGGACGCATTAGCTTAAAGCCAGCGTATAGTCATGACTTTGAGGGAAAAAATCATGACATTAGATAAGTTACAAAGTGGTCTAAGTTACGCTTCAATTGGTAGAGAATATGGAGTAAATGAATCAACCGTACGTTCCATAAAAAGGGTCGAAGACAAAATACGAAGTAGTGTAATGACTTCTACTCCGTCTAGTGCTAAAGTTTCCTTTGTAAGTAGACGTGACCCTGTGTTAGAAAAAATGGAAAAACTCTTAAGTGTGTGGATAGAGGATAAAACAGAAAAATGCTCCCCTTAGCACGGAGTTAATACGAAATAAAGCACTTAACCTATATGAACATTTAAAGAGTGGAAGTGAAGACGATGATGAAGAGAACTTCTACCAGTTTTTTAGCCAGTAAGGGCTGGTTTGATAATTTAAAGAAGCGTTTAAATTTGCATAACATTAAGCTATCAGGAGAAGCTGCATCAGCTGATCAAGAGGCAGCGAGGGAAATCCCCGGTGAATTTTTGAAGCTTATCGAGGAGAAAGGTTATAAACCAGAACAAATGTTCAATGTCGATGAAACCAGTTTATATTGGAAGAGAATGCCAAATAGAACCTTTATTTCCAAAGAGGAACGTACTGCTCCAGGTTTTAAGGCTGCACTGTAATATTATGTGGAAACGCTTCGGGAGATTTTAAGTGCAAACCAATGGTAATTTACCGTTCAGAAAATCCTCGTGCTCTAAAAGGGATGATTAAATCAGATCTCCTGTATTTTGGAGGTCTAATAAGAAGGCATGGGTTACCTGTAAACTGTTCGAAGATTGGTTTGCCAACTGCTTCATCCAGCAGGTGAAGATCTATCTGAGGCAGACGAATTTGCCATTTAAAGTGCTTCTCGTATTGGATAACGCTCCGGGTCATTCAGTTTCTCTTACAGAAGGCTATTCTGACGTAGAAGTTGTATTCCTACCACCAAACACAACACCACTCTTACAGCCGATGGACCGAGGGATCATTGCGACCTTCAAATCTTATTATATTCGCAGAACTTTCAAACATTTTTTACAGCAAATGGACACCAATTCTTTGATTTCTGTTCGTGAATGTTGGAGTTCATTCAACATTCGAACAGCCATTCATATGATGAAAGAATCATGGGACGAAGTAAAACAATCAACATTAAATGCATGTTGGCGGAAACTTTGGCCCGAAGCTGTTCGTTCCACAGTTTATCCCAGCATTCGCGGAGAAGTTGAAGAGATCATCGAAATGGCTAGAAATGTAGGTGGAGAGGGCTTTGAAGATATAAAAGAGGAAGAATTGCTCAACTTTCAACAAGAAGAATTAGCAAATGAGGAACTTGAAAAATTTACACAATCAAGTGTGAGCGAAAACAAAGAAGAAGATGTAGAGCCTAAGACGAAACAGTTTTCAGCGAAGACCTTAGCAGAAATTTTAAATATGGCTAACGAGTTGAAAGAGAAAGTAATGCAGGCTGATCCATCTATGGAAAGGAGCATCAATTTTAAGAGAATAATTGACTCTGCAATATCTCTCTACGACGAAATTTATTTTAAAAAATCAAAACAAAAGGGAAACAGCTCCAAATCACAGAATTCCTGAAGCTAAGTCCCTCATCTTCCTCTTCCATCTCCAAATAATGCTCTTCCGAAACACCTCCATTGTCAACATCCTACGTATGCTCTACATAATTCACGGTGAGTTAATAAGCTTCTGTTTTCTTAGTTTTCCTAAATTTAAACGTTCGTCGGTTTGGTTTTCCTTTCATATTTTCAGCTGACTGTTTGTTTCTCTGGCCTACAGTCGTCAGTAAGGTAAAGTAAATAATCACTTAGGACCACTTTCGCGGATGTAGGAACGGAATCCCATTCTTCCATTAGTTTATGCATTTGCCGTTCGCGGTTTTGCGGTTCGCGGAGTCTTCGGGAACGTAACCCCCGCGAACGGCGAGGGATACCTGTATCTACTTAAATTGCACACTGTTTTGAACTTTTATTTTATGTATGTATATTTATGTGTATATTTACGTTTATATCTTAGTATTCAAATACTATTTTCTCTGAACTGTTTAGGAATGTTTTCGCTGTTTTTACAACTCTTTTTTCGTAGTTAATTTCCGCAGTGGAACATTTTTTTTGTGTCTAAACAAGGCTGATACATTTTTTTTTACAACCAACAAACCTAACATTATTATATAGTAGTTATTTATGTTCTATTAATAAAATATGTAATAAGTATGTAAATAATATGCAATTAATATGTAACTAACATCTTATGTCATCCATGAGCAAAAGGGTTAATAAAGTCGTTTGTCTATCTGTCTGTAGCCTAGGATATGATGCAAAATGTGGTAAGTTAAACAAATCTCTGTTTATGAATACACTTTCCTAACTTTCGGGTGTCACTCCGTATTAATTTCACACATACTAGTTCCTGCCTACATAAATAAAAATAATGGATCATATATTTTCTATCATATGAAATCAATTAAAATTCTTAAATATAATACAATTTCAGTTGCTACCGATGATCAACCACTCACAAATTATGAGAACAACCTTATTTTTAAGTGGCAATCAACACCGAAATTACGACGGTCGTTTTTAGCATCTCGACATTTTAGCGGGATAGAGAAAGGGGAAAAAGGAGAGAGATTGGGGGGGGTTGATAGAGAGAAAGAAATTTCTCTTTCTCCCTCTCTCTGCTCATTTAATTTGTCTTCACGTCTCACTTACATAGAGTCATCAACACAGCCTTATTAGGTATGCGCAATTTATCGAAAAAAATATTTATTAGGATTCATTAAAAGGCGAAGAAATGTATACAGCTAAACCTTGATCAGCCGCAGTGAGGTAGGCGGGGGGGAAGAACAGGGAAGAGGTGGAAGAGGGGAGGGAAGGTAGTAGATGGAGGGGCTGGAGGACGAGGGGTAGAGAAAAATGAAGGATGGAGGATAGTTGCTGGAGGTTAGGGAGGGTTGCAAAAGGTTAAGCATTTTTATATCGGAGAGGAGTAAATCATCTGAGGAAAAGTGATTATATTTGGCCCCGGAGTAAGGTCTACATATTAGCCATTAGAGAATGAGGGGTAAATCAATTTCCCGCTCCCGAATGCAGCACACAAAAACCCAATGAAAGCGAAATGAGATATAATGCCAAAAAGCTTAAAAATCGACATCGGAGAGCTACGAAAAATCATAAGCGATGCGATTCGTTTTTTTTTTCAACGGTAGTAAATTTTTATGCAAGAGGAACTACGGCATATATATATATATATATATATTGAAACTTACTATAATAGTTTCTGCGATCTGTATGTTTGTCTTATGTAACGCTACACCCGATCGTTATAAAAATGCGAATAACTCGAGATATAATCGAGATAGAATCTCTAAATTTGACAGAATTTCTCGATTAACGTAAGTATTTTAAGGTGACGACAACAAAAAATCTCCAGAAAGTTCTGGGTTCGACTCCAAGGAAGACATTACCATTTCCCATAAAATAACACGTAAAAATCGACTTTTCGACGTGCAGGCTTTCATTCTTTTTATATTAAAATTAGGAAAAAATAACACTATCTTCTAATATAAACCATTTTGAAGAAAAATTATGAAGTTTCTTATTCTGTTTACGGTTTTCCGCCTGCAGTTCGAACTCGCTCATGTTAAACATCTAATTACCATATTTTGAGGAAATCCTGCCATTTTATCGGGATGCAGCCTTGCCTAGAAAAATTACATTGCTGGACCTCGAAATCCTATTGTTATTTCAACCCTTATTGGTGTAAGCGTGAATTGAATGCTTTTGATACAAAAGAGAGAGGGAGAGAGAAAGGAGAGGGAAATGATTTTCTTACCAACCAAAGTAAACGACATTCGTAAATTATTATATTTAATATACATTAATTCTCTTTTGTGAAAGAATATATGCAACTATTTTAAATTTAAGATGTAATTGTTCTCACTTCGCAAATTTCGGTTTGATACCGGAAGGAAAGCCGCTGGGGTGTCGGAGAGAGATATTTTCAGACATTATTGTAGCTTTCGGGATGATCCCTTCGTCAGCGCAAGACAGACAAAATTTCTTCAACACCTAGTTGCCCTATATATATATATATATATATATAGTTGTGTCTCTCTTGTGCTGAAGAAGGGATCATCCCGAAACCTCCAATTACCTCTAAAAATGTGTCTCTCCAACACCCCAGCGGCTCTCCTTCCGGCAAGTGCTCACTGGGTTTCATTCAACACCTAGTTGCCCTAAATATCCCTATTTACGTTTTCTCTTCCGCAAGTGTATATATATATATGTATTATTTTTTCTTTCACAGAATGGATTTTTTTCTGTTGAACGTCGTTTTCAGGGTATGTATTCCCCCTCTCTCTCTCTCAATCCTTTTAATCAAAATTAAAACGGAAAAAGTCATTTCGCCCCTTATATTACCTTCCTAATTTTAAAAATCGAATTAAAATATTAAATCCTACAATTTTCAAATCCTCTCGGGGGCTACGTATGGAAGCAACGAATTACACCGTTGCGTTGGCGTTAATAAGAATTTCAGCTCCTTCGTTTGGAACTTACACCCATGAAAGATACAAATTCCTGTTAAGACACCGTCTTTTGCATGAGAATTAAACGCCTACTTACTAAACATCTGTGCACACTTCACAACAAAATTCGCCAAAATGTATTTCCATGTGGAGTAAACGAAAGAATTATACTCTTCGACGTATCTGCAGACTAACTCAATTCTATGATATTCCTTATCGTATTAAATAGACTTGGGTGAAATATGAACGACAGTTTGAGCACCGAGCTAAAAATATTAGCCTCATTAGGTTGAAGAAGGATAAACTGTAATTATATTATCAATTTTGATGGATGCATTTTGAATTTATTTCATGCGATTAAGGTGAATATGGAAAAAATAAATTCAGATTTCAGCGAACAAGTATCTGTCCTCTATAATAGGTTTACCGATTAATGATTGTAAAATATAATTTTCGTATCAACGAATCGTTTATTCAGCTATTTAGTTCTTATAGAATTTCCCAAACCGTTTATTGGTCTGAAGTATAGAAAAAAGAGATTTATTTGAGTTATTATCAATTTCTGAAATATACTTTTTGGTAAACACTGTTTCACTTTGACGTAATTACAAAACTGAAAATCGTTCAAAAAACTCTGTTATTAACTTAAACATTTCTTCAGAATTTTTAAAAACAAATTCATATATATATATATATAATCACTCATTCCTTGTTTTAAACTTTTAACGGGATCGATAAATAATTAAGGTAGTTAACATATATTAAACAATATTTTCATAAATATATAACCTGTTTCAGGAATTAAAAATATACGCCTTCCATAAAATATTTTCGATAGAATGAAGTGTTTCGGCTTACTTTTCTCCTCTCTTACTCTCTCCATATCGATAATGATATTGGGCTTCCTCATTAAATTCTTATTGCTTTTAATGAAAAAGCAATTCTCGATTGCCTGAATATTCAAAGGTCCTCCAACATACTCCCCTTCTCCGTCCTTCGATTCTTAAAAAAGATAGCAATTATAATCTGCGAAAGAAATAACGAAAAATGATTAACTTGATTGAAAAACAGCCTTAATGACGGTGGCAGTAAATGTTAGGTGAAGGAAAAGGTGAAATGAGATAGGGTGATATGAGTTCAGAGAGTAGGAAGGGGAGGGAAGGGGGTGGAAGGGGGTGGAAGGGGGGGTAGGATGGAAGGTGGGATGGAAGGGGGATAATGGGGGCGGGGGGGGGGTGGGGATGGCGAAGGAAAACGAGGAGAAGAGGGTGCGAAGAAGAAGTGGGCGATTTGAAAATATAAGAAGACGAGGGCTCATTTCGCACTTTCCTCTTTAAAATTCGAGGGTGGAGATAATGGCGTGTATCCCCAAATAGTTTTCAGAGATGTGTCAAAAATGGGGTAACGGCAGAGAGGGAACGCAAAGAAGCATAGGAAGAGGGAGAGAAATAAGTGAGAAAAGGGAATGGTGATGAGGGGGAAAAGAGGAAATGCGAGGACGGCTGCGGGAAGGAAGAATGAATATGGGAACATAGGCGAGGATCCAGAGACTGGAGTGATGTTGTAGGAAATGGGCCGGTTAAAGAGAGGAAGAGAAGAGGAATGAAAGAAGAGAGGTAGTGAAAGAGGAGGAGGACGGATGGACGACCGGAGGTGGTAAAAAAAAAGAGAATCAACAAAAGAAGGCATCTCGGATGTGATAATGGGAGGGGTGGCGTAGGGGCATGAGGTCGCAGCGGGGGACGTCGCCTTTTGTCTAAAACATCACGCGCAGCCCCCTTCGTCTGTCTTCGCATTATTCCCTTGCTCACGCTTCTCTCCATTCAAAGAGAAGATATTTTCCTCTCTTATCCATTTCCTCTTACAAGTGCCGCTGTCGAGTATCTTATTTATCGCTCCCCTCCGAAGAAAAACTGAAGCGTAGATGTCGCTAAAATATAATCAGAAAAACAGCGTGTAGTGTACATATTTAAGTGTAGAGACGAGTTCTCAATCTCAAACATATCGGCGTGGTTAAGCTCACGTGGACCGTTCTTACTCGTAACCATAGATACAAAATGACACAAACAGAATTGAAATATCAAATCCAAAAAATGAGACGATAATTCATATTGTATCTCGTTTAATAGGATAAATTTTCAGTCGAAAAGATAATCATTTAAAGCTATTCATACTGTGAAGACGTAAGGAGGAGAAATTGTTATAGTAATGAACTACATTTATCACGAAATTAGAATATTGAAATTCAAATTCTGTATAAATTCAAAATGAAAGTCATTGTGAAGTGTGCTTTATAGTTTACTCGCAGAGACACAAAATTTAAAATTGTATTTACTGCCTCTATATACTTTAGGAAATACTTAAGAATAACCAAGAGTATTTTTTAGTGAATGAAAGGCATCCATTAAAAATGTGTAATAACCCAAAAATGTGAGTATATTTGATAAAATTTGAATAGTTGATGTATATCAACAACTGTATATTTAACTAGCAGGACAAATTGGGAAACTTGAGATGGTACAAAGAACGGCAGCTAGATTCGTGCTGGGTAACTTTAGGAGAGACGCGAGCGTCAGTGAAGTGCTAGATAAGCTGGGTTGAGAGACACTAAAATCGCGAAGAAGTAAAGCTAGGTTAACAGGAAGATACAAGACGTAGGTCGATAAACCATCGTGGAGGGACACAGGTGTCATAATGGCAAAACCAGCGTACTTAGGTCGTAGGGATCATAAATATAAGATAGAGCCAGCCAGACAAAAGTACAAATTAGGGTAAATATTCATTCTTAAATAGGGGAATACACGAATAGAACAATCTTCCTGAAGAAGTGCTGGAGACCTTTCCTAAGATGTAGGACTCTTCAAGGCAATAATACAAACAATTTAATTTGCAACTGCAATTAAGGATGTTTAGAGATATTGACTATTGTGAGGAGAGGTAGGGGGATAGCCTGGTGGGGTGACGCACAGTGGGGACTTCGTGGATCCCGGGACCGCATCGGTAGCCGTGAAGGCCTTCCAGGAACCCTGAAACCCTTGCTTTAGGTTATAATTACATTATTCAGTAGGTGCAAATTTAGATTTACTATTAATTATTGAAATTGTAAATTCCATTTGCACGTTAAATAATATTGTGACATTTAGGAAGGATTTGGAAGACGAACTGTAAATGTGTTGTGGTATGTTGGAACAACATTTGTTAACGTCAATAGACTCAAACCAAACTAAATCAATAATAAATAATGCAGGAAGCTCAACAACCAAAGAACCAACCCAAAAGTCACAATAGACCAAAATGAAAAAACTGAACCCATTGCAAATACGTTCAACCAAACAAATGCAATATTCGCAGACAAAGATCCGACAAACCGGCCACAGCTCCTGAAATTAAATGAAACAACAAAAACCGGAAACATAATTGCAGAACTCAATAAAATAATAGGAACAAAACTAAACAGCAATACATCACTCCATGACCTAAACCTAATCATCTATTGTGCAGCATACACAACAATCGAACTAAATAAGCAGAAATTAATAGAAAACCTGACAGAAAACAACAGAAAAATAATAATTAATAAACCCCATTGGCAAATAAGAATAGAAAAAAGATTAAAGAACAGAGAGCAAACATCGGTAAGCTCACCCAACAAATCAAAGGCAACATAATATCCACGAAAAAAGCAAAGGAAACACATGAACTCCAACAAAAATCAAATTAACCCAATATAATAGTTTTACTCGATATTTTGAAACAGAAACTAAAAGCATACTCAAGAAGATTATAACGATACAAGAAAAATCTGAGACAGGAGAATACATAAAAACCTATTCCACAGAAACTCCAAAAGATTTTACAACAGCTTAGACAAATCCGACAGAGAAATCAAAGAACATCCACCTATTGAAAACATAGAAGAATTCTGAGAAAGAATATGGTCCATCCCCGAAGAACATAATAAGAATGCCACATGGATTAAAGAAGAAATAAATAACGCGCAACACATTACTCCCATGGAAACCATAAAAATTGACATTAAAGTTATACAAACAACGATAAAGAAACTGCATACCTGGAAAGCACCCGGCAAAGATAACGTTCACAACTACTTGATACTTTATGCAGCAACATAAACAGCAACTCAAATCAGAATTATATTTAACTGAAAATTTTAGCACAGAAATCAAGATGCACCTTGGCATCAATAAATGTAAAACATGCCATATAGAGAAAGGAATTACACTCCAACACGTACGATACACTCTCAACGCCACAGACCAAAAAATAACAGGCATGACACAAGCCGAATATTACAAATACATCAGCTACCTACAAACACCCATACTGGATCAAAAAATAATAAAACAACAAATAACATTAAAATATAAAACACGCCTAGAACAAATTCCGAGAACAGAGTTAAATGAAAAAAACAAAATAACAGCAATAAACACTTACGCCATCCCAACACTAAGATAATCCTTTGGCATCATCAAATGGACGGAGACCGAATTAAATGATCTTAACGCATCAACTACAATGACATGTAACAAATTTGGCATCCACCATGAGCGCTTTGCCGTAGAGAGTTTCACCCTCCCAAGAAAAGAAGGAGGGCGTGGATGCATCGATATCAAGAACCAACACCACAAACAAATACAAAACCTCAGGCGATATTTTTATTCAAGAGAAGACAGAAAGTTACATAAAGCCATAATTGAATTCGGTAATGCAGCCACACCACTAGAACTTCAAAACCAGCAATATGAAGACAATATCCATATAACAACAGAAGACCAAAAAATAGTATCCTGCGGAAATAAAATACTACATGGAAATCACCCGTACCAGGTAACACAAAACCACATATACAAAGAAGGTTCAAATAAATAGCTAACCACAGGACAACTATTCGCAGAAACCGAATGCTTAAATATAGCCATCCAAGACCAAGTAATACAAACAAGGAATTATGCAAAACATATGATAAATTGTCCGTCAGCATCTGACAATTTAATATAATAAAAGCCGTCCTCTGTTGGTTGGTTGGTTGGTCACGCTATGCAAACGCTAATAACTCGAGAAATAATAATGATAGAAATTCGAAATTTGGTAGGGATGCTTGACTAACACTTTTTCGGGTGATGACGAATTTACGCGAAAAAATTCCTTGGTTCGTCTCCAAGAGAGGCATTTCCATTTCCCATTACTTAACATGTAAAACGCGATTTTTCGACATGCAGGTTTTTATTCATTTGAAAATTAAAATTAAAAGAAATTAACAGACGACATTCGGATTTGAACAATTTTGAAGAAAAATTTATAAAGTTTCTTATTCCGTTCGTCTTTTTTCGCCCACAGTTCGAAATATTCCATGTTAAACGTTTCATTTGCATATTTTGTGGAAATCTCGCCATTTTAACGTGATGTTGCTATGTGGAACATTATCATAGTCACACCTCAAATTACTATTATTGTACACATCCTTCTGGGAATAAGCGTGCCTTGAGTGCTTCAATAAGAGTGAGAGGGAGAGAGGAAGGAAGGGGAGATATTGGCGTGTTTTGTGGAAAATAATTATATTAACGTATATATATAAAATTTTAAGTATCAACAGTGTTATTTTAGAAAAATTGGAAATAAAAAGCCTACTTAAATGAAATTCTTTGTAAACCATACGTGCTTACGAATTTATATTGTTATTCCTCGAATTAATTTCGTAGCAATGGCCGAAGTTTGGAAACGAATATAAATTAAAATTCAATTAAAATTTAATGGACATTTAAAACTGTTAACAGGCAATTTTCGAAGAAACAACAGTGGATCTTTTAATGAATTGATTTGTTTTTATAAAAGGAATTTTGGTGCTTATTTAATACAGTGGCTATTATAGTTTAAAGAAAGAACTTTATTTATTCACTTTACAGAATGAATTAATTTTAGGCTAGCATTGCCTATTATAAAAGGAGTTACATACTTTGGAATTTACAGTATGTAAAGTGGAAGTTGTACTGAATTGACTCAAGTACATATATTTCAAAGAAAAAATCAATTTAAAACTATTGAAAGTTGTTGTTTCGGAAACTGAGAAGTCCAGAGTGGTAAAACTACAAAAATCAGTGATTATTAATACAACCTCAATTGTAAGACGATTCTTAGGAAATCTCACCTGACCAACAAAAACAAAAAGCAAGATAAATAATGTTATGCAGCTTGAGTTACCTCCGCTGTATAAAGACTATGCCGAAAACTTCCGAGAGAAAAAGTAGTAATAATAATAATATTCTTTTCATAATGCATCGTGACAGAATAGGATCATTCATTTAACATGTAAAATGTATGGCTGACTTATAAACTAAAGAGTTGATAATGGCATCTCGTGAAATAACACACGAATGAAACGGGAAGGAAACAGGCATAAAGAGTGAATAGATGACGCGCAATAAGTTTATAAATGTATAAATGAGGTGCGCGAGAAGTGATTTAATAAGAGGGGATTACTGGATATGGAAGGTTGAAGTAAAAGAAGGCGAATCTGATGATGAATCGAAATGATTATTATTCTGAAAGACAGCAAACGATTAATGAGAATCGGATGGGAGATGTTAGCAAGGAAGGAATAGAGGGTCCTCAGAGAGAGAGAGAGAGAGAGGGGCGGAAAGAGATGCGAGATGTTTAAGAGATTCATTCAGTTTATCTTAGGGGAAGGAGGCGGGAGAGGGGAAAATGGGCTCTGGGGGAAGGGAAGGAGGGAAAGGAGCGGTTCATCTGATAACATTTGAAGGAAACATTATGGCTTCTGAGAGAAAAGAGTGAATAAAATGCCGTACGCGAATAGGGATAAGGGGAAAAGCGACTGTGTTCGATGAGAAAAGATAGAAAAGAATGTATCTAGAGAGAGCAATGGCGCGCTAATCCCTCTTACACGTACGGATGGTGTGCTCTCCCACGAGCGGTGTATTGGTTCGATATATAGAACGATGCGGAATTTGACTAATTTTGCTCTTAATTTTGATCACCGAAACCATTGAATCGTACGAAGAAATGGATACAAATTATTTGGCAGAACTTCCCATTAATTATAATTTAAAATTTGTTTTAAATTATAAGCAATTAGCCCGAAATATATTTGAGAGAAACTTTTGTGCATTAAGCTGCTACGGTTTCGTTTATGATACATTTCAATATTTACCTCATTAAATTTAACAAATATTTTCATAACTTAAAGCACGAATATATAATTTTTTTGTTTATTTCTTCTTATATTGTAATGCCTAACTTTATATTAACTTTTTTATTTAATTAATTCCAAATGATGATAAAATGAAAAAGACTCACTAAGACTAACACGAAAAATGTAATTGTTGTTAAACATTCCATATTATGCAATGGGTGATAAATTTTTCATTTTTTGCAAATACAGTTATCCCTCGCCGTTCGCGGGGGTTACGTTCCCGAAGACTCCGCGAACCGCAAAACCGCGAACGGCAAATGCATAAACTAATGGAAGAATGGGATTCCGTTCCTACATCCGCGAAAGTGGTCCTAAGTGATTATTTACTTTACCTTACTGACGACTGTAGGCCAGAGAAACAAACAGTCAGCTGAAAATATGAAAGGAAAACCAAACCGACGAACGTTTAAATTTAGGAAAACTAAGAAAACAGAAGCTTATTAACTCACCGTGAATTATGTAGAGCATACGTAGGATGTTGACAATGGAGGTGTTTCGGAAGAGCATTATTTGGAGATGGAAGAGGAAGATGAGGGACTTAGCTTCAGGAATTCTGTGATTTGGAGCTGTTTCCCTTTTGTTTTGATTTTTTAAAATAAATTTCGTCGTAGAGAGATATTGCAGAGTCAATTATTCTCTTAAAATTGATGCTCCTTTCCATAGATGGATCAGCCTGCATTACTTTCTCTTTCAACTCGTTAGCCATATTTAAAATTTCTGCTAAGGTCTTCGCTGAAAACTGTTTCGTCTTAGGCTCTACATCTTCTTCTTTGTTTTCGCTCACACTTGATTGTGTAAATTTTTCAAGTTCCTCATTTGCTAATTCTTCTTGTTGAAAGTTGAGCAATTCTTCCTCTTTTATATCTTCAAAGCCCTCTCCACCTACATTTCTAGCCATTTCGATGATCTCTTCAACTTCTCCGCGAATGCTGGGATAAACTGTGGAACGAACAGCTTCGGGCCAAAGTTTCCGCCAACATGCATTTAATGTTGATTGTTTTACTTCGTCCCATGATTCTTTCATCATATGAATGGCTGTTCGAATGTTGAATGAACTCCAACATTCACGAACAGAAATCAAAGAATTGGTGTCCATTTGCTGTAAAAAATGTTTGAAAGTTCTGCGAATATAATAAGATTTGAAGGTCGCAATGATCCCTCGGTCCATCGGCTGTAAGAGTGGTGTTGTGTTTGGTGGTAGGAATACAACTTCTACGTCAGAATAGCCTTCTGTAAGAGAAACTGAATGACCCGGAGCGTTATCCAATACGAGAAGCACTTTAAATGGCAAATTCGTCTGCCTCAGATAGATCTTCACCTGCTGGATGAAGCAGTTGGCAAACCAATCTTCGAACAGTTTACAGGTAACCCATGCCTTCTTATTAGACCTCCAAAATACAGGAGATCTGATTTAATCATCCCTTTTAGAGCACGAGGATTTTCTGAACGGTAAATTACCATTGGTTTGCACTTAAAATCTCCCGAAGCGTTTCCACATAATATTACAGTGCAGCCTTAAAACCTGGAGCAGTACGTTCCTCTTTGGAAATAAAGGTTCTATTTGGCATTCTCTTCCAATATAAACTGGTTTCATCGACATTGAACATTTGTTCTGGTTTATAACCTTTCTCCTCGATAAGCTTCAAAAATTCACCGGGGATTTCCCTCGCTGCCTCTTGATCAGCTGATGCAGCTTCTCCTGATAGCTTAATGTTATGCAAATTTAAACGCTTCTTTAAATTATCAAACCAGCCCTTACTGGCTAAAAAACTGGTAGAAGTTCTCTTCATCATCGTCTTCACTTCCACTCTTTAAATGTTCATATAGGTTAAGTGCTTTATTTCGTATTAACTCCGTGCTAAGGGGAGCATTTTTCTGTTTTATCCTCTATCCACACACTTAAGAGTTTTTCCATTTTTTCTAACACAGGGTCACGTCTACTTACAAAGGAAACTTTAGCACTAGACGGAGTAGAAGTCATTACACTACTTCGTATTTTGTCTTCGACCCTTTTTATAGAACGTACGGTTGATTCATTTACTCCATATTCTCTACCAATTGAAGCGTAACTTAGACCACTTTGTAACTTATCTAATGTCATGATTTTTTCCCTCAAAGTCATGACTATACGCTGGCTTTAAGCTAATGCGTCCCTTCCACTTATATTAACACGTTTAAATCCCATAATAATGTAAAAGAATGGGTTAATTAAAAATGTTTATAAAAGCACTCTACTATAATACAATGCCAACGTCAGTAAGCATAGTCCTGCCTAATTTAAAATGAGAGAAGTAATGAAACATCACATTAATACCACAAACACACCAAGGATATCAAGTCATGTTGCTTGCTGCACTATAGAACAGAAACTGATATAAATATGGAAACGGAAGCTTGCGAACGTCCCCCGTATTCCCCTAAATGTTCCTTTTTCAACAAGCCGCGTGTCTTTTAGTCCGATGGCCATATTTATTCTGCCTAAAACAAGCAGACTTAATACTGTTTACACAGGTGGCGAGAAAATTTCCCCGTTCGGTACGACAAAAAAATGAGTTATGGGTATTGCTGAGAAACCGCGAATAAGCAAAACCGTGAACGGCGAACCCGCTAACGGCGAGGGATACCTGTACTCAACTAAAAATAACCCGAATTATAGCAGAAACTCAAAGAAAATAAATATCCGATTTGATGTCTTGGGTACTCTAAAAAATTTGTTCTCACACGTTATATGTGAAGCATGGTGTTAATATAGAATAGAACAATCCTGTCAGACTTACTTTATATTTGTAAATTTTCAAAATGTCAACTTTCATTTCGTTTTATCTAGTTAGTACTGACGGAAGTTATAACACCGAACCAAATATAAAACGAATGGTATCGTTTCAAACAAATAAAGTAAATATATCGAAATTAAAATTTTAGTAGCAGTAAAAGTTAACTTATTTATTAGCATTTATGTTAGAATACGAATACGCAAACTAATTTAAAGTATTTAAACTAGTATTAAAATGAAAAAATAATGATATTTTGTACATATTCTCGTGTTAATGAAATGGAGAAAAGGAAAATTCCAGGAACCACAATACTTAGGATATTAGCCGTGAGAGACATACTCACCGATTTTATTCATAAGTATAAAATGAAACGCTTTCGAATGTTAAAGGCTTCTTTCAAAAGAAATGGGTTTCATTTCTACGCCTGAGTTACCAGAGACGTCATTTCACTCTAGGGTTTCATTTGCATATGCTATTTGTATGACTTCGGCACCGCATAGAGTAGCTGAAAAACTAAAATTAACGTTAAATGTTTTTCTAAAATTGACGAAATGATAAATTTCCTACTGATGATCAGCCTATACATAATTTATCTCTCTACCCGTTTCAGACCAAATGCTGAATGATAAACAGTGGTTCACATTTTTAATGGGCATTGAAGGAAAAGTGTAAGACAAGAAGGAAGGAAACTAATCTGCATGGTTTGTAGAGAGCGAACGAGGAGAGGTAAGTCTGTGTGATAGCGACATCGATTGGGCGATTAAGGCGTCGTTGGGAGAGAAGTGTGCCGTGGAGTGGAGAGTAGGATTATCGCGGTGGAGGCCGCTTAGGGTCATATCTACATAGAAGGGGGATTAACGCTTTTGAGAACGGAATGAAATATAAAATTGAGGGAAAACCGTTTTACAAGTGTTCCCAAAAACATATTTAAAGGAAAAAGATTTACTCGGTTGATTTAAAATTGATTCTCCTCAAAATAAATTGTGGCCCTAATTTATACAGGCATTTAAACTGGTACATACCCATAAAAACGAGGTAATTTACCAAAAAGTCGTCGTTTTTATCGACACACTCATTTTTGCGACTGGATCACTTGCTCATGGCGTACGGAAAGCGTAATATGAATAATATTGTACTGCTTGAAATTGGAAATAATATTATTCAAAAAAGATGATGTCAGAAGAAAATGGAAGGTCAAAAAATAATTAACATTTACATATTAAAATTATAAAATAATAATAAAAAACGATGTGTATAGATACGTTATATTTGACGATCGATATTAAAGTAATGTCAATACAAAGAAAGAAGTAAGGAAAGAATGGTGAATCAGATATTAACGGCGGTTTTTTTATTGTCCTACACTACGTCCCTTAGGCTATCCCTGGAGACTCTCAACTGCGGGAAGAACATATATGGTCATAAACAATCCCTCCCTTAGTTAAACGGTGTGGAACCGAACACGGAAGTAAAGTGACGGACAGACTGACGGAGAAACGATTACATGAACAGCTATTTTTAATCCTGCTAAAAATATATTAAGAAAACAACGAATAACGGAAAGAAATTTCAAAGGTGAATTAATTTGTGAATGAGAAATTCGGCGTGGTATTATGGCCCACGGTGGTGCATTACTAATTTAAAGCCTAAACCTAATGAGATATTTGGCAAAGTATTAAGATATGACACATACTGCGAAATCGTCGCAACCTATCCATGACTATGAAAAGTAGAATAAGGAATAAGAATGAAAAAAGGAAGCGACAGAAAGAGGAGAGAGAGAGAGGAATGAATCGTGTAGGGGAGGAGTGCGTGTGTGGCGCCGCCGTGAGGTTATGTTGGCATCCACAAGAGAAGACCCAATATCGTGGAATGAATGAAAATAGAAACGGTCTTTGAATATGAATTCTTTTTTAGGTATGGTTTGGGCCAAGAAGGAAAGGGCAAAAGGAGGATAAAGGAAGGCAGAGTAAAGAGGGTGATAAAGAGAGAGAGAGGTAGAGAGAGTAGGAGGAGGATATTTCGGAGGCGCTATGCAAAAGGTGGAGGAAAAATCGTTTTAGGGAATAGCCGTGGAATGGAGGGAAGGAGGAGGAAGGCTGCTGCTGCTGCTGAGGATCAAAACAGAGAGAGGGAGAGAGAGCGAGGGAGAGAGAGAGAGAGGGAGAGAGAGAGAGGGAGAGAGAGAGAGGGAGTTTCGAGGTAAGAGAATGATAAAACATTGAAAACTTACCCAACTCTTGTGTCTCGTTCCACAGAAGGCAATAGCGAAAGCGGTGTTCGTTGCGTTAAGGGAAATTCTTATCTTTCCTCCGTTTGGTGATTCGAGGCGTGATATCAACCAAAGATTTATCCTAATCTCTCTATCTTTTTTCCCCCTCTTTTCCATACTGCTTACGACAGCAGCTATTATGCGGGACTTGCCTCGTACTACGTTACGTAGTTACCGGGGCAACCGGTCGTGAGTATATTCCCGGAAAACGGTTCGCGGTTAACGATGGAAGAGTACGGTAAGTGATACATTATTCAACGCTACAAGATTAATTGTGTGCGACGTATGCAAGCTATTGCCCACTGTCGAGTTAATGGCAGATTAAAATCTGAATGTAAATATCCGACACGCAACATGTTTAGCAATAAAGAGGACTGAGAAGTTCTTAATGGCGACGTAAACTTTTACGATTGGGAATAAATATTCCTTCGTGTTTTTTTGTTCGCCACGTTCTTGTTTTCTTGGTTATTTCCTCTCTGTTTCCAGTTTTTTATATCGATGCGATTTCCACAAAATCCTTTCACATCATCTAATTGAATTTGAAAAATAATTCTGTTTACGCTTTAAAATATTTTCGCTATCACACATTGATTTATAGGCATTCCTAAACTTATTCCGACGTCATTATTGCCAACCTACTTTATTCTTTCTCAAGTGATGCGACAATCAAACGGACACGACTTCTGGGGAGCTAAGGAAACCTCATAGCAGTTATCGTATTTTAACCTATGATCTCAGCTTTCATATCGCACCGAGAAATTTATTTAACGTTGTATTTAACGAAAATTTGAAAAATGGACCTCAGGGATATTTACAATGAAATAATTATATGTTCAATATCGTTTTACGTTCAAAACAATCAAGAGACTGAAAGTATTAGATGGTCATCAATTACGTAATCACACAATCACGAAGGAAGACATGCATATAGATTAGTAGATGGGTGTTTATCGTGTCTGCATGATAATGCCATGGCATTCGTGGTTTCGAATTCTCCTGTAGGCGTACATGCTTGTCTCCTCGTTGCAAGAGGCCGCCAGTGATCGTTCGTGAGAATGATCGGAAATATGAATAAAAAGTTTAAAATGAGTTAAATGTTAGAATTAACATTCATTATATTACCACTGATGATTTGGTATCTGTATTTGCTTTTACAAACCGTTTTGATGGTTTTAGGATTTTCCCATAAGCACCGCTTTCCGTTTACAATGGCGCCGCTTATACCGTACATTCGGATTTAGCACGTCTCCTCCTTTTCCCCATTTCTTGGAAAGAAGGTCCTATGGAATTCCTTAATTACTAAGAACACCGATTTTTTTAAAGAATTCATTAAATAAATTTCTCGCACTGACAGTATAGTTTTATTTAATCTATTGTTTGTATCAATTAAAGATATTTAAAATGATAAAATACTTTGTGTACATGCTATCTTGAACGGTCCGATATAACGCGGTTGGCTTATAAAGCGTTTTGAATCTCCTCTCCACAAACACCGCATTATAAACGGGGAGCGGTGTAAACGTATTTCGCTATGGTGTAGGATAGGGGTGGCAAACCGTGGCCCACGGGTCATATTTGGCCCTCGAGAACATTTAACGTGGCCCGCGAAGCTTTGGTGAAAAAACAATCTGTAAAATTTTACACAATTTTATATTACTTTTTGTAAAATTATGACAATAAAACCTTTAGTTTTGAAAATTTAGCCCTACAATCCTTGTTTGTGCTTGTTTTTCACTTATGTATGATGCCTAAGAATCTAAGCAATTTCAGATTTAAACTCTAATCTGGACCGCCTAAGCAATGGCATCTTTCAATGTGGCCCGCTGAAGAATTCGCAAACACCGATGCGGCCCGCTATGCAGAAAAGTTTGCCCACCCCTGGTGTAGGAGTTGAATCCAATTACATATGTGTACATATATCAGAAACCTTTGCGCCGTATATGCCGGCAACTCGGATGAAGTATTCGCCCCAACAGCTGCATAACATCAAGGCGCGCGAATATAAATTGCGTGAAAAATTCTTCCAGATGTATTTTTTGTGGACTAGTCGCTAGTTTCCATTTTCAACTTGTAAAAAAAAATTAAAATTACGATTTATTTAAAGCTCATACTTCAGCATCGTATTTCTGACAGACGCAAAAAATCAGGACTAAATTCCTTGTTTTAGCTTAAATTCTGAGAAGAATTTATATAAATTTTGAAATTTCAAAGACCAGATAAAACATGCCAATAATGTATGTGTTATAAGAATGGTCTTTCTCTATTTAAACCAACTAAAACATGCCAATTAACTGTGATTAACCCTCCGTTAGCCTTTCTACTTGTCGAACCCAGTTGATATTAGGGTGCCAAATCGATCCTACGTCTGAAAGAAAATTTAGAACTACTATTTTTGAGAATAGTTTTAATTAACTACCTCAGCATGCAAAATTTATTTGACGTTAAGCATTAGTTGCCATGAAGTCCAATTTTAAAAATATATAATAATTTGAAAAACTTAAGAATAAAAAAATATCGCAACTAATTTATAAAGACATTTCATTTTGCATACAAACCTTGCTATGATAACACGAAATTGCAATTTTTTCACTATACATCCTTAGAGTATCGTTGAACATAATGAAAGCAGTCAATGTTTATCACAAAGGAAGCAAACGTTCAATAAACTTTCAAATGTGATACCAAGGAGTTTCCTGCACTGAATTTCATCACTAAGGCATATGGATGATGAAATGCTGAGCAATGTGGTTTACTATTAATTATTTACTCAAAATAACTCAAATTTGATAATCATATTACTCGAGAACTTAATTTATAAAGGCGATTTCCGATCAAGTAAGTAATTTTTGTCCTTCCCTCCTTCGGAATTTATATTTGTGGCATTTGATTCCATGCGTGCAACTTCGTTAATTCATATTCGAAATGTACGTGTGTCATAACATTCCACTAAATACTATTTTAGGTTTGGCGGAAATTGTGGCTTTCATTACACTTTAGGGGTCATCAATGCCTCCCAGAATTAAGTCCAGCTGGGAAAGAAATTAGTGTTAAAAAACATTCATTTTTCATGAAATATCAATAATTTAGTGCTACCATCTTTTGTATAAATTAAAATTGAATAAAAATGCCTTATTAGAACGTATAATACAAATATTAAAAGTTTATAATCCCTCAGCTTGTCTAGGTCGTCCAGTGCGTTTAATTCGAGCGCCAGCGCCATCTTCGAAATTCAGAGATTAGCGCTGAACCTTATTGCTTTATCTATCTTGTATTTTATGTAGGTATGTGGTTGTATTTTTATAATTCATTTATTATATTTTAATGCAAATTTTATAAAATATAATACCCACTGTAAGACATCAGAACGCCAGAATTTCTACATTGTCCAATCGCCCGTAATTTCGTTTATCCTAACAATAATTTGCTCCCATTAATTCGAACTTCAGAAATTCTAATATAATGATCGAAAACAAACGCGAATAATAAATTAAGACAATGTCCATACATTAGTCCCATTTACAATAAGACAGACATTACTCGCGTTGTGATAACAAAGATGACGGATTTCCTAACAAAACGCTTGTTCTTATTTATTATTTTTGATAACGGAACGGAATTCGAATTTTTATTTCATTCTTATCATAAAAAAACTGAAGTAACCTCGACTCAAGATTAGAGAGGAAGCGAGATGAGTTATCATCTCCGAGTATTTTCACTTCCTTTGATATTTCACCGAGTATTGCCACTCGTCGGCCTGATTCGGAGAATGTAATGCAACCTAACGCCATTTTCTTTCCGGGGCTCTTTTCCGTCACTGCTAATTTCATTCAAGAAAGATGTCGACAGCCACCGTCTCGCTTTCCCATCCAAGTTTTTCTGATTCACTTCCACCCTCTTCCCACTCTTGATTCCCCCTCTCCGAGTTCCGGCCTGCCTCTCCTCTCATACCTCTCTCCCTCTCTCTCTCTCTCCCTCTCTCCCTCTTTCTCCCTCCCTCCCTCCCTCTCCATTTCACTCGCTCCCTTCCTGTAAGAAGGGACTATATAGTCTCAATTTCGCCCTCAATAAAGTCGGTTGTCTGTCTGTCTCTCTATCCCTCCCATTCTCTTCCTCTCTCACTCTCTCCCTCTCTTTTCTGTTTTCCTCTCTCTCTCATCATCTATCCCTTTCTCCTCTATCTCCCTCTCTCTCTGGCCCTTTCTCTATCCCTCTTCATCCCCCCTCCCTCTCTCTCTCCCTCCCTCTCTTCATCTTCCTCTATCACTCTCCCTCTCCTCTCTCTCTGCATTACTCTCATTCTTTTTCACGACCCTTTCATTTCACGCCTTTCATTTTTCTTTCGCCGAGATTTTGTACATTCGTTCAAATTTATTCGAATAGTCTTTATTGCAATGTTTTCCATTCTACGGTTGTTATTTAATGCATATACACCTCGAAATGTCTCCCTAGTGAGATATACTCGACAAATGAAAGAATTCAAACGAAATGATCTCCGACAAAAGTTGAAGAAATTGAATATTTCATGCTGCCATACAGGGGCGGATTTATAGGTATGCGCAGTGCGTGCAGAAATAGAGCCCCATGCTGCTGAGGGTCCTCCGAATTCCAAAATTATCAAAAAAATAGGGCCTCAAAAAAGGCTGCGCGCAGGGCCCCACTATCCATAAATCCGCCCCTGCTGCCATAAATATTAAATGGACATATGTGATGACTTCAAATCCCATCTATATTTATGAACTTATTCATTACAAGTTATTATTAATCTAATTTTCTGTTGATTTCTAGTCTTAAGGTTTTTCATCCTTCTCCTTCCAACAATAACGCCATATACATTTTCTCAGGTTAATTTACATGTAAGTCTGCACGAAGCAGCGAGGCAGAAAATTAAAACGTTCTTTTATATACATTACATTTTTCTGTGAGATTATAATAACAGTAATTGCTAATTACCATTTGTTTAATAAAGCATTGGAATCAGGAGAAAATGGAGGAACAATAATTTTCTCTCAGTTATATCAACATTCCGCGTCTTTCTTTAGAGAAGTATACGTAAATAATTTAGTCTCGCCTTTGTTACGAGTTTAAAGCCGATTTTCATTTGTTTTTAATAATGATTTCCAAATGATATAATTTCCTTTCATTTGAAAAATGTTTTACGCGCTACGAAATAAAAATAATTACATTCTATGAAGAAGAAAATATTTTATGACAAAGTAAAAATTATTAGATTGAAAATTTCGTAGTAATACAATAAAACTCAGAAATTTTGGATTTGGAGTTTACAGCATTTGTTTTTTGCCTAAATTATTCTTAAAAAGTTAACCAATGGTGGAAGTTTATATTCAGAAGAGAATTTAAAGAAGAACATTTTTTCAAATTCATTAGCTTCAGACGAACCGAAGCACAAGTATTTATTAAAAAAATTTCACTAAATATGCATTAAAACGTATTTAATTAAAGAAAAAGGCGTCATACACGCTGATACCATACATTCATTTGTAGATATATTATCCGATTTCGTAAAGTATTTTATAGAAATCGAAAGTACTGGACATATTCTCAAGTCAGCTTTCATTCATCCTAGAGTGAGTATAAGATACGTCGAACGTTGAATGCCTTTATAAATTAAAGACATTTGGGAGGGAGTGGATGCTTAATTTAATAATTACTTTCCAATAACTTAAAACGTAATCTTCGATTTTTCTTCCTTCATTCTAAATATAGACTGATTTTCTTCGTTTTTGCTGTATTCGACGGTTAAAACTACGTACTATCTTTTTCTTGCGATATTAAGATGTTAAAGTTCGAAGCTTTCAGAAATACGCATTATCTTTCGAAATATTTTTGATTTTTCGTATTCCTTCCGGGCATTGCCAAGGCGACCATCATTGTTAACTCCAATTTAATTAGCGTCAATAAATTCTTCAAATAGACAAAATAATGTGCACACTTTTGTTTAAGCAACGAAATTATTGTTGTAGCAAAGCAAGTGTTCAATCATGGGCAACTAAAGATTGCCTATTCACGGGTTTCTTGCTTAGAAGACATAAACCTAAACATTTCAGAAAGGCACAATTACGCAAGAAATTAAGCTGGGTTTGGCGAAAGCGATAGGATAGGAAATAAATTATCGTTATATTTTAATACAATACGCTCGGAAATGGATTGTTTACAAACAAATATGGTTAACTGTTAAGAAAAGCTAAGCGACAAAGTATTTTTATAGGATATTTTGTTTTTCATAGACCAAAATATTTTTGTATATCCAGCATACTCCCTAGAATTGGCAGCGAAAGTAGATTGGTTAAATCCGTTGAAATTCAACGGGAACTTCTGCTTACCTCCTCATAAAAGTAAACTTGCACTTTACGCCATTTTGGGCGTGGGAAATTATTCAACGCGGAGAATTTTTCTTATGGAAAATGGTAAGTTAAAGGATACGCGCGTAATTACTTATAAAGCAAGGGTTGTTATCGACCCTTGATCTAGGCTACCCTAAGGTAAAGAAGGCGCCTCCTGATCTGGGGTATTTAGAGGCTGCTGTGGGTGACAGGGCGGATCAGGAACGGTGGGTTGGAAGCAGATAGAGCGGCAGGAGAGAGAGATTCCAGATAGCATTGTGTCAAATGAGGTTTCCAAGCGACGTGCGCCGAACCGCAGAGGGGAAGAGAGTCTCTCAAGTGAGGCCGGGTTTATGTTCTCGCCTCACACTTGATGAAGGTTCCACTAGCCAGTTGGTACGGAGTCGTTAGAGTATGCTCGGAATTATCCATGAATCTGTTTATCCGATTAACATTGAGGATCCATTTTAAAGAATCGAATGGGTTAGAATTAGTTCGCAACATTTACTGGAACTTAATTAGCGGCGAAAAAATGAGCGATATTATTTTCCTACACGGCGCTATTCATCCACCATTGCCACTCATCCTGAAGGATAAGAGAAGAACAACAAATAACAGGTATAGAAGAGCGAATCAGGCGCGTCTCCTATAAACTTCATTTAGTAACACGAAATTTGAATTAACCTCGAAAGAATAATATTTTATAGTTACGTTCGGAAAATGTTGGTTCGAAAACAGACGATTTTTTGTGGGAAAATTTAAGAAAAAAAGTAACGTGCGATGACAAATCGTACGTGTACGAGTCACGTTCAGATGGAATCGAATAACACGGGCATATCTTCGAGGATCTGTGCGTTCGATTGACGACTGTGATTTTAATGTGAGCGCGCAAATTATATGAAAGGCACTCGATGCCAATTAGTGAATGCCACGCATTTGGAGCAATGCCCAAGGGAATGATTAATAACAGCTGCATAAGCGTGTTTTAGATATCTGCAATTGTGAACATCATATCTAATTAAAATATTGAAAAAGTTGCAATTATCACCCAAAATATAAATAAAAACAGAGACCGCGTGATTTGTGTTTATTACATTTGAGCAGGCGTAACTTTAATCTTATGACAGAGCGTGTGAGTGACGATATTTTCGATTGATTCCATCCCCAATTTATAATTAATTAACCTAATAAAGATCGCTTCTATACCCCAAGTTAAACCAAAATATGATCCTCGGGAGAATGGCTATACAGTTGGACCGCTATAACGCGGAATCCAGTGGTACGGAAACATTTCCGGTTCGGAATCTTCCCGGAATTTTGACTAATCCGGAAAATATCATCGGTACGGAAATATAAATGTGTTCTTATAGACTCCAGGGGTTCCTAACCTTTATGTAGTCAAGGGCGCATTCGACTTTAAAGCTGGTGCGGCGGGCGCCAGTATTCTTGCTCTGGCGAAAATATCTTTAAAAATATTATGTGGGTACTAAACACTATTAATCACAAGAGCTCAAAGTGTTAAGTGGGTCAGCAAAACAAACCTCGACAAGTGCCATCGCGCCTGCGGACACCGTGTTGGAAACCCCTGCTATAGACTAACAAAGAATTTTTAAAATTCTAAATGCGTCCGCAAAACGTGAAAACTGTCGCTTTAATGATCCCATTCGAATCGGGTAAGAAGAACTGCTTATACGTATATGACATGATTTTGCCTTCCTTTATTTTAAAGACAAAATTACGGCCCAGGTGGTTTATACAGTGAAATCGTTATATATACAGAGCGGCAAAAAAGTAATGAGACTGAAATATAATAAAAATAACGACGCATACGGCAACATTTCTATTAACCATTTCCCTCAAAATAGTCCCAGGGGGACCGAATACACTTATTACGGCGTTCATATAAACTTTGGAAAGATTTAGAAAACTCGTCTGCCGTGAGAGTATTCAATTCTGCCGTCGCGTTCTTCTGAATGTCAAGGATCGTGTCAAATCGGCCACCTTTCAATTTCAGCTTCAACGTGGGAAACAGAAAAAAGTCTGATGGAACAAGGTCAGGGAAATATGGGGGTGATTGAGCACTGCAACCTCATTTTTGGCTAGAAATGTCCTTACGTTTATCGCTGTGTGAGCAGGCGCGTTGTCATGCAAAAGTCGCCAACCAGAAGTCTGTGGTAATTATGGAGCTTATCGATTCCTTATTCACATTTAGTTCACTTCTCATCATTCTGAGAGTCAATCGGCGGTCTCTCGCAAGTAAATTGCGCACTTTGTACATCAATTCTGGGTTGGAGGTCGTTCTTGGTCGTCCATTGCGATGGTCATCTTCCACATCCTCTCTGCCCTCTTGAAAACTCTTAAACCACAGAAATGTTTGTGTTCGGGACAGAGATCTATCCGCATAAGCTGTTCGTAACAATTCATGTGTTTCAGTTGGGTTTTTCCCCAGCTTTGCGCAAAATTTGATGTTGACACGTTGTTCCATTTCGGAGTTTCTGACGGCGCAGCATTTCACGATGCACAAAACACGTCCATAGGAAACAGCAACACAATCCCATCTGATCACTGCCAACGTCACACTTCAGTACGTCTTTTGCAGCTTGTCTCGGAACTATACTCATACTGGATATTTTATTTTATTTCAGTGTCATTACTTTCTTGCCGCACTGTACACACACACACAGACACACTTGTAGTTTGTATAATTCTAAATTCAAAACGCCTCCGGTTCGGAGATTTCCTGATAAGAAAGAGTCTATTGTATTATGCAAAGCTTAGATCAGAGAAGATGAATTTTCCGAAACAAACTTTTTATGACTATAATATGACTGTGTAGACGATATATCTGATACGGTTCAACTTAGAGAAACCAAATTTTCAGGATGAGAGCATGAGAGCTAAATGTGGCAAGAATTAGGTGGACCAAGATTAGAACTCATAACTTGAACTGTCGGAAATATTAGAAATTTTATTTTCTTATTTTAGAAGATGAATCTCAAATCTCTGTAGATTTAGCGTACAAGTTAAGGTTTTATCGAAAAAAGTGGGAGTTTTTCTGGATCTCAACAATCGGCTACCATGGCAACGAGCTCAATGCCTTTATATGGGTTAGATTTTTAATGGGAATCAGAGAGCTATATTATATATATTGATATTATACAAAGACCTATGGAAGAAATTTATTTTTATAAAAAATCGCCTTATATATTATCTGCTTTCACCGTACTTAACTAACTTATTAACCTCTTGGTGGCGGATATTGTAAGCAAAAAATATAGCGCAAATTTTGAGATGGAGTGGGGGATCTAAAGACTTAGGGAAGGGTAGGATTAGAAAAGGAAAGTAATACCGAACAAAAGAGATAAAACTCAATAGATAAAAAAACAATGGGAAGTCTCGATGGTAAGATGTGGAGAAAAGTTGAGGAGATGTAAAAGGAGGATCTTATAGATAGGGGCGTGGGTTTGCCCGCCTCTAGCGGAAAAGCTTCTCGAGGAGGTGAATACCGGCAGGTAGGTATTAGTTATTTCTTTGTTCTACAACCACAATGCCACTCCCTTTCACCTCATATCGCTCGGTGTTCGCCCATAATTACCCTCAGTGTGGCCTCCGAGGATTCCCAATGCGGGGACGTCTGATCAAAGTATTCCTTGAAGAGATCGCTTCAAACAAAGAGAATTGTGGGAAGAGAGAGGTCGAGGAGCGGTTTGGAGGATAAGAGATGCTTTCCTGGGAGTTACAGGGAATGGTGAGGGCCAGGGAGAGGAAGAAGAGGGAAGGGGTGGGGTGGGTAGTAAAAGAATGTGAAGATAGAAGAAAAAAGGAAATAAAAATAGCCGGATGGGTTGTAAGAAAGAGATTTCCTGTGGACGACCGACAAATGGCCACTACTGCTTTTCGGCTGAGCGTTGCAAAAAGTGAGAATTAGAGGAAGTGGGGAGAGGTGGGAGGAAGGAGAGGATGGAGAAGGATTGGAGGATGCGATGAAAGGGGGGGGGGGGGGAGGGGGAAGGAGAGAGATATCATATCCTGGATTAGTTAGGGGTAATTTGTCATTTACATCAAACTTTTCGAAATTAATGCTGATATTCTTTATTTTGAGAAAACATGTGGCTGTTACCTATACGAATATCTGAGCATCGTTCAAGTTTACAGTGACATATATTTGAAATACATATTAGGCATTATTTTGTTAGTCGGTTTCTGATATTTTTAAAAAGGTTTATCTACGGTGTATACAATTTGATAATTAGATATTTGAATTCTTTTAAGTTTACATAAAAATTATCATTTTATCCTCAGTCTTTCAGCATAACAACTGCTATTCATTTAGAAATTATGTAATTAATTTATACAGAATATTTATGCTTTCGATTTCCTTTAGATTCATTTTATTTTCAAAGCATTATATATATATATCATCATCATAGGTAGTCTGTCCGTTGACACACACACACACACACACATATATATATATAATATATATATATATATGAGATATATATAAATACTACGGAAGAGGAAAGGTAAGTAAGGATATTTAGGGCAACTAGGTGTTGAAGGAAATCCAGTGAACACTTACTGGAAGTAGAGCCGCTGGGGTGTTGGAGAGACACATTTGTAGAAGTTATTGGAGCTTTGGGGATGATCCCTTCGTCAGCACAAGAGAGACACAACTCTCTCTCTCTCTCTTGTGCTGACGAAGGGATCATCCCCAAAGCTCCAATAACTTCTACAAATGTGTCTCTCCAACACCCCAGCGGCTCTACTTCCAGTAAGTGTTCACTGGATTTCCTTCAACACCTAGTTGCCCTAAATATATACATATATATATATAATTTTTTTAAAGAAGTGTTGGCAAGGAGCGCTTAAAAATAGCCAATAACCACAAAAAGAAAAAAGTAATTTTGAGACGATATCTTCCATAAGATAATGTCCTTTCCTGAGTTCATTCATCCTAAGAGACAATTGTATTGGACAAAAATGAAGACATTTTTATAATTCATATTTTAAGCATTTGTTTTAATATGCAACATGATTTATAAATATTTTCTTTTAAAGATTAAAAAACGCGGCGAAAATATTTTCTTTGTTAGTTTCACTACCTTAAACGGGCTCATGAATGTCTTCAGAAACGAAGTGCGAACACCGTAGAAATAAACTAGTTTACACGATTTTCCCATTTTTTTTAAAAACAAAAAGCAAATGGATAATATTTGCAATATAGACACGTTCGCGTTTGATCAAAACTTAAAAATGTGTCTAGACTCTCGATCTCAATACCCCAACTAGGCAGAGGAAATGCAATTGTTTATTTCGAGAACTAGCTCTCCTCCCTCGAACGTCAGACGAATGATAACGAACGTGCGGGAGATATCGCAAGATATCGCATTTATGTAAACAAACAAGCGTAAAAGAAACTATAGACGGACGGACGCAGAAATGAAAACAAATAGACAGAGGGGAAAATCACCCAGAATATAGAAAAGATTTTAGTTATTCGGAGTATGTATCAAAGAATATGGTATGCATAGTGGCAACAACGACGATGCATCAGTAAAAAACCTCAGGTGCGCAAATAAAGGGAACCACGAGAGAGAGAGAGGCCTGAGACACTTTGCATCTCATACATTGGCTATATGTTCCCCTGTAGAGAGAGAAAGAGAGAGTAACACAGATGGAGAGAGAGGAGAGCATTTTTACCACCCTCGGCAGCGCCGAAAAGATGAAAAGGGAGATGAAATGGCGAAGGAGAGCTTCAGAGAAGGAGAAAGGAAAGAGTGAGCTAGTATTTTTTGCTTCGGAGGAGGAAATCTTTTCTTAGGGGTGAAAAGGGGGAGGAAGTCTCTCCCAAGAAGAGGGGGTGGAGACTTTCCCTTGGAGAGGGGGTGAAGTCTTGGAGAAGGGGGAGGCGATACGACCGCGTAAGCCCGTAGAGAGAGAGAAACGCCGCAATCACGACACAGGGCAAAAGGGGAGGCTGTCCATTCACTTCCGCTGAAGGCTCTCATCTCTCTCTCTCTCTCTCTCTCTCATCCCTCTTGTTTTGGCGTTGGTGGGGCGCATATCCTGGAAGACGGAAGGAAGAGAAGGGTGCGTAGGCGGAATGAGAGAGAGAGAGGGGAGGAGGTGAATGGGGGTTGGCAATTTTGTGGAGGGAAGGGAAGAATTCAAAAGAAGTAATTTATCTGCTGTTGCGAGCAGGTCTGAGATGAATCTCCGAAAAGGAAAGTTACCGGAAATTTGGTTACTACAAATATAATCACATCATCTGACTAATTCATTCTTGAAATAAAAACAACTACACCATTCCTGTGAAGCACGTATGACATAATCATTCTTCAAAAGGAATGATATGTTGCCCTATATATATATATATATATATATATATATATATATATATATATATATATATAAGTCCCCAGGACCCCAAACTGGTGTACGTGAGGGAGAGACTTCAGGGAGGTACATTTCAAAAAGCCGCGATAGTACGTGAGACGCCTATTGGTGGAGGTATTCCAGATGTGTAGTATTTTTTTTAGAGGAATCATGGGCAAGAACAGGGAAGTGAAAGTGAGTAAAGGCGGTCGATAAGGTCACGCCGAGGCAGTATCTAACAACCATACATCCAGAAGGGTCACTCCCGGTCAGTGAAGAAGGTCCCCTCCAGATGAGTCACGCCGGTAGAGGATAGAAGGTTCCCGCCAGAATGAACACACATACAGCGACACGCAATCCGAGAAAGGACAGTGGAGGTGAGGAAAAGGAGTAAATACTCTCGAGAGGAGTGAGTGAAGAGAGAAACCAACGATATGGAGACAGTGGTTCTATCGATGGTCAAGAACACTTCTTGGTATTTAGGCATTAATTTGTGTTTATCATTTCCATATTTGTATTAACGTTGTTTCAAATAAAATAGAGTTTAATTTCTTATCAGGCATTTATTTGTTTGAAGTTAACGCTACGAAGGAAAATGCGCTACAATATATATATATATATATATATATATATATATATATTACGTGGGTCTTACCACCACACCCCTCAACATCCGCATGAACGGTCATCGGGACAGTGTCGCTCATCAGCGCCCCCTTCCAGTGGCCGATCATAAGGTAAGCCATTCCCTACCCCTACTGTCAAAACAATCCGGGCTCTCCCAAAAGACTCTCCCGCCCCACAACTCCGCCAATGGGAGCTCGCTCATATAGAAATCCTCCGCTCTCTTTCCTTTCCCGGTCTAAACCTTTGCTGACACCCCCACCACAAATACCCTAGTCTCCTTTACAAGAACCCCATCCTCTTCCCATCCCCTTCCCATCCCCTCTACCCCCAGTGAGACACAGGTTTAGTTTTAGTATTATTCTTGTGCCGAAGAAGGGAGGATGCCCGAAAGCTCCAAGCCAAAGCCTTCCTCTATCGCCATGGACGTCCACAACACCAAGTAAGTGTCCACTGGCTCCCTCCTATCCCTCTCAACTACTAATTGCAATCTTATATATATATATATATATATATATATACATATATGTATATATATAAATATATATATACACTAGCTGGAGTTACCCGGCGTTGCCCGGAAAAATTATAATCCGTTCAATAATTAAAGTGACTTAGTATTTGGTTAAAGTAGAAATCGAGGGAAAATGTTTCGGAATCCGGCTATCGATATAAAAACAGTTCCCCATATTCTGTTTAATACTGTTTAGATTATAGCCATTAACTGTAATTATAGAAATTCAAATGGAAAATAGAATTAAATTGTCAAATAGACTGATATTACATATTGTAGGAATTGTAGAAATAAAAAAATTATATTATCTAAACCTCTAGATCCAAACTTACCGCGATCCTAGAATTTTTATTCCTCGTATATAAATGACGTAAGTAATGAGGTAAGATTTCAGCTAAAATCTGAACAGAAATAAAAATGGAATGAGAATTAAATTTCATGAGTTTACAAATAGATGTAATAAACTTACAAATATATCATTTGATCAAAATATGATTATCGTATCAGTTTTATTAGACTGTTAAAAAGCTATTGAAATCGATGTTTAAAAATTAAAATTATTATTCATGTTTTATTAACCTGCTGTACATAATGAACAGTTTATTATGATGCAATTATGACACTCTTAAATCTTTATCCTCATCAAATAATTCCTTACCATGAGTTATTATAAACTATCCCAATACTAAAAACAATCGGTTGTCAAATTAACAAAATTTGCTTGGTTAAATAGGAAAGAGACAACAATACCGGTGGCCATGATAGTCGTAATAAAAATGGCAATATTAAATATAAATTTGCGTTTTTAATGAATAATACGAGAAATTTCGAATTTCTAGCGGAAAAAGACGAACAGAATAAGAAACCTTCTTTACTATAGTACAAATACGAAGTTCGCAGATCAATTATTTCTGATTTAATTTGGCAAAAAATAAAACTCTGCACGTCAAATTTTTTATTTTTACGTGTTATCTTGTGGGAAATACAAAATTATCCCCTGGGGTCGAACCCGGGTCTTTTTGCAAGATTTTTTTGCCTAAAACCTTCTAAGGGATGACATAAAAGCATGTGCAAAGTTTGAAAGTTTTTTGGACTTTGTATTCTTAAGTTATCAAGGTACAAACAGATAAACATACTAACATTCTCCTTTATATATATATACCTATAATTAATGAAATACTGCAGTAATTATCACGACTGGGTTAGTGAATATGAACTGAACTCCATGAAGATAAGAAAGTCACAAATTTCCATTTAAATCTCAGATTGTTTTCATTAAAACTGACACGTATGCATAAATACTCTTAAGAATTGGACCGATTGAACACAGTCACAGAATAAATTTAAATATCCGTTTGCACATCTGGTAATAGATTATATACGAGTTGAGTAACACAAGGATAGGTTAATAAAAAGAGGGAGATAAATAGAGAGGAAGAGGAAAAAAAGATGAGTCATTGAGAGGAGGGAATGAGGGATGAGGTAGAGCGGAGGGAGGGAAGTAAGAGAAGAGGAGATGTGAAGGAGGGGAAGAAAGATGAGGAAAGGGAGAAGGATGATTGCTCGCTATGAGAAGTAGAGGGGAAAGGAGATGAGAGAGAGAGAGGGAGAGGGGAAAGAGGAATACATAGAGGGGGAAAGGACTAGGAAAAAACAGGACGGAGATAGAACCCATTCGAATTAATCTCGATAATATGTTAAATAAACGTTAGTTTTTTATTTTTAAGTCCGATTGGATATAAAAGTAATCCAATAGCGTAAAAGGGAACCGAAAATATAAACAAGATGATTTATTAAGTGCGAAAATAGTCGTTTTAATGCCACATTTAGAGCTCAATAACGGAATAGCACTTTAATGCTGGAATACGTCGTTATATAAAAGGGAACCAAAAAGGCCAAGCAGTAAGGGAAATATTTTGACTCCTTTAAACTACATTTCATATGCAATATTAGGTTAGAGAATTTGTCCAAATATGTACTTTGTCGGTTAGAGACGCTTGAATGTAAAACTTACGCCTGCCGCAAAACACAGCTATATATGATTTCAATAAATATTTTTGAGAGATTAGTAGCGCTATGGTCATCCAGGTCGACAATTGATACGGAGGTTCTTGCATCTGAATTTGTTTGTCCATTCCAGCAGAATTTGAGACACGCACGCGCTCACTCACTCTTACTAATACGCACGCACTCACTCACTCGCACAAATACGCACGCACTCACTCACTCGCACAAACACGCACGCACGAACGCGCACACGCGCAAACACACGCACACACACACTGGGAACAGAAGTAGAAAACCATCGGAACAGTCGAGAATGAATGCTCATTTTCAGTTATGAAAAAAGAAAGGGCAGCTAGAGAAAATAAAATGGAAAATAATTGGAGCGGCGAGCTTTAAAGGAAAGTGACAGAAATGAGCGAAAGGAAAAGATTGATATTGTATCCGGGAAAGTTAATGTCCTTTCCGATTGTTAGAGCGATCGAATTCGATTACTTTCCTTGCTATTAACCTTTTATTCATTTTCTCTCTTCACCCTCTCTCCTCCCTCCCCCTCCCCCTATCTCTCCCCCTCCCCCCCCCCTCTTCCCCTCTCTCCCTCCCCCTCTCTCTTCCCTCTACCCCTCCCCCTAACTCTTCCCCTCCCTATTCTCTCTCTTCCCCACCCCCCCTCTCTCGCACAACTAATCACATAGAGAAGGAAACATTCATACCAAAAAAAGGAATAAAACCAAGTAATGAGTTTGACAAGATTAGAAGTAAATTGCCATTATTTTGTATTCGATAGTCTTTCGATTTTTATTCGGGGGACGAGAAAATAACTTTAGAGTAATGATGTATACATATATATTAAGTACAGTGCGTCGAGGAAAATGAAGAGCGACTAGAAAAAAGAACCGACACGGACATAAAACCAAACATGA
Source organism: Uropetala carovei (assembly GCA_036926305.1). Taxonomy (NCBI): domain Eukaryota; kingdom Metazoa; phylum Arthropoda; class Insecta; order Odonata; family Petaluridae; genus Uropetala; species Uropetala carovei. Next base: position 267,772 of record JAXCHB010000092.1, read on the forward strand.
AATATACTTCAATTATAAAGACATTTGTTGACTTAGGCCGACATTTTATTTCCTTGTCCAATATTAGGTCTCCTTAAATTAAAAATACCCATACAAGTCTTGAATGAATGGAGTAATTTCAAGAGCTAAAATTGTGAACATACAACATATCTATTTGAGAGCATTAAGGAATATTTGGCAAAGAGTAATGAAAGGCATCAACCTGTGTATAACTAATCATATTAATCCATAACTCTGACTGAGATGATCCATTATCGCGATGTCAAGAGAATAATGACTTTTCACAGTCCAAATTCGTTTTCATAAAAACTGTTATAAAATATTCCTTTCACTTGAAATACTGCCATATTAACTTCCTTTTCGAATTTCAAGTCTAATTAGATAAAAAATTGAATCTTATAGTCATTCCTTGCCTAAGGACATTAATTAGGTCCATGGAAATTTATCGTAATGCGAATATTAATATTTCGAATGTTAAATTCCATAGGTACCGTGTTAAAATAGGTCAATTGTACGTAACAGGTATATCATTGACCATCCTATAATATAATTTGAATGGTTGTGTGTCAAATGTAATAGCGCGTGGCTTGTCAAGATACATGCACCCACGGCGGTATAAGATACAGGGAAAGAGTCTTTTGCTAACCTGTAGTGAGAGAGAGAGAGTGAAATGGAGAAAGGGAGGGAGAAAGGGAGGGAGAAAGGGAGGGAGAAAGAGAGGGAGAAAGAGAGGGATAGAAGGAGAAAAAGAGTGGTGAAGAATTGGAAGAGTTTTAATTTAATTATTTAAGAATGCCTACCCGTCATTTTTGACTGGCATTTCCACTAGTATATATGTTACAGGCAAAGTGTATAATCCAGGCATTCTAGTGAATTCCTGGCCGTTTTTAGGCAAAGTATGAAATATACGAGTTCTCTGACTGTGAACTTACGCACGCCTACATTTCTCAACCGATTCCGACCAAATATGGTACGATTGTAGGGGGCACTGAGGGGAAGGTCAACGCGGAGTTTTAGCGTCTGTCTGTTCGCATGATTCAAAATGATGGACAATGGTCTGTTTCTTTCTTTGTTCGCGCCCACATTTATCAACCGATTCCGACCAAATATAGAGGACAAAAATAAGGTCAGCGCGGGATTTCTTTCCTGTGTGCCCGTTTGATTCAAAGTAGCTGCCGATTTAAACAATAAACTACGCGTATACTCCCTATGAAGTCCTGCCATCGATTTGAATCAAATTTGGTACGATTGGAACGGCTGGCAATTTTTAGGAAAAGTATGAATTACACGAGTTGTGATTGGATATTTTATACTTTACCTAGGCATTCTATATAATTCCTAAATATTCTATAGAATGTCAATAATGACTTAGGAAAAGTGCTAATAGGACAAACACAAACAGTATTCTCTCAATATTATATACTAAAAACAGCATTAAATTTGTTATTTAATTCTTCGGTTGGTGTTTGGAAAAGGATCGCGGGCACATAGATCATACTACCTGTATGATTAGGGTTACTATATATTTTAAATCTTATTCCCCCGAAGGCGGAACTAAAAAATCTGGAAAAAAAACCCGAATTTGTATTTTCGTCATACTTATTTTAATATTTTTTGGAAGATAAAGTGCTATTAAAGTTATATCGTTATTGTATTATAGTATAATATTAGTATTATAGGTATTGTTTTATTCTATTATAACCTTTGTAAATAGGAATGCCTTGTTTTTCTTCTAATTACCTATTATACATTTTTGCAGTTGTATCACTTCTTAAACCCTAATTACTCGTATCTTATAAATATTTTAGTGTATTTGTGTGTGTATATGTGTGTGTGTGTGTTCATTATACGTTTTTACACCGTTGAAGCTATCAAATTCAAACGTTTCATGGGCCATCCTATGGACCAAAGGAAGACCTCGGTATAGGTTTGCAGACCGTGGGGTCTCTTATACCTCATGGGGTCAACAAAATACTATTTCCATAAGAATTCATGGAAAATGGTTTGGAGAAACCCCAAAATGCCATGCAGTCCTTCACTGATGTGGATATAAATATACCTAAATATTAAATTACGATCACGGGAAATGGATTATTTTACGCACGAAAGACTGAATATTTTAATTCTATTCATGTTTCGTAGTATTACATGCTAAATCGCTCGAAATTTTCCTTTAAGCGCAAAATTTATCCGTTTAGACGTCCATTTTCCAGGCGGTAACAAAGCTAAATTTATTAATTGTTGTCCTCTTCAAAGGGAGATATACCTACACGTAAAGATTAATGCAAGGAAAATAGCTAACGCCAAGATAAAAGGTACAAATGGATTCATACCTAAATATAATTTATGAATACCTTTAAAGTGAGTCAAATGATTTTTAAGGAATATTAGAACATTGTTATCTTTTACCATTAACATTGAAAAATTTATTGCAACATAAATCGATACATCTACTTACATTTGTTCGGTAACCACGATGTTCATGTTGATTTATGTGCTGCTTTCAGTAAACTACAGAAAATTATTCACGAAAGCATTGGATTAATGATGTAAGGTATGATATTTAAGGGTGACGAAATCCGAAAACGGATTAATACCACTGATTTCAATTTATGGACCGACGCAAGGTGGGAAGACTTTCGCCAAGTGGAGTACCTAAAGACGCGAAGCCTACCGCCATCTTCGACAGAAGGAATTGGTCTAGTCTGGCGAGTAAGAGTCACAAGGTTTAAGCGTCGTCTCCGTGGAAGATCGCCGAGATAAACGTCATTACCTGAAGACTTTATGATTGGGAAAGGTGATGGTGTTGACTATGCCACTGCGAACATCTCAAAGATTTCTTATATATTCGGGTATTCCATTTTGAGTCACAGCCATTGGAAACGAAGAGTTTGGTTATGGATTTTCTTTTCGTGTTAAAGGAATACGGAAGACACATGCAGTCGAGGGGTGGCGACTTTCCACCAATATATAAGCAGAAAAAACAATTGAAGGGCGACACTGATGACCAGGATGTGAAATTACACTTACCTATGGAAGCGTGAACGTTAGTACAGAAGCAGAAGTTACTGGGATATTTCAAATGGAATACAATTCAATGATAAACGTAGCTATTCTCAATTGCGCGTCAGTGTAGCAAAGATCCAGGAGATTCGTATACACAGAAGAACTAGGTGGTTAAAACTGAGATAGTTTACTGCAAACGATTGAAACCCTAACAAGGAGAAAATATATTAACCTTTTGGAAAAAGAGGAATATATTATAAAATGGGATTCGTGATCGCTTAAAGGTTTAACCAATGGATGGATTTTTATAACCCATCGGGCGTTAGAGCGTGGAAATTTTCAGATGAAAACACTACTTGCATATGAGCAAGACTTTTATTTATTTGAATGCAGGAAGAAAAACGTTCGTATGAAAGGGATATATATATCAGTAAACTTACAGATACGGAATGGGAATCTTCAAAATACGTACTATTTTATTGAGCAGGATTTTCAGAGGGGCGTTATAAAAATATAGAAGCAAGATAGTTCGGTCACGGAACATGAAATGTTAGAGGAGACTGGTATATCGAACTAAAATAAAAAAGCCATATGTGCGAAAAGATAAGGCAATGTTTAAAAAATATAATCGAATTGGACCTTTGCAAGTGAAAGCAGCAGAAACTGACCTAATTTTCTCGATTCCAACTTCTAGTTAACATAAAAGCAAAACTCCACTATTTCTGCATTTAAAATTTGTATACCATTTTTTTTTAATTAAAACATACGCGATGTAAAATTTACAACGTAGAAAATTGTAATCAGCTTCATTCGCAAAAGCCGACTTCAGTAGGATAAACCCACGACGCACAAAATAAACGTATACAAGCGCAAGATAGCTTCTAAATATGAGCATAGGGAAGAATTCCGAAGATGAAACGGGCAGACAGGATGAAACAGCTTGCTCCAAAAAGACGAAAAGCGAATGATAAGGCCGGTTGAAAAAAGAGGCGAACTGGATCGGACATTGCCTGAGGAGAGAGATCATGATTATAAAAGTGTTAGGACGAAACCAGAACGGAAAAAGAGGTCGAAAACACATTCAGATTGGTAAAGAGAGCTATCAAGACGTGAAGAAGATTGCGGAAAGTAGGGGTATACAAAGAACCTGGTTTAACTAGGAATAAGCACGGGCCTGTATACGGACAAAAAATCTACGGCATAGATTAATGTTACAAAACATTGATAATAGAATTATAGGCTATCGGTAAACTGTCTCCGATCACCATTTTCATTGATCTAAAACGCGCCAACTATTACCTTATTAAACCCATGTCGTAATATCGATAAATTCTCATACTATTTCTCAACCATGATAATAAGCCTTTCACAAATCTTCAAGTTATTCTCATTTTTCTTCGTATCATATCTAAAGTCGTGACGATGCATCCGGGAAGGAAAATCCTTCCTCAAGTGGAACATCCGCCACTTCCTCATAGCCCAGCATCCTCCCTTGGACATACCACTTCGATATCCGCAAACCGTCTTTTTTTACTTGTCGACTGTAGCGCCAAACTTCTATCGCGGCGTCCAGGATGAATATTTCTTTCATCTCTCGTCTTTCGCACCAATAGATCGTCGCACGTTCTGCAAAGAGGTCCGCCCCTCCTAGGAGTGTATTCGATACGGCCAACGAAAAAATCAACAGTTTGCCCCAAATCTTACCCTTCTTCCCGCGTTACCTTTGAATAAGTAATAACGGCAAGTGCGCAGCTGGCGGAACAAGTGGGTTGGGTTGGCGAATGAGAGGAGTAGAGGGAATGAAAGAGCCGAATAAATGAAAGTACGGGAAAGAATGAAAAAGGGAGAGGCATATTTAGGCTGGATTCGAGAAAGAAATTTCCATTCCTTAGGTCATTTTCGGAAATATCTAGTTCATGAGAAAATAGCATTATTTTAAATTAAGTTTTTAATATGAAAAATTGCACGAAAGAAATGATAAATGCATTGGTATTGAGGCAATTAGAGAGATAATCATTATAAAGAATTTTGACTTTCTGTAAGAAAAATTAATAATAGCACGCTTGTTTCCATTACAATCGCAATTGATTTGTAGTTAGAATTTCCCAAGCAGTAGTAGTGGAGGAAAAGTGGCTTAGTAACCGAGAAGAATACTGTCAGGCTGGAGGAATTTATGGTACGGGAGGAAAAGAGAAGAGACAGAGCCAGAGAGAAAAAATAGCCAATCGCAAAGATATGTATGTTACCATAAAAACTTTAAGTAGCGTAATTTATTCTACCATTAAAACGCTAAGTAACGTAGCTCGTACACAATTTTTCAACATAAATGACTGTAGTAAAAACGTCCTATCCTTCTCTCTCTCTCCTTCCCTCTCTCTTTCTCTCCCTTTCTTCCTCTCCTTCCCTCCTTTTCCCTCCAGTCGTTCCTCTCCCTCTTTCCCCTCTTTCTCTCCCTCTCCATCCCTCTATCTCCCTCCCTCTCTCTCTCCCACTCCACTCCACCCCTCTCCTCTCCTTCCCCCCCACCCCCCCATGTTCTAATCCATCGATCTCCCTCATTTTCTCCCTCTCTATATTTCCTCCCGCACTTTTCTAATTCTATCACTCTCCATTTACCTTCTAGTCTAAATCTCTCCCTCCCTATTTCCCTCTTCTAATCCTTTCCCTCTTTCTCTACATGAATATTGTCATTTAGATAAGTAAAATAATCCGTAATAAATTCCAGTAACATTAGGATGACGCAATTTCACGAAACATGCAAGAATTAGGATTTCTATGATGGCGAACGATTTTCCTTAAAAAAAATACGTGAAATTTTGGCGTATTAAACGAATTTGTGGACCGATTCGACGGTTGTTCGAAAATCTACGATTGCAAAATAAAATTTCATTATTTTAGACGGTATTTCGTTAAAGTTCCGACTTGGTACGATTATTGTAAGTAATTTTAAAATAATAATGAACAGAGGCTTACACGATACAATATTAAAGCTATTTTCATGTTATTCCATCGGATAGAAAAAACTTCCCTGGAATCAAAACCATGACGTCAATGTAGATTTTAAACAGTCTAATATTTTAAAAGGCGTAGGACCAAGTATATCCTGAAAGTATGATTCAAATTGGAACTATAGTTCTCGACTCAAATCGTTTCGATAGAGGAAATAAATAAATGGTTTTAATGGTTCGCGACACGAGGAAAAGTTAAACAAATAATATTATAGGAAATATTATATTACATATTCCTTTCCGTAAGTACGATACTAGTAATTCTAAATAAAGTGCCGTCGCAAAACAATATGAAATATCATTGCACGTGGACCGTTAAAAGCCTAAAAACCTCTTATTAACGAGTAAAATACTCGCTTCGAGGGCTTTTAAACATAAACATTCAGAATTAACAACCAGTTAAAGTATGGATTCTTAATTGGAGGTCGTAAACACGCTTGTTACGTGAAGCGATATTTTTAAATCGGCAGTCACCTATAAAACGGTACGTAGGCGTTCAAATTAATTAAGGACGTGGAACGCCGCTTTCGGTGTTAGGTGGGGCGTTATTCCTTGCGATTTTATGCATCCGAAATAAGTGAAACGGAACAAGGGAAGCGTGTGTGTGTGGGAGGGAGGGAGGGCGAGGGGGGGCGCTGCGTTCGTTTTTAACACATTATTTATCGCTATCCATGAGAGAGAATGACATGTCTGGACGCGTTGGTTATGCTCGCATCATTTATTTTTTTTTTCACGTGTCGCACGGCCGCGGACCAATGTTTTTTTTACCGCATTACCCGGAAACGGTCAAGAGATATTTATTTTCCAGAAACAGGCAGAGACACACGAATGACTATTACCCTAAACAAGTTAGGAAAAATATGTACTGCGAAAGCAGATATTATAAGGCGGTTTTTTACGAAAAAAAAATTTCTTCCATTGGGCGTTGTTTAATATTAATAGCATATAGCCCTCTGATTCCCATCAAAATCTTACCCATATAAAGGCATTGTGCTCGTTGCCATGGTAGTTGATTGTTGGGACCGAGAAAAACCCACTTTTTCCGATAAAAACTATAAGTGTACGCTAAAGCTACAGAGAGTTCAATTCCGTCTTCAAAAATAAGAAACTACAATTTATAAACTTTCCGAAAGTTCAAGTCATGAGTTCGAACCTTGAAAAAAAGTGCATTTTCCTTCTAAATATGATGCAAATTATTCAAAAAAATAATAATTTAAAAAATCAGGTTAACGGTCATATCCAGTAAAAAAATCTTATGTGGCCAACGCATGACTTTCTTCATATAACAGAGCAATGGATATGATTGCTCTCTCTCGACATCAGCGTTCTCAGAAATATTTATCAGAGATTACACTCTTGAATAATTTTAAAACAGTTTCAACAGTCTTTATTTAAAAAAGCAATAAAGAAAATTGTTAACTTTTTCTATGGATAACAAAATTTCAATGCGCAATTAAAATGACCCTTAGCAGCGTAGGCAACGCTATCAGCAATTAGAAAATTGTATCACGTACAAACAGACATCATCAAGAAAATAGTCAAAACGTGTTCTAGGGACCTCAAAACGTATAATTCCGTTGAAATCTCGAAATAGAATTTTTCATGAAAACAATATTTTCTCTTTACTGCTTATATGGAAAAAGTAAAAATCTGAAGCCATTTCAGCATATTATGAAATAAACAATAACAATTTGACTTTTTGGAACCCAGATATTTTTTTTCAGGATCTCCGCTATGGTATTTCAAAACGCGCTCAAGATAATAATATATATTTTTTGCTGTATTTCGAAGGCGTCAAAAATTGCTACTTCTAAATTTAAACGAGGGAAGGCGATTTATAGAATTTTTAGTGCATTATATTACACTGTTAGTTTTCGATCATCTGATAAAAAAACATTATTTAAAAATATTTTGTACTTCTTCACACTTACGTAAGATTGTCTACATCAATTCTTGGAAATTATGCTGACTCCTATTTTATTTGTCAAAGTTACAAGTTACGTTATTAATACCGAATAGCTGCTTTCAATTGCTTTCGTATGATAAAACAAGATAATAGAAAGTGACCATTTTCACTCGCCGTCTGCACAAACGGTGTAAACATTGCCTTAATTTTCATTATAGTTGTAATTTGTAACAGAAATTCAAATCTGCATATTTGAATAGTCTCATGAAATCTAAAATGCTCACTCGCCTATTATACTTTAATGATTGCTCTTCTCCATATTCTTCGTCAGTTTATCTTATTAGTAAAAAAATTCCAGGCGATAAGATAAACATGATTTTCAAACATGAAATTCGCAATTTGTATTTTATTTTAAAAAAGAACGATACTTAGCAACGCTCCACCTTATTTAGAGTTTCTAAATCATATTATTTAACAGCGATATTACCATATTTGAAATTATAAGAACTATTTCTGACGGTTATGACTCTCAGTATCTTTGAATAACAAGAAATTAACTCGTCTCCGGAAACCGCCGACGACTCCAATAAGTTATGTTGTTACTGTAAAATTTTCTTCGAAGACAAATCATTTGCAGCCGTAAACAAAAGTGGAGACATGACGATATGAAATAGTTATAATTTAACTCACAAAATTTGAACATCCGACTGCTTATATTCTCGTTTCTCACAAGAAGAGGTCTCTTTGTTCCTCTCGTTTAGACGCATACAGTAGATATGTGCAGCAGCGCAGGAAGAATTTCAATAAAAAGGTTTATTCGAGGCTAAGAATAGCAGACTACGATAAATAATATCAAATAATAAAATCATACACACACAAACACACGTGACTTTGTTTACTGGAAACAATATACAGTAAAACATCTATTCCGCAGATTTAGGATTTTACGAACAGCGTCCGCCAAACACACGCATGCACGCGAACGCACGCGCACGCACACACACGTGTGTGTGTGTATAAAGGTGGCAACAAGGTGTTGGAGGAAGCCCAGTGGACACTTACCAAGATTGGAGACCCGCTGGGGGAGTACATGTCACTCCGTCGCTGAAGAAGGGCGTCAGCCCGAAAGCTTCATATTTGTGTTGTTTTTGTGTTTTTCTTATGTCCTCAGCACCCCCAGCGGCTCTCCAATCTAGGTAAGTGTCCACTTGGCTTCCTTCAACACCTAGTTGCCACCTTTATATATATATATATATATATTTATAAAACAGGGTTATTAAATAAAAAACACACTGTGCCTTTTAGTTATTGAAATCGTTAATCAATATGTGATAATGGCATTGATTTAGTGATTTTAAGGAGAATCAGTTTACCAAATAATAATGCCATTGATCTTGAACTACGCCACAAACTTATGAAGAGGCCACAATCCTAAAACGCGAAATTTTACCAAAGTATGAAAATATTTAACGTTGTGTTTCGTAACGTTTTCCGAGAATTTATTAACTATTTTCAATTATTTCACGAAATGAATTGAAATGTGGCTTGACCAAATTGTGGAAACAGTGATGCCACAATCAACTACTGCTAAAAACGAAAAAATATATTGAAGTTTTTCGCCTAGATCTGACGGCCTATCCCCTAATCTGGAATCTTTCCTCCATGTATTCCGGAGAATCGAGGCTCTACTCTGCATATACTTTATGTTCTCAACTTATTAAATATGCACCAAAAAAATAATTTAAGTTATATAAACCAGAAAAAAATAAAAGTATTCTAATTTACGAACATAGGTGTTTATTTTATCGTCAAAGGAAACGGTTCCATGTTGCACAGATCCACTTTCGTCTATTACTTGCTAATTTAATACTCCGAAACTTAATTAACTTAACTAGTAACTAAGAAGATTTCACAGACTAAGGTTGCTTCAGAAGACACCTTCATTCGTGATAGATTAATAATGGAAATATATATATATATATAATATAGATGGGAAAAAAGATAGTCGCAGAACCAAAGGATGTAGCACAGGTATGGGCAGAATACATCAAGGAACTATACAAAAAGCAAGCAGGATCGGTACAAATGGAACTGGAAGACTGGAACTGAGTTAAAGAAAACAACTTGGGACCAAGTATTATGAAAAGCGAAGTACAAAAGGCGATACAGGAACTAAAGAAAGGAAAAGCTACAGGCAGCGATGGAATATCGGTAGAGGTACTTAGAGTCATGGGATCGGAAGGACTAAAAGTGATTACGAAACTAATTAACAAGATTTACGACTCGGAAGAGTGGCCTCAGGATTTCTTAGATGTAACAATGATCCCTCTAAAGAAGACGCCAAAGGCAATGCAGTGTAAGGACTACAGAACGATATCCATATTGTCACACGCTTCGAAGATCATCACGAGGATTATTAATAAAAGACTAGATAAAAAGGACGAAGAAATGCTATGAGAAGATCAATTCGGCTTCAGAAAAGGACGCGGAACCAGAGATGCTATCGGTGTAGTGAGAATCATATCATAAAGGGCAATAGAGTACAGTCAAGATTGCTGCGTATGTTTCGTCGACTGGCAGAAGGCCTTCGATAGAGTAAATTGGGTATTGCTGATGAGGATATTAAAGGATATAGGTGTAGACTGGAAAGACAGGAGACTGATCAGGAATCTATACGTGAATCAAGTTGTAAAGGTCAAGTTGGAGAATGTGGACACCAGTGGAGTTAATATCGGTAGAGGAGTAAGACAGGGCTGCTGTCTATCGCCGATTCTATTCAATAAATATGGAGAGAGACTAATGCAGGAAGCGTTAGAAGGCACGGGAGATTTCAAAATCGGAGGAAGTATTATAAAAACAGTGAAATACCCGGATGATGAAGTACTTCTAGTAAGAAAGGAAAAGGAAACCCAGAAAATGATAGATAGACTAGTGATAACAGGTAGAAAATACGGTATGGAAATTAATACAGAAAAATCCGAGATCTTGCGAATATCAAGTAAAGAAGAAGAAAATTTGAACATAAGTATTGGAGGAAAGCCATTAGAACAAGTTTCAGTGTATAAATACATTGGAAGCATCATAACGACAGAAGCTAAATGTACCAATAAAATCACGGCTAGAATAGCAAAAACAAAAGCCGCTTTCAGAAGAAAGAAACTCCTGCTAACGGGAAATATAAAGCAGGAAATCCGCAAGAGGTTGAGGTTGTACGGAGCAGAAACATGGACGCTAAGGAAAAAGGATATTAAATACTTGGAAAACTTCGAAATGTTGACATGGAGAAGAATGCTGAAGATAAAATGAGGAAGTGCTACGAAGAATAGGAGAGAAGCGAACGATTATACAGACTATCAGAAAGAGGAAGGCGAACTGGATTGGGCATTACCTGAGGAGAGAGTGCATGATTAAAGAAGTGCTAGAAGGAAAACTGGATGGAAAAAGAGAAAGAGGTCGGAAAAGTTTTCAGCTAGTAGACGACTTGAAAGGGAAAGAGAGCTATCAAGACATGAAGAAAACTGCGGAAAATAGGAGTATATGGAGTACCAAGTTTAACCTAGAATAATCATGGACATGTCAACGGACAGACTACCTATGATGATGATGATATATATATTAAAAACGAGAGATGTATCTATTTAAATGGCTCCTGTGAATCGAATCTCTTCTTTTTAAAATTGCTTAGATAGTTATTTCCTATTCTCTTAGATCATGTAAACCTAAATTACGGCTCCTTTTATATTCCTTCTGCGAACTTCTACGCACGCTCACATTCAAAGCAACTGTATACATTCTCTCCAGAAGCTAATACGGTAATTTTGCGATGAAATCGGGTCATCAGCTTGTTTTCAAGAGCGCGACTCTGACGAGCATCACAAATGCATATATACATACACATTTCGAGTGCCACTGCAGACTTCCGTATTCCCGACATCTCTCTCTCCACCTCCTCCCTATCCCACCAGGCAGCCTAATCCGTCTCGAACTCACACTTTCCCTCCGAAAGCAACATTCTTAATCCCACTAAGAGTAACTAATATTCCACTGGTATTCTTCAAATTCTCATTATGGTGTCGATGTCTTTGTCACTATCAATATCCTCACTGCATTGTTTTATTTATTTTAACAATCTCGTAAACAGCACTTTATGGTATTTTAAAATGAACGTAATAACAATAACAAAGACGAACTCAGCAGGATTCGAACCCGCGACCCTATCAAGCTAGCCACGATAACCACCCCTCTACCAAGACCGGCATTTGGCATTATCTCATACGTTATTGAAATTGCTCTTTTCTCAATCTATCATGGAAATAGCAATAGTCTTCGTCTTTCTCATTTTCATTGTTTATGTGCCTAATATAATTTCTATGCTCGCCACGTCTGTGGTGATCACGTTAGCATGTTAGCCTCGCGGATAAATTATTATAACGCTTTAATAAAAATTCCAGGCGCCGAAATTCATATTTAAAAAGCCGATATAAAAAGTAAATATTTTCCACGTAATACTCCATCTACACTCATCGGAATTAAGAGCAATGTTAGCCTCCACAATTATAACTATGGAATACACAAAATATAAGTTTAGAAGTTAGAATAATAACATCGTAAATTAAGATTATCGATCGGCCGAATGTGAAGACAGGACAGTTGCGCGTCATCGCCATCTTTTTCATCATCAATCTCTCTTTCCTCTCTTTTCAAAATCTTCGTTGTCAGTCTATTCCTTGCTTTGTCCGGACTTCCATTCGTCTTTATTCGCTCTTCCTTCCCTCGACTATTTTGAAAGGCCCTCTGGAACAAATTAATGACGTACGAGCCAACAATACCCACATGTCATCCTTCCATTCACGTAATTAGGAATGCTAATTCTATTAATGTTGGCAGCTAACATTTTTTATAGAGCGGTATGAGCAAATACATAGTATATTAACCATCTATAGCAGGCATGTCAAACTCTAAGAGACATGAGAGCCGCATTAGAGCGATGGATGTTATGGAAGGACCGCAATAGGGCTAAAATTGTTTAATGAGAGCCAGCTTCGCAAAAAGATCGGAAGTCTGTTTTGTAAAACTGATCTCTGAGGTTAACCAAAGATAGATCTTGTGTCCATTTCACAAAAATAAAGTATTTACTATATAAAATCTGTAAGGGTTTAGTTGAGACGTACATTCGCACTCGGGCCGCACTAATATGCAGAAAGGGCAATATTCTGCCCGCAAGGCCAGTTAGTTTGACAGTCATGGTTCAAAAACTATCGTGTTTAATCGTGAAAATAATAACTTATTCTTAAATTGAAAATATCTTAAAATTAATAACAGATATTAAAATCGAATTCAAAAGAAGGTATTTTATAAAGTAATTTCTAATTCGAATTGCGTTTCGACTAAACTATCGCACAAAAATTATCATAGTTTTCATATCAGTACTTTGATATTCGTTTCGTAGGAAATTTGATGAGCAAAAGCGGAAAATTTCGTATACTTCACATTTACATTTCAAATTCACTCATACTAGTTGACTGAAACACCAAATAATAAATATATTTGGTATCGGGTGTTATCAGGACCTATTTAGATGTAAATTGGAGTATTTTATATACTTTGCGAATGAAACTTGCCATAAAATGAAATATTATTAACCCCGATGAGCACTGACGGAATCCATGCATCTCGTAGTTGCTGCCAACATTGAAGTGCGCTGCCGCCGCCTTAATTAAGGCAGAAAAAATTTTATCTAATAAATAAAAGAGAAAACATAGCCAATTCTGCTTCACACATAACTGATAAGAGTCAGAATTTCTAAAGAAAAAAATTGAATGAATTTTGCCATTGAAATGTAGATGTTACCATGGAAGGCTAATAAGAAATCAATCTTTTGGAAAAGTGAATCGTATATCTGAACTGGTAAGGTGACTGCTTGCTCCATGTGTATTCGAAAATATCAGCAACGACATGGGAATGGCATAAAATTCCTAGTCACAATCTGGGAAAAATCTTCCCGATTTGTAATAATTTTATTCCATTTAAATTCATGAAATCTAGCGAAAGTAATCTAACAAAGAGGAAACGGAAGATGACGAACTAACCAAAATTTCTGGGACCTCAACAGATATCATATCTCAGCCTTTCATCGACTGAAAACCACGCGACGTCACACACTACGGCACTGAGGAAGACATAACTAACAAAATGCTTTTTTTTTTACTCGATAAGCTGTAGTGAGCAAAAACATATTTATGACTCGGCTCGTCTATCATCACAACCTGACTCTCGGGTTTCTAACAGATATCGTAAATTTTAGTAGTATATGTTTTCGTCAAAAGCTTAAAACCTGACAAATATTATAAATTATAATTTATTTGTATTTATAGTGTCTACGAATAAGTCAAACAACATAATTACCTGATACTTTTAACGATCAATCTTGTGCCATCCTTAATGGGATATTATATATAAATCAGAAATAATTATTAAGAAAACGATGAATCAAAATAAGACTTGAGAAAATAGTGTTGGCAAAGGATTAATACGCTTAGCAATCCACAACGTGCTAATGGAAGCGGAACTGTGTTATTCAAGAGAGAGTGTATTTGTACATTAGTAATCTTCTGTCCGCGGCAGAAAAATGTCTCACTCGAATAGCTTTTCATCAAATGTTTTTCAATCTTGGACATCTCGAGCGTTTCTCCTAACGGAAAATGTCCAAAGGAATTCCCACGACACGTAGTATTAAATCAGAAGCCGCTTTGAATACGAAAACGAGGGCTATATTTTGCGGTCTTCCCTAAAATAAGGTCACGGGTTCGAATATTGCAAAGGCGAGGCTATGTTCGGCTGGCAGTTACTCTAAAAATAGTGTAAAAGGCCGTTTTCTTCAAAAGTGTGTTTGTATGAATGTGTGTATTTTTATGGATTTATGTACGTATGTTTATATGCATGTGTGTGTGTGTGAATCGTTTATATATCTCCTTATAGATGAATATTACATAAATGCTGTCCATTGGTGGAATCGATCGGAAGAAGGAGAATGGAGTGATATGAGGAAGGATGAGAGAAGATGGATGGTGACGGGGCGCCTCTTACGAAATTATTGAATACGAGAAGAAACCAAAGAGCGTTTGATAGATGAAGAGTGGAAGGTGCGGCGAGATGGGAGTTGGTAGTCGAAAAGGAAGGGGGGGGAGGGGAGGATTGTGGGGGGGGGTGATAAAGGGGAGGAGAAAGCGAGTGGAGGGGGGATAAAGGGGAAGAGATAGCAAGTGGAGGGGGGAGAGGAGAGGATGGGGGGGGATATAAAGGAGAAGATATAGAGAGGGGAAAAAGAGAGAGAGAGAGAGAGAGAGAGAGAGAGAGAGAGAGAGAGAGAGAGAGAGACAGAGAGAGAGAGAAGATGAGAGATAAAATTCTTTGGGAAAAGGTTTATCTCATCATCAATGATGAATGCTTTCCGGAGTTTGGCAAAGTGTGAGTAGATATTTAGAGAGGACTAGCTTAAGAAGAACTACCAAATGTTTAGAGAATGGTGAGCGAACAACCGCAATGAGAAACTAGCAAACGAATGTTTATAGGAAAGATAGTTCCATAACAATCAGGTGCACAGACCTTATTAATACAAGTTCACTACCATGTGAAAAATTCAATTTTATGTAAATTTTCCCACTTTAAAGTCTAATTTACGTAATCGATGCTTTGATTTGTATCTCAAAAGTCAAGCAAAAATTTTCTAAATTTATTGAAGCATAAATTATATATTTTTCCTATTACGAGTCACGATTTATCTATCAGCAGCAAGGCTGACACGAAGGTCATAACAGCACTTCGTGACCTTTTACAATAAGCTCAACGACGATAAAAAAGACGAACTCATAAGAACAGTATTCGAACCCGAGACACCCTCTATCTCAATCAAGACCGGTTATAACTGCTTCTAGAATTTGAATTTGAGGTTGCTTTTATTAAAAGAAATTTTTTGAATGATTTGATGTTGAGATATGTATTTGGCAGATAAAATGTAATTTATCAATCTTTAGTACACATATCTTCTAATGTGTGATCCGACTTAAATACATGTACCATCTAATCTATTTAACCTTCTTTATTTTCTGCTAATGATGATTTCAAATTATGAAAAAGATGATAAAATTCATACATGTTATTTTATTTCGACATCGATTAGAAAAAGAATTCTTCGATTGATTTTCCCATATAACTGTAATTGGTAATAACTTTCAATCTATATTCCATAACGCCTCATTCAGGTTCTACAAAAACCACCAATGTCGGAATTAAAAATTTTATAAAATACATCCTTCCTTAACATGAAAATCACGCCATTTCGTGTGTTATACAAGAATACTTTATCAACAAGAGGTGAAATGATAAATCACAGTCCAAAGTGGCATCGAGGCATAACAGCCGTCGACCAGGCTTAAACGTCAGTCGAAATCCCTTAAGCATTAAGAGAGGAGGGCCAAAGATTGGGACTGCAAGATAGAGGAGAGAAGTTCTCGCAAAAACTCCAAAGAACGAGACAATCCACTGAGAGATAAGGGGATATGCGTACGAACTAAAACGAATTCCTCGCCGTAATCCCATTGAACGAGGCAAAGGACAGGAATTTTAGGGAGCGAGAACAGCAAAAGACATCGCTTCTCTCTCTCTCTGGAATAAATGCAAATTGACCTGAGCGACAGGCAAGAGGGTTGTTCAAACGACGAAATAAAGTTAGATGGAATGGAGTAGGAGTGGTGGGGGGAGGGAGGGGATGGAAAGAGGGGGGAGGAAGAGAAGGCAGTGTGACACGCGGGGATATCTAACGCAAGGAGTTTACATAAAAAATTATTTTTTCGGAATGGAGAAGTTAAAAATCATCTATTGTCAGTTACGCTCGTGCAACATCAGTTGCAAAAACTGCAAAGAAAAAGACTCGCGGAGAATAGATTAACCCTTTTACTGCTAAATTTAGGAAAAAGGATATTAGAGGATATGCTGCTTTTTATAGATAATTGACGTTTAATAATAATATATTTTTACAATATGTTTAACTTTATTTCATACAAAATGTTGTATTTTTCTAAGGTTTTCAATAAAAAATGATTTTGTCGTTGAATAACGCGTGTATATAAAGATGTATCGTAGATGTAGATTTATTGTAGATATATATATGTAGAAATTCTGAATTCATGAAGATATTTAACAAGTTAACAAAAGCTTAAGAGTTAAACATGTAAGAATAGAGAAATACGATTGGAGGAGTAAATCGTACAATAGATTGATTAAGGAAAAATAGCAGAGAGTGAGTGAGAGAAGCTTCAAGTGATATTGCGGGTATTCGGCGGATGGACGATAAGGAAAATGAGAGTGGAGGACGAGGAAGGAAAGTATTTGAAAGAAGGGAGAAAGGGGAGGAGGAGGAAAGAGGAAATTGGGTGAAGATATTAAAGAGGAGATATTAAGAGGGATAAGAGACAAAATGGAGAGAGAGAGAGGGAGAGAGAAAAGAGGTAGGGTGGAATAGAGGGAGGGAGAGCGAGATTTAAGGAAGGAGAACTTTGAGAAGAGGATTGCGAGGAAAGCCGAGGGAAGAAAGAGCGATCCAAGTACTAAGAGAGAGAGAGAGAGATAATGGTGTGCGCCTTTTTTTGTCTCTAAAGACGATTCTTCGACAAAATTAGCCTAGCATCTGTAAATCCAATTTCCCTCTCTCACTATATCTTTCTCCCTCTATTTCTCATGCGCCTCTAAATAAACTCCGCCTATCTTGCTCAGTTGCATTCAAACATCTGTATTCTCTTTATCGTGACAACGTTTGCGTCAGTATCCGTTCCTACATTTATGTCAATGCTTGGCTTGGAATCAATGGCTTTTTTATGCTTACGGTCAGATTAGACACAATAATTTATAATGGAAACATTCAGCCGTGTTAATGGATCTATTTAAGGTTCTATTTGCTCTCTTACCTGAATTTTTGTTCGGGTTTATTTTAACATTTGTGTTTATCAATTTTTCTATTAATTTTTTAAACAGTTTACAAATAACTATTTTAACGTGCAAATATTAATTGCTTAAAGTTAATAAAACTAAGAGCAATATACGGCCAAATAAATTCAGATAATTTGATAAAATTCAATTATTATAGAAGTTAACTTATAAAACGACTGCTTTAATTTTAGCGAGGAAGAGAGCTAATAATGTAAAGATTCACATTTGGCAAACACCCGATATTTCGCTGACATGTTCCAGGGGTTCAAAAATTTTATTTGAGTTCATAGAGAGAAAATATCCTTATTTAAGTAGTTACGACTTATGATATAGCCATATTCGGAGTGGAGAAGTTTAAAATTGAAATAGGGCGAAATATAAAGTTGAACTCCATCAACAAGGCTTATTTTTATACTTTTGGACCGTAGTTGCACATTTTCCACACATATTATAGTGATAAAAAACTGTGGAAATGATATTGCGAGTCTATCAACAAACTATCGAAAACATTGAAAAGTGACAATAGAGCAAGTAAGGTGCTCGGACAATATTTAAAGAATGCTCTTAGTTGTAGAACACCTTCCCCTGGTAAATGGTATGTTTAAATAACGACCAGACAAAAGAATCGGAATTGGAGCAAGTAAAAAGAGCAATGGCGTTCCTGAAACAGAGAAACCATTCTTAAATCGCTTTACGGATTCGAGAATAACGTAGGAAAGATTTTTTTACTGAAATCGTTAAAGCCTTTTAGTCCCATATCGTAGAAGCCCAAGATAAAATCACTATTTAAGGAGAGTTGGGTATTATAGCACAAACTCCGAAATTTCGTCATTATGCATCACAGTCGATGATTTTACTTTTAGAAATAAATATGCTTATAAACAAGTAAGGAAAGTGTACAACGTATCAAAAATGGGCGCGTTTCGTGCAATGGAGTACTAGAAAGAAATTATATACCTATGCGTAAAGGAAATAGCTTTTTAATTTTCTTTTCTTCCTCATGAATAATCCATTTTCTTCCTATTTAAAAATAGTGCATGCACACTTAGGTAAATTAAACGATTGTTTGTGAGATTGTTTATGTTAGCAACAATGAAGAAGTAACCATGCAAGAAATTTTCTAATTGTAAGTTCAACTCGAATTAAGACATTCTCATTTGATTTTATCGATAACGGCAACTCCTACAATAAAAATGTATGGGAAAAGAAATACTCTAATTTACAAGTTCTACAACTTATCTGAAAAAATTTTGATATGAGCAATACTTGACGAGATATGACGAAAATTTAATTTTTTCTCACGAGTAAAGTGGTACCCCTGATTAGTGTACATGATTCATTATTGCGATATTCTTATTATATTTGATTGTAAGACCTTAATGTCAAATTTCATGAAAATCCGTTAGGTAGAAGCCGAGAACGAACATGCGGACGGACGGAGAGATGGACAGACTGACCATAATTAGGCCCCTGTCACAAAGTTAAACGGCGTATTCTACACCTCAAAACTAAAGAAAAAGTCCCAATAAACTACCACTCCTTTCCCAGACACAGCCGAGTTGCAGCATGAACGCATTGGAAGCTGACTACCTGCAGAGCAGAAAGAAGGCAACGTGATGAATCACGTGACTGTGAACGACGTGGATCGCATGCAAGACGTGCCTAGCGTTCAGTCGAATAGGTTTGCAGTGAAGTGAATTGGCAGGTGCTATTTCTTTCTGTGTTTCGAAGTCATACTGCGGTGGTTTGCAATGGAGGGTGAGTTCACGTATGCAGAATTGGCGAACATGCACTTTTATTAGGGACGTGCCAACGGAAATGCACACCAAGCACGTCGGCTTTATCAAGAGGCTTTCCCTGGTCGTCGAATTCCATGCTCTCGGACATTCACTCGTCTTCATCACCGCCTTTGTGAGCATGGAACATTGTCTGCACCACGAAATGAAGGAGGGAGACGAAGAACCGTGCAGGTACCAGAGACTGAGGAAAACATCTGCGTCGAGTGGCACAGAATCCGCGCAGTAGCACACGGAGGATTTCAGTGGAAGAGTCCCACGCGGTTGTATGGAGGATCCGGCATGAAAATCTGTTTTACCCGTACCATTTCCAGCGGGTTCAAACACTTTTACCACAAGATCATCATCGGCGATTGGCATTTTGTCAGTGGTTTCTACAACAGTGTACGCAGGACGAATGGTTTCTCTCTCGTGTGCTTTTCACAGACGAGGCGATGTTCACTCGAAAATGTATTTTTAATTATCGCAGCAATCACATCTGGAACACTCACAATCCGCATGCTGTTATTCAGTCAAGACATCAGCAGTAATTTTCCATCAACTTATAGACTGGTATCTTTGCAGACGGATTAATAGGACCGTATGTTTTGCCTAACAGGCTTACAGGACATCTGTACCGTGACTTCTTGCAAAACCTGGTAGAAAACATCTCCCATGAGGTGCTCGATGACGTTCCCTTGGAGTGTAGGAGAAACATGTGGTTCATGCATGATGGGGCTCCACCACACTTCAGTCGTGTGGCCCTTGAATATCTTGATCACAGGTTTCCTGGACGTTGGATTGGTCGAGGTGGACCAATAACATGGCCTCCTCGGTCTCCTGGCCTAAATCCTGTTGATTATTATCTGTGGGACCATATTAAAACACTGGTACTCCAGTGGTAAATGTTGATGAACTGCAGGAACGAGTTGAGAATGCATGCACTACCATCAGAAACAAGCCAGGAACTTTGGAGCGCGTGAGGCAGTCAATGATGAAACGTCTCGATGGCTGCGTGGTTAGCAACGGAGGTCATTTTGAACACCTGCTGTGAGGTATGGTCATCCTACAGTGTTTATTATGCCAGTTTCTAAGAGATTTATGCTGTAACTACAAAGGGCTGTATCTCGGAAAGGAGTAGTTTTCGGACCCATGTTTATTGGGACTTTTTCGTTTGTTTTGAGGTGTAGAATACGCCGTTTAAGTTTGTGACGGGTATGGAAACACCCTGTGTATGTGTATGTATGTGTGTGTGTGTGTGTGTGTGTATATATATATATATATATATATATATATATATATATATATATATATATATATATATACTAAGGAAGAGGAAAGGTAAGTAAGGATATTTTGGGCAACTAGGTGTTGAAGGAAACCCAGTGAACACTTACCGGAAGTAGAGCCGCTGGGGTGTTGGAGAGACACATTTGTAGAGGTTAGAGCTTTCGGGATGATCCCTTCGTCAGCACAAGAGAGACACAACTCCTAGTTGCCCAAAAAAAAAAATATATATATATATATATATATATATTAGTTTCTATAATCATCAGCGTGCCCGAGTAGCTTTTCTTCATTCACTTGCATTGGCTAAAGTCTCACGAGAGAGCGCCTGGTAAGTGAAAGTCTCTGGCTCGATTCCCGGTCAAAAAAAGAATGATCGCTTTTGCAAAGATTGAATTATTCAAACTTTATTGGCGGTAGAATGTAATGAAGTGCGACGATGCATAAAAATATACCGAAATGCCTAATAGAGATTGAATGAAAAACAACAGCTAACTGATAATATAAAATTTATATTAACGAAAATAACTTGGTTAAATTCTACAATTTTATGGAAATTGTGGAATTTAACCAAGTGTTTTTCGCTAATATGAGTATCAATTACCACAAAGTTAAGCCATATTCCTTGGATTTTTTAAAATATAAAATTTACTTTTCCTGCAATAATATTCAGCACGTGTTTATTGAAATAGATTTTAATTAATTTTGTTTTATTTAAAGAATATTCCAAAATGAATTATTCTGAAGGAGAAAACTTTCAAATGAAAATCCTCTAATCGAAGTTTAATTATTCACATGAAGTTTTGGATCTGGTGTACCTAAGACAACTCAATGCAAAATGTATTAGGCGATCGTTGAAGAGTATCGCATAATAATTTTCCTTCCGTTTAATTTAGACAGCAATCATAATTAAAACTCCGTGTCGATTACTATACAGACAGAAGGTTAACCTTAAGCCGTGCTAAAATACCACGAATGACAAGGGAATATGGCGGGGGCAATTACTTATTGCCGGCTCCAACGAATTTCCTGCTACATTTTATTGACATTTAACTCAATACACAATAAAATCTAACTGTTGTACTTTACAGTTTCGCTTTAAAGTTCTTAAGAGTAGCGCAGAGAGAAATTTCTGGAACGAGGAGGGAAAGGAGAGAGAGAGAATAAATGGAAGCTGAGATTGAAAAGGGAGTAGGAATATGGAGGGGGAATTATGAATGGTGGAAAGGGAACAGATGTATAAGAGGGCGTGTAGAGGGCGCGCCGGTGGCAGAGAGTCAAGAGGGGACACATACGTTTTGTGGGCGATATTTGCGAGAGAGGAAAGTTGAAGGCGGAATGGGAGGGAGGAGCGTGTGGCGTGGCGGCATGCATCGCCATCCCCTCCCCGAAACCCCTTTCGAATCCATTCATGCCGGTCCAATTCTCACAATCCCTCTCCACCACGATCACCTCCCCCTTCATGATTTTCGCTGCCAAAAGATCTCCATGAGACCGGAGACATGGAGACGGGTGGAGAGAGAGAGGGGAGGGTTGCAAAAAAGCGAGAGAGAGTGCGTGTATGTATGTATGTGTGTGTGTGAGAGGGGGGATGGCATTAACAGCGAGTTACACCATCCGTGCTCGTGCCAAAATGTTTCTGGTACGAGAGTGCATGGCCCTCTAAGAGGTTCACGGTGCACCCCTCTCTCTTCTTGGCTATGGAGTTCTCTAAATCACCAACGTTTCCCTCTCGACTTCCTGCCCTTGGATTTATATGGCCTTCTTGCCAGTGGCAGTGTTGGCGGCAACCGGAGAGCACTCGGAATTTCTCAAAAAATCGTCCGCAGTTTTCTCGTTTCCAGATTGCGAGACGGGAATTGCGGCGGTATTAGCGCTATTCCTTCTGAGTTTTCTTTGACCTGCTGTATTTCTATACCCCTCCTTGGTTGCGGACCAGAACCTGTGTTTTCTATAGGTAATATTCGCCAAAAATTATTTTTGATGCATGCGTGAGGAAGTTATTGTTCTCTAATTGGACAAATAAATCATTAAATTTTATTTCAACTAAGCTCTGAGCAGCATGAAATACTTTTCGAAATATTCTATTCCGAAGGAAAATAAGTGTACATATATATATATATATATATATATATGTGTATGTATGTGTGCATGTATGTATGTATGTATGTATGTATGTGTGTATATATATATATATATATATATATAGGTGATAGATAAATGAGTACAATTAATTTAAAACTCTGCGGATATCGATTTTGTAGCCTTTGGGGTAAAGCACCTACCCGGCAAGTGGGAGACCCGGGTTCGAATCCCGGTTCAGTTCAGAATTTTTCTCCTTCTCAATCTTCACATTTGTGATCAGTATTATGCACACACGCATATAAGTTAAATTTCCATCATTTCGCTCATGTTATTTAGCATCTTCTCAATTCTGAGAAGAAGTAGGGGTGTTTTCCGCTGTGCCTCATTGAGGACATCTAGTTTTGGTAAGGTTTACTACTGAGTTGTCCCTTTATTCACCGTAAAATATCTATTGTGCATCTAAAAGTTAATTCAAGTGTAAAATTCGGATTGTAATTTTGAGATTGAAATGTATTGTGAAATGTATTTCTCGTACAGAGCCACAACTGAATGATGGACATTCATGAGTTCGTTTAAGTATAATTGTAAATAAGGGTTATGCATTGACGGAAGAAGAGCGGAAAGAGTGGATAAGAGGGAGGAGAGGGGATGGATGAGGGTGAGAGAGGAGGAGAGAAAGGAGAGGAGGGGATGGAGGGGATGGATGAGTGGGATGAGGGTGAGGGAGGAGAAGAGAAAGGAGGGGAAGGAGGAGGGGATGGATGGATGACTGGGATGAGGGTGAGGGAGGAGAAGGGAAAGGAGGGGAAGGAGGAGGGGAAGGAGGAGGGGAGGGAGGAGGGGATGTATGGATGGGATGAGGGTGAGGGAGGAGGAGAGGAAGGAGGGGAGGGAGGGGATGGATGAGTGGGAGGAGGAGAGAAAGGAGGGGAGGGAGGGGATGGATGGATGGATGAGTGGGATGAGGGTGAGGGAGGAGAAGGGAAAGGAGGGGAAGGAGGAGGGGAGGGAGGAGGGGATGGATGGATGGGATGAGGGTGAGGGAGGAGGAGAGGAAGGAGGGGAGGAAGGAGGGGAGGAAGGAGGGGAGGGAGGGGATGGATGAGTGGGAGGAGGAGAGAAAGGAGGGGAGGGAGGAGGAGAGAAAGGAGGGGAGGGAGGGGATGGATGGATGGATGAGTGGGATGAGGGTGAGGGAGGAGAAGGGAAAGGAGGGGAAGGAGGAGGGGATGGAGGAGGGGATGGATGGATGGGATGAGGGTGAGGGAGGAGGAGAGGAAGGAGGGGAGGGAGGGGATGGATGAGTGGGAGGAGGAGAGAAAGGAGGGGAGGGAGGAGGAGAGAAAGGAGGGGAGGGAGGAGGAGAGAAAGGAGGGGAGGGAGGGGATGGATGGATGGATGAGTGGGATGAGGGTGAGGGAGGAGAAGGGAAAGGAGGGGATGAGGGTGGGGAAGGATGAAGGGGGATTGAAACTCTTCTTCCATCTAAAGCCGAGTGCTCAAACTCACATTGGTGTGCGGGCCGCATGACGGCTCTCTGACGATCCGCGGACCGCATTGATTACTTTCCCAGTCT
This sequence comes from Uropetala carovei, assembly GCA_036926305.1. Taxonomy (NCBI): domain Eukaryota; kingdom Metazoa; phylum Arthropoda; class Insecta; order Odonata; family Petaluridae; genus Uropetala; species Uropetala carovei. The sequence continues at coordinate 292,399 of JAXCHB010000092.1, forward strand.
TCACACCTTATCGTATTCTTTGTATTATATTCACTCTCCATTTCCACAAGAGAGGAATGGCTCTATTACGCGTCTTACACGCAGTCATTACAAAAATACTAGATTTGGCGTCGAGGGCTAAGTCCTTCTGATACGCAAGAAACTCGCTGGCAGTGGGATAAATATTCTTCAGTAACTCAACCGTGCAGGCTGGTATATATAGGAATGATTTAATACACTCCTTACAATTAGATTATATAGAAATATTTGCGTGAAATAATATATAAGAAATAGATTTGAGTTCGGGTCGCGCAGTATAAAGTAAATTGCTTCGCGGGCCGCACAAATGCATCGCGCGGGCCTCATGCGGCCCGCGGGCCGCGAGTTTGAGAAGCCTGATCTAAAACATTGTCAATCACAAAAAATGTTACTTGCGTTATAATGAAAAATAAGCACACGTGGATGTGAAAGGGATATGTTGGCTGTTTTTGGGGAAAACTGTCTAATTATGTTCCTATGCTAATTGGAAAACCTCACAGCAAGGTAACTCCCATAAAAGTAAAGTGGAGTTGAAAAAACCACTGATACGCTATTATTAAAAACTAGAGAAATGCATAAAAGGGAGCTTCAGACCCAATGAGATAACCGCATTAACAGAGAAGGAGAATATGGCATAGTAAGCAAGTTGTTGAGAGATAAATGACGAGTGGATCAATAAAAAGTAGCTCTATTTACAATCTATTTCAGTTATATCCATCTTGCGAGACCTATTCGAAAGACACTTTTTGTTATATGCAAACTTGTATTAAGTAATATCAACGCTATTTTTCTTTCGTTAGAAATATAATTAGGTTGAATAAACTTGTAAATTTTACAAAATTAGCCTTAACAATGACATAAGGACTTCTAAGGGAAAATTGCGTCGTCCAACGGTAGTAATTTCGTTTCACAGCTACACAACTCGTAACAAAGGTATCTTGTGGATGACTCCGTTATAGCTGAAACGCATATCAGTTTTATTTGTTAATTTTCGCCTGGATCACAATTATACGAAATTTTACATTCACTCCTTTTGAGTTGGATCAGAATTATATCCTTATGAGTTTAAGGTGTAGGGGGAGATTATCAGCCTCATCTAAAGCGAGATGAAGGAAAGTATCGCTATATCTGTGAATCAAACATAGAGTAACATAGAGCGAGTCCTAAAAATCGATAGGACTATCGAGTATAATGCGTTGAAATCATAACATCATTCCTGCACCCAGAATTACGGCTTTTTCGATCAGATGGTGCGCGCCACACCTACAGCGCCATGCACGGAAGCGCAACAACTACCAAAAACACCCCCCGATATCTCTCCCCCTAGCCCAGAGTCATTCTTTAAAAAGCGTCGACACTTGACACATACACACAGAGAGTGACGCACCTTGGACCACGCAGCGCCTTTTTGGCGCGGACAGGAAACAACAACAACGGACATTGGAAACAAGTTGGAGAAGTAGAAGCACGTCCTTCGCACACGAAGGGTGGGGTGGGGTGCAGATGTGTGGAGTTGTAAAGAGAGGAAAAGAATAGAAGCGAAAAGTAGAGTGGAAGGGATGGGTGGGTGTGAGTGGGGAGAAGAAAGGTAGGAATAGGGAGGGGAGGGGAGATGGAGGGGAGGAGAAAGTAGTGGAGAGGGTGGGGGGAGGAGAAAGTAGGGGATCTGGTGGGGGGAGGAGAAAGTAGGGGATCTGGTGGGGGAGAAAATGTAGGGGAGATGAAGAGGAGAAAGTAGGGTAGGATAAAGTAATCCAAACTATGTAAAAGACTTGTCACTTTGTGTGCAATGCTTTTTGAAGCTAAATATCTCGCAAACGACTGAACCGAATTTTATGAAATTTTCAGGAAAGCATTAAGGTATAATAACAAAACGTTTTAATGTATCGAAATCCAGATCAAAGACCCGGGTTCGATTCCAGGGGATAATTTCCATTTCCCATAAGGTAACACGTAAAAATGGACATTTCGACGTGCAGGCTTTCATTCTTTTTTAGATTAAAATTAGAGAGAATCTTCGGATATAGACCATTTTGAAGAAAACATTATAAAGTTTCTTATTTTCATCTTTTTTTGCCTACAGTTCGAATTAGCTCAATTTAAACGTTTAATTCACACAGTTTGAGGAAATCTTGCCATTTTTAACGGGGTGTGACCGTGCCTACCTATTCCATTGTTAGACCTCGACATCATATAGTTATTTCAATCCTTATGGGTATAAACGTGCTTCGAATGTTTTTAATACGAGATAGAGGGAGAGGGAGGGGGAGAGATGGGGGAGAGAGAGAGAGGGAGAGGTGTGAGGGTGGGAGGGGGAAACGATTTTCAAGACAGTTGAATTTTCTGATGTTAATATGATCTCCCTAAATAGTTTGAACGATCGTATCTTTCCTCCCGTCATTTTTGACGGGCTATACACTAGTAATAATAATAATAATAATAAGCCGTATTTATTAGGTCGATATTTTAGACATCTATGTCCATTCTTCCACATAAGCCAGACGAACACAAACATCCATGTCCTAGGCGAGATTCGAACCCGCGACCGTAGTGACCGTCGGCAGATACGCTAACCATCCGTCTACCAAGGCCGAGGTAGGGGAGGTGAAAGGGGAGGAAAAGTAGGGGGAGGATAAATGAGGAAGGGAAGAGAAAGTGGACGAGGGAGGGAATAAAAAGGGAGAGGGGGGGGGGGGGAAGGAAGTTGCTCAGGAGATGAATGAGGTGAAGGAGGAGACGGAGGAAGAGGAATAGGGTTTGGGAGAGGCGTTAATGGAGGGGAGGATGATGATTATGTGCAGAGGGCGAATCAAAGCGGTGAAAGAATGAGGGATGCTGTCCACTTGAGAAAGGAATGCAGATGCTTTATGCTTACAATGCAATAGAACGGGGGTGGGTAAACTTTTCAACTTGGTGGGCCGCATTGGTGGTAACAAATACTTGACTGGAAGTTGTCAATGGATCGGCGGGCCGCATTGCAAATTATAAATGCATCGGCGGGGTGTATAAGAGTTAAACCACAAGTTTCCTAAAAATTCTGATGCAACAACTAAGTGAAAATCAAGTCCAGATTAGGTTTCTTGGGTTAACGTTTCAATATTAAATGTTTAATAGAATTAAAAAATATGATTTTTTGTGTTAATTTTTCGGATCTAGTTTTATTCATAGCTTCGTTGTATCGCATAAAACGCTGTCACGGGCTACGGGTTGGCCATATCATAAGTATTAAAAATTATTATGGAACTCAATCTTAGAGCGCCCACAATCACATACACATGCACACACAGACATTCCGAAAATAGTCTAAACGTGTTCTAGGGACCAAAAAACGTGTATTTCCGTTGACATCTCGAAGTCGATTTTTTTCGTGATCACAATACTTTCCCATTACTGCGTATGGAGATAGTAAAATGGTCGAAACATACTCAGGGGACATCAAAACCTCGATATTTACGTTGTAGTCTCGAATTCGATTTTATGACTAATACAATGCTTTCTTCTATATTAAGTGTTGAGAAAGTGAAAAGACTAAAACAACATTTAAAATAGTTTATTTAGATTGAAAAATATTTATTAAGGAATACGCTGGATATTATAACAGATTTAACTAGACAAAAATAAATAATTTGTAGGTAAATTAAAAAATAGTTTCGAAATGTAAGAGACAATGGTTGTGGGCCGCGTGTGACCAACGGACGCAGGTTGTGCACCTCTTCAATATAGTGGCACTAAAGGGAAAAACCACATAGCACAGTGACCTCCATAAGATATAGGAGACTTCGGGTCACCTAACCTTACCACTGAATAACAAGAGCGAAATGATGGATATTTAACTTATATGCGTGTGTGCATAATACTGATCTCACATGTGAATATTGAGAAGGAGAAAAATTCTGAAATTGACCGGGAGTCGAGCCCAGGTCTCCCACTTGCCAGGTAGGTGCTTTAACCAACCAAGCTACCAAGCCAGACCAATTCTCCATTCTGACTGAACACATAGTTAATAGTATAACGCGCTGATAAACCAAATCGATATCTAACTCGGAACGAATCCAGGGAAAAACTCCAGTCTTCGTTATTCGAACATTCTTCGCTGGAAGGTTTATTTCCTTCCCGACTTCCCAACTAATTCCACCGCCGACCTTTTTTTGCACGCAGAATAAACATCTTTCTCCCCAAATATTAGCATATCGCCAATTCTAGCAATTTTTTCTGGGTCGGCGATCTTTTTTTAATCTGGGAAAACTCGTCCTTTCCATCTCCGAACGAAGAGAGGGGAGTTTACATTTGATGGCCGAAGCGACCCAATGCGACGTCGTATATTACGCAAGGCATGATGTAAGAGCCACGATGCTGACGTGTTTTCCCGGAAACACAGCAATAAACAATATCGTGTCCGATTGTCGAGGGACGCCCGGAGGGGCAGTTATCGTTCGTGAAATCCACGAAGAGGGAGGGGGTGGCGATGACGTTGTGGTGGAGTGGGGGGGAGGGGAGGGGGAGGGAGGGGGAGGGGGAGGGAGGGGGAGGGAGGGCGTGGCGGAGAGTGGAGCGAGGAGAAGAGAGAGAGAGAGAGCTGCAGATGGATTTCTGTCCCTTCCTACCCATTTTTCTAAAGCTCTCTTTTCCGCCTCTCCCCTTTTCCCCCCTTCCACCCCCTCTCCTATTCTTCCTCCTCCACATCTCCTCCCTCTCCGCCCCAATCCGACCATTTCCATTCTTCTATTTATATCAATCTCTTTCTTTGTACATATTAACCCAACTCAGATGTTAAATTCATAAAATTTATAGGCGATTTTTTTCCTAGGAATTGAAATGCGACTTTCTTACTCCCACCTTTAAGGATGGTCTGGCGGTTTTTCCAAGTAAATGCGACTTTTATTATCTATTTGGATTAACTCTACAGAATGTTGCATTGGTTTCATGTGTGTATTGTAAACTGCAGCGTTCTCGATAATGAATATTTTTATGATTATTTGAATCAGTTTGAGATATAGAAAGAGGTAAAGGGGAAAATGAGAGAGAGCGGTATTAATTGTGGAAAGGGCCTTTTTAGCCGCCATTTATGCTTATCGGAAAATATTGTATGACATAAAACATGGTTTAGACACAATTATCGATTATAATCTATGATTATATAGCATTAATAATTATTATTAATAAAATACTCGCTGACGAACGCAATTTTCGAAACAAATTATTTCAGTTGAGCCATAAACGCTTCATAGTAATGTGTCTTGATATTTTTTACGAATATTTAATGACAGCTTCACGAACAACACTGGAATGATTAAATATAATAATATTTTAAATGATATAACTCTATAACAACTTTGTTGTGTTTCATTGCAGAGTGATAATCGACCCTTTATATATTGCCTCTAATTAGCCTTTTGAAATTATGAGATGCCAAAGGGAATCTAGAAACCCTAACAATTTTTAAATGTCTATATTGCAATGAGCGATAGATAACATAGAATGAATTTTTATAATTTAGTAGAATTTCTTTATATAAAACAGGTCTCTCTTGTGCTGAAGAAGGAATCACCCCGAAAGCTTCTATTTATCTATGTAAATGTGTCTCTCTGACACCCCAGCGACTCTTCTTTTGGTACACGTTCACTGGGTTTCCTTCGCTCAACACCTAGTTGGCCTCGATACATATGTGTGTGTGTGTGTGTGTGTGTGCGCGGGTGTATGATTTCACACAAAATATTTTCAAATATTCCAGTCTTCCTAAAAAGGAGATTTTATGACCAATGCGTTCTGCTTGCTCTGACGTATGGATGTGGAACACGGAGCACGAATGATACAGCGCCTGCAAACAACAAAGAGAGGATCATGGAGAGAGATGCATGTTAGGGATCACCCAAAGAGACCGCAAGAGGAACGACTGGATAAGAAAGAAGACGGGAGTCTGTGACGTGATTAGAAGAGCGAAGGTGCTAAAATGGCAGTGGGCTAGCCATATTGCTGTAAGAAATGTCCAGCGTTGGACATCCAGTGTCATCGATTGGATCCCAAGAAACATCATGAGACCGAAAAGATGACCGAAAGACAAATGGGACGGAGAGATTGTTTCATATATATATACACACACACTACACACACACACAGGGTGTTTATAAAGTCCGTGTACACTTTAAAACTTTAATAAATTTTCATTTATATATGATAGAAACGATCTGTAAACGGAATAATAAACCAAATTGTATTATGTTTTATAACAATAACAGATTGTTGCGTTACAGTAACAATAACATAATGTTTAATTCAGACCCCTTACTGATTAAAATGGCGACAGTATAGGATAGGGTTAATTGCGTGCTATGGCTAGCAGAATTCAAGAGCATAACAGCTGTTAGAAGACACTTTACTGCTCATTACGAGAAAGATGCACCTCATAGGAATTCAATCTCCAAATGGATGAAAAAGTTTAAAGAAACCGGGTCTGTGAATGACCAGCAACGATCCGGGAGACCTCAAATCAGCGAGGAGACTGTGGCAGTTGTGAAAAAAACCTTTGAAAAAAGTCCACGAAAGTCCCTGAAGCGTGCATCTCCTGAATTAAACATCCCAAAATCAACAGTGCACAAAATCCTCAAAGAAAAATTGCATGAATATCCTTTTAAGATTCAAGTGGTTCAAACGTTACATGAAGAGGACTTCAATGCGAGGTTAGATTTCTGCCATCAGTTGAAATAAAAAATTCAAAATTTCCCCGACTTCCTAGAGGAGTTGACATTTTCCCATGAGGCGACATTCCACGCTAGTGGCAAAGTTAACCGCCACAACTGACGTATTTGGGGAACAGAGAAACCTCAGGAAGTCTCGCAACATGAAACAGACTCTCCAAAAATCAACGTCTGGTTCGCTTCGAGGAAGTCACGCATAATTGGTCCTTACCATTTAAAGACAAAACAGTAAACAGTGAACGTTATCTTACGATGCTGAAGAATTATTTCATCCATGAACTGCGCCAATTGAATATCATTGATAAGACATTTTTCCATCAAGATGGGGCTCCGTGCCATTATGCGACAATTCCTGAATGACACTTTTCCAGAAAAGTGGATCGGCGGAGGTGGAGCAATGTCTCACCTGATCTGTCACCATTGGACTTCTTCTTATGGGGGCATGTTAATGGTGTAGTTTACTCGACAAAACCAAGTTCTTTGGAGGCATTGAAGGCCAGGACTGTGAATTCAATTGAGGTCACCCAACAGCAATTGGGTAACGTTTTCAACGACTTAGAAAATTGACTTGAACGCTGTATTACGAAAGATGGTGATTATGTTGAACTATAGAAATAAATACTTTAGTTGTACTAAAACTTAATAAAGTGTTATTATTCCATTTACAGATCGTTTCTATCATATATACATGAAAAGTTATTAAAGTTTTAAAGTGCACACGGACTTTATAATCACCCTGTGTATATATATATATATATATATATATGTCTTCAGCACCCCCAGCGGCTCTCCAATCTAGGCTTCCTCCAACACCTTGTTGCCAACTTTATTATTACCTTTCCTTTTCTTTAAGCATTTATATATACACAAACACATAACCTTTGCTAGAAAAATTCAGGCATCCGAATGACCAAGACTACTTTTCTCTTTCAAACGTTGGGATATATGTCGGTTATAGGTTTTAAGTTGTCGAAAATTAGACGGGAAAAGCAACGGCACGTACGCCATTTTCATAATAACGACGTAGCATGTGACTCACGTAGCCGGAAAAGAACGAGAGGGGAAAAGAACAAGGTTTCAGATCGCATATGTTCCGCAAATCGTTTTTCTGCAGAGAGAGAGTGGACGTCTTGGTATGTAAGGGACGGCAGTCTCTGTTGCCAGTCCTCTTAAATTTGGCGAGCAATGGAATCGAAGAAGGAAAGGAGATATGGGCGGCGGCGGTTAAAGGAGTAGTGGAGAGGAGGAGAAAGGAGAGATGGCAGGTATAAGGTGGAATGGATTCGAAGGAGGAAGGCGAAACAGACAGACATATTCCCTTATTTGGGCCATGTTGAGGCTATTTCACTCAAAACCCAATTGTCAAGTATTTTTCAAACTTCCATAAAAAATAATAATACATGTTTATAGATTACATAAAACTGCGAAAGTGAAGTTGAAAAAGTACAAAAATATTCTCAATTTAAATGTAAGGCTTAAAAGAGTTAAACACTATGGCAAAATTTATGTGGGAAACGTTAATTATGAATATATATTATTATATTTAGTAAAAATCCACTTTTAGGAAAACACTCACGAGGAGAGGGATGGTGAATGTCCAGATAAATCCTTAAAAAGGAGATCTGTGGAAATATACAATATAACCACACATGCAAAAGTGCATATAATGAAGTTGAATTATATTATGTAATAATTAAAATAAAAAAATAAAAAGGAACAAAGGAAAAGGATAAAAACTAAAAAATTGGGTAGCAAAAAGAACCATTATGGAAAAAAATTAAGCACAAAAAAACATGCATGCGCGCGCGCGCACACACACACACACAATAGGAGAAGGAAGAAAATAAATGGGATAGGAAAGAGAGATAAGTAGAGAGGAAGTAAGGAAGGGGTTGAAAGGGGGGAAGACGAGAGTCGGTTTCCGTGTGTGTGTGCACGTACCGACCGCGTGCCGCCGTGTGCACGTCGGAGTGACGTATTTCGCACGAGATGACCTCCGAACATCGACCGAGTAATGCCGCCGCAAGAATTTTCGTAGCGACGTAAAAATAGGTCGCGTTGGTCGTGCGGAATGCGGTGTCTTGTGAGTGTTTATCTTTCCTTCTTCCGCCCTTGATTCTTGCCGGACGGAGCGGGAGAGACCCTCATTGACATTCTCGGCTAAGAAAGCATTCATTAATATGCATGGGAAACTTTTTAAAATTTTATTTCGCATTCCGAAAAAATCACTATCCTGCTGCGATGCGGGATATGGGTTTGGAAAAGTCGGGGGTAGGATTTTTAGCGATCGATGGGAAGTCTTACAAAAGGAGAGAGGGAGGAACAGGTGGAGGGAGCTTTTGGGTGTGGAGGAGGCACCATGGGGGGGCGTCATGGTAGGAGGGGAAGGAATTTTGGGGGGGCGGCCATTTTGACCGACGTTGCTTTGCCGTCTGAGCAAACACGTCCGGCTCACAGGAATATTTAAAATAACACGACCGCCCAAAATTTATGTCAGATACGCGAACGGTTATATTTACGAGTTGTTTTTTTTTTGATTGGTTAGCTGCCATGAAAAATGTATTCGTTTAAATGGGAAGTACGAATTTTCGAGTGATTCTTAAAGGGAATCACCAAATTTCAATGAATTTATTATGCCAAATTTTGTAAAATACGTTAAAAATTGATAAATTAACCCTTTAAAGTGACTTTACGCGCGAATTTTTAAATATAAATATAATGGTATATTGATTTAAATATTTATCTTAATCGATCCTGAAATTATAAATAGTCGTTAACGATCCAATCGAATTATATTTAACATTGAACTGACCGCATATAATTGAGATGATTACTATTTTATTTTACGGTTTATCAGAATCCTATGCATTAATATTGCTCCTCATCTGAGTTCGTGTGCGTGTGTGTGTCACGCTGGTGTGGAAGTGGTAAACCCTGAAAGAAAACTTTGAACGTAAACTCCTTTATGTAGATATAGACGTGAAAATATATGAAAAAACGGAAATGTTCAATAGTTATGAAATAATTGGTCTGAAATGATGCTCTTAATGTAGCATAATGTCTTGCCATTCGGCAGGAGTATGGTTCTATTAAAGCTGCCAAACGCCTCGTTATCTTTCGGGAGTTTGATTCTATTTAAGGCTGCCAAATGCCTTGCCATTCGGAGGGAGTGAACACCACGTGAAAGCATTTGGAAATTAGCAATTCCGAGTTCCACGTAAACGAGTTCCACGCTTTTAAATAGGCTATGGAAGGAATAGAGAAGGAAAAATAGATAGAGAAAAAAATAAAATTTACATTTTATACAGTGATGTGAAGAAACGAGAAGTAAGTATGGATAGCTATTGATATTGCGAATTTATCCAATTATTCGATTATTTTAATTAAAAAAATAAAAGACTATCATTTAATAACATTTCTTAAGTAATAAATACTACATCTATAACTATTTTAGAATTTCAATATATAACCCAACATGTGGCATATAATTCAGAAATCTCAAAAATATTGAGTGCGTATTTCAGCTATAAAGAAGGCGTGCTAAGCCTTTAAGCACCATTGATTATTATGTCTTATAATTGGTTACGGCTACCAACTGTTGGATAAGAGGAAATAAGGCGAGCAGGATAATTCATTTCTGAATAATTCATTTTTTTGCGAATATTGAAGCTGAAGATGGGATAAAGAGCCTTGCCGAAGAACATGTGTTAATATGAATGAATATTTAAATATTTAAATTTGATTCACCTTAGCAAATATAACGCCCAAGACTACATTAAATCGAATAATAATTTTCGCACTGAGAAGTTATTTACGAAGGTTCAATATTGGCTTCGAAAAAATTCTAACGAATTCTCATTAAACGGAACGCGTGCTTTGAGAATGTCACTCAAAATCGCACACTTTTCTAAGGGCCATTTTAGTTGTGCATAAAATCAGGGAACGATTTCAGATTGTCATCTGACAATATTTTCATCAAAACATTTTACCGTTTAAATAATTTTAAACTGAATGAAAACCTTTAAAAATTGTAAAGAAAATAAAATCGAAGCAATCGACTGTAAAATTTTATTATCACTCAATGGAGATCTTTAACAATACCAAGATGTCGATTGCTATGTTTCCGAAATGCGTGACTCCCACGTGTAATGCCAGGCTAGAAGAAGACCCAATAAATATATCGCCATTGGAAAGAGGATGCGTGAGGATCAAAATTATTGAATTATTATTGAAAGGTTCATATAAATTCAAATATCATTTAATTATATATTCAAAAGTCAGAAACCGAGTCGTGCAAGTTTCATGACCATAAATAGCTGTAAAGTGTGAAATTAGTGATCTCATTGAATTTTCGTCGACCCGAACGGCATCATAAACTCTCAAAGTGTAATCCGAATTTTGACATAGAACTTCGTATTTTTTAATCTCTTAATTGTATAATCACCAACAAATTTAAAAAAACTATATGCATCTATTTATGGTTCGTTGTTAAGATCCCAGTGCAATTATATGAATAAATATATGTGGTAATGGTGGTGGAGTGGCTACAGCATTGATATTACACGTAGCGGTTTGTTTGTGATTATGTTTTTAATTAATTTGAACATTTTGAATAAAGAACTGAGTATTTTACTTGCAATTTCATCTGTAATTGAAGGTTCCGTTAGTAGGTGACAGTGCAAAGAAATGTCTCCATAAAAGACAGCAAGTGAAGGATGGGAACACAATCTATGAAACTTGGCCTTGGGTGCAAAAATGTATTTTCCCGGGATTACGTGCACATACGCCGGAATTCCGACCCAAAGCGAACTAAATTGGTATTTCAAACGACATTGAGGTTCCAGTGCATGAAAAATATTTTGCCATGATGTTGAAGAGGAGTTTCAGTGAGGGAAAAAATGCCTTTGATTTACACCATGCAGAAAAAAACCAGATTAAGTCGACTGAAAGGATTACAGAATCGATCCCTCATAAAATCTAAAGCACGTAAAAATATATCGCGCGGCTTACGTAACATTTGGAGTGCGGTGAAATATTTCCGTTTACAAATTTTAGCAATTTTTTATCGCACACAGCGGTCGCTAAAATTTGCATGACGGATCGTTTCGATATTATAAAAATACAGAGAATTCATACGAATATGTCACAAAATATTTATAGGAATAATCCGTTAGGCGAGTACAAGAGATCCACCCCCGCTTCGCGTGGCCAAATAACTCGAGCGGCGGAACTCAGAGAACAAAAGAAGAGGACGAGAAAAGAGAGAGAGGGAGAGAGGGAGAGAGAGAGAGGGAGGGGGAGGGAGGGAGAGAGAGAGAGAGAGAGATAGAGGGTAGAGGACGAGGAGGGAGAGAGGGAACGGGGATTGAGGGAGAAAGGAGGAGATGGAGGAGAGAAAGGATGAGATGGAGAAAATCAGAGAGGGAGAAAGGTGAAGAGAGGGTGAGAAGGGGGAAAATTGAGAGAGAGAGGGAGAAGAATGGGGAGAGGAAGAGGGGAACACGAGAGAAAGTGGTGTGAAGAGGGATGAGGATGAAGCGATTAGAAAGAAATTATAAAATTCCGTCGTAAATGAAGGGGGAGGATAAACCTGTTAGAGAGTGTAGATTGAATGAAAGTAGGAATGCGAAGCGTGGCTCAATTCGGAATGGGTTTAAAGACCAATCCCTTTCTTTATTTCGAGTGTGCGACACTCTCTATATGAGGATGGCATACACGGGTCAACACTGTGAATTTTTTTCAAAAATATAATAAAAGTTCTTGGAACTATTTCTAAATATCACTTCACTATGTTAGTGCTCTTTTTCGCCAATGGCTGACTGCATATTTAAACTCTTTTCGCTAGAAATAGTTGAATAGCAGATATCTACTAGCATCTGAATCAAGGGAAAAGAAATTTCCAATTACAAAAATCGTTAAGAAAATTCCCGTTAGTTCCTTCATCGTTCCAATAAATTACGCTGTGTGATCTGAAAAGTCTTCATTCTTGCCGATATTATCAAATAATTAACTAAAATTTGAAGTATTATCTAAGTAAGATTTTCTCGTATTTTAAAGCAAGGGATGTTCCTTCGGGCCGCGAAGACGAAGAATAGAAATAACTGAGCAAATTAAAATAAGAGCAATAATTTATTTTTAGGCAAAATATCAATTATTTGATTCCTTTTCAACAGCAATCACATCAGCCTCGAAGTTATAGGGATTGCCAGAGTGTCTGGCTAAGTATGCGAGTCCTGCCAGGAGCGCGGTCTTTTGTTACCACGGCTCATGCAAGTCTCTGCATGTGTGAAATAAATTATGTTCTTATGAAATCATTTTATCAAATTAATGTCTAGAATTAAAAAGTCTTAACTTAAACTATTATTAATTTATTACTAGTGTCGCTATATGATGGCAAAATGCTAAACTGCTTCGAGAAATATTTGTTTTGTGTAGGTATTGTTTGGGCACCGCCTCTAGTTCTTCCGTAATCAAAGAAGAAACTTAAGATTGATATATTGAAATAAACTAAATATTTAGAGAAAAAATATAATGTTTGTCAATGAAAAATATATCTTTAATAGTATCTTATACAAATGTTATGCATCACCGTATGTTTATGATTTAGGTTTGTTTCATTTATCAATGCCAAACAAATTATGTGATTGTTTTATAAAATTGAGATGTAAATTTGACAATTGAATGAAAAAATGTGAAAAAATTCATCTTTCAAAATTTCCAAATACATTTGATGAATCTAATTCATTTTTCACTAGAAAAAATGTTCGAAGAGATTCCAGCAAGGTCAAAGGCTTTTAGGTAATATGTCACTCATTGGTTTAATTTTAGTCTGAAGGCTATAAACCTCCAAAACATCATTGTCACGGCATATATATTTTCATTAGAGGCAAGTGCCACAAATAATTTTTTTTCTCATTTTCAGCAATTTCTTAAACATGCAAATAAGATATTTCAGAAAAATTTAATTTAATTTATTCTTTATTATGCCATTTTGGAATGATTCCATTTTTACAGTTAATCAATTAAAAGTTTCGTTAATTATTTGTCTAACATAAGTGCATGTATTGTACATAATTGGTCAAATACTTCGCATTCTTTAAATTTAGTTCCTGGTGGGCGTCGTGGAAACGGCCACCGCCTAATAAATATTGTGAAACGGGTATAGCAGAACTAAAAATATTTGTGTAACTTGAAAATATGTCCATAACCATCAATATATCCTTATATATTACACATTGAATTTAATTTTTAAATCAAATACTTTTGATTCGATGGTAGGCGATATTTACTATACAAAGTACTGAGATAAATGAGTTACTGAGAATAAAAATGAGGAATTTAATATATCCCTACGACATACGAGGGCGAGTCAATAAAAATCCGCTCATATTTTTTGTTGTGAATGGTCCCACTGCTGAATTTGCAATAATAAGCACGAAGCCTCACTGTTGTTTTGGTGACATATTTGACCTTGGCCCTGCAGTTGACTTTCTACAGTAGCGGTGTCAACATGGCTGCTCCGCTTACCTCATACACCAAAAAGAGCAGCGTGCAGTGATTCGATTTTTGTGAGCTGAAGGTGTAACACGTACAGAAATTTATCTAAGACTATCGCCGCAGTACGACAGCAAGACAAAGCGTGTACAAGTGAATAGACATGTTCAAAAACGGCCGAACAAGTGTCACAACGACTGATGAGAACATTGAACAAGTCAACGCACTGATATTCGCCAACAGAAAGGTAACTATCGATGTAGTGGCAAACCACCTACGATATCATTCATAAAGTTTATACAATATGAGTTCCCAAACAACTCACTGATCAGCACAGGCGTAACCGTTTGCACATTTGTAACCGAATTTTTAACTAACTAAGGTATATTCTGTTTAGTAGCGTATAGTATAAACTACACTTCCAAAAAGTGAATTTCCTTTGCTTTTATTAAAGCGAAACGCCACATAACCACGGCCGCTAATATCAAGTTCACCCTCTTGAATCTGTTTCGCATCTCGCACACACTTTCTCTCTCCCTCTCTTTCTTCTTCCTAGGAATGGAGACTTGTTTCGAGAGAGAGAGCAAGAGAGAGAGAGAGAGAGAGAGAGAGCGAGAGAGAGATGCGGCGTCGCGAAAGAATGAGGCGGTTGAACTCCGAGATGCGAAGAAGTTTCTGGCTCTGCGCGCAGAATGGAAATGGCGCTGGTAGGAGAGGAGAGAAAGAAAATGGGAGAGAGCGAGACGAAGAAGCTAAGAATGATTGCGGAAAATAGAGAAAGAGAGAAGTGTAAAAGAGATGAAACGGTCTTCAAGACAACGGGATTACGTTTGGAGAGGCTTTATCACTTTTGGGAACTATAGAAATTTATGTGTGCGTGTGTGTGTGTGTATGTATATGTATATGTATATGTATATGTATATGTATATGTATATGTATATGTATATGTATATGTATATGTATATGTATATGTATATGTATATGTATATGTATATGTATATGTATATGTATATGTATATGTATATGTATATGTATATGTATATGTATATGTATATGTATATGTATATGTATATGTATATGTATATGTATATGTATATGTATATGTATATGTATATGTATATGTATATGTATATGTATATGTATATGTATATGTATATGTATATGTATATGTATATGTATATGTATATGTATATGTATATGTATATGTATATGTATATGTATATGTATATGTATATGTATATGTATATGTATATGTATATGTATATGTATATGTATATGTATATGTATATGTATATGTATATGTATATGTATATGTATATGTATATGTATATGTATATGTATATGTATATGTATATGTATATGTATATGTATATGTATATGTATATGTATATGTATATGTATATGTATATGTATATGTATATGTATATGTATATGTATATGTATATGTATATGTATATGTATATGTATATGTATATGTATATGTATATGTATATGTATATGTATATGTATATGTATATGTATATGTATATGTATATGTATATGTATATGTATGTATATGTGTGTGTGTATATATATATATATATATATATATATATATATATATATATATATATATATATATATATAGAAGAATGAGAAAGCGGAAGGAGAGAGAGAGAGATAGGGGAGGAAGTGTGTTAGAAGGGTGCGTGCGTAGTTGATGAAATTTTAACAGCTGTTCGCGAGAGAGTGAGGGTTTGCCAAAGGGAGAGGGAGAAATTGCCAAATGGATAGGAAGGGAGGGAGAGAGAATGGAAGGAGGATGGTTGGGAGAGTGTGGAGGATGGTTGGGAGGATGGGGAAAGTGTAGATGGAAGGTTAGGGTTTGTTATCAATGGCGGGGTAGAAATTTTAAAGGTTGGGTTCCCGAGGACAAGTGAATATATCTATAAGACGAGATTTTGAGTAGCAAGGAACGAGGTAATGTTAGTGTCCACCTTTTTACTTTCTCCATACGTAGTAATGGGAAAGTATTGTGATCACGAGAAAAAACGACTTCGAGATTTCAACGGAAATACACGTTTTTAGATCCCTAGGACACGTTTAGACTATTTTCGGAATGATGTCTGTGTCTGTCTGTTTGCGTGTGTCTGTGTGGATGTATGTGATTGTGGGCGCTGTAATTCAAAACGTACTGGCCATATTGTTACCAAACTTCACATATAACACTTTAGCGTGAGTACAGAGAACTGATTAGTTTTTACACAATACCGGTCGTTATTGGTAATGTTCCTGAGGACCAAATTTGTAGAGAATAATATTTCTTCCAGGTTTTGTTTGAATCAAATTTTCGTAGAACCATCCATTTCAGAGATATTCAACTTTTTCTTAATTTTGAGTATACAGCGCCAACACCATTTGCGGTGTATTCTGTTAACATATTCAAAATATAATTTACGGCAAAAGGGACGACTGTATTCTTTTACGATACGAAATGATAATTTTGCCTCATAATGCTATTCATAATAATTTAAATAGCTATAGCACAGATATGGAGAAAGTCATGTGTTGGCCATATCAGATTTTTTATTTATCATTTCTAGAATGTCCTGATTCTTTTCCTTGACTCGGCAGTATTTGGCTGCAATAACTTCCTCAACTGGAAACTTTAATTTAATGGTGCTATGCAAACGCTTAATAAAATATAATAATTATTAGGAAGTGTATGAATTCGTGGAATTATTATTGATTATCAAAAGATTTTTAGATTTTACCGTCATCGATATAAATCAAATTCTGTTATGATTAAGCCTGAGTTTTCTCGTTTAAATTTTCCAATCAAATTAACCTTTTATGAAATGCATACTTGGGAAAATGTGTATCTTGACTCCACGCAAGCGATTTGAAAACAAGACATATATGAAACTGTTAAAACACTCGTCACGCTATATAAAAACTCTCCATGTGCGTGCGTGGGTGTGCATGTGTGTGTATTAGAGCAAAAGGAAGAGAAGAAAGTCGAGTAAGGGACGTTAAGGCATATGAAGTAAGCGAATATAATTCATTGTCTGAAAGTTGGAGGAGAGGAGATGAACAGACGAGAGAGGCGGGATTTTTCCTAACACCATTTTCCGAGGTTGGCTGTTAAATTGATATTGATAGATGAAAATTGAAATGCAAAATGGTTTACAATAATTTTGAAACGAAAAAAACACGCACTATAAATATATTGTATGAATTTGAGTAAAAGTGTAGTATTTAAAATCCATCGATATAGTATGTGACCAGGAATTAATGTGTAGCATGATCTGACCAAATTATTTAGAAAGGACAATAACAGTCATAAACGTAAGAGAAAGTGAATCACATTCTCTTTCTCTATCTCTGAATGTTAAAGCGAAAATACTCTTCGATTAGCCGAAGGAGGCGGTGCAATTTTATATAATAATAGCCGTCGTCTGTTGGTTGGTCACGCTATTCAAACGTTAATGACTCGAGAAATAATAATGATAGAAATTCGAAATTTGGTAGGGATGCTTGATTAACACTTTTTCGGGTGATCACGAATTTACGCGAAAAAATTCCTTGGTTCGTCTCCAAGAGAGGCATTTCCATTTCCCATTACTTTACATGTAAAACGCGATTTTTCGACGTGCAGGCTTTTATTCATTTGAAAATTAGAATTAGAAGAAATTAACAGACGACCTTCGGATTTGAACCATTTTGAAGAAAAAGTTATAAAGTTTCTTATTCCGTTCTTCCTTTTTCGCCCACAGTTCGAAATATTCCATGTTAAACGTTTAATTTACATATTTTGTGAAAATCTCGCCATTTTAACGTGATTTTGCTATGTCGACCATTATCATTGTTAGGTTCAATACGAGAGAGAGAGAGGAAGGAAGGGAAGAGAATGGCGTGTTTTGTGGAAAATAAGTATATTAACGTAAATATAAAAAATATTAAGTATCGACTGTGTCATTTTAGAAAAATTGGAAATAAAAAGCATTCTTAAATTAAATTCTTTGTAAACCATACGTGCTTACGAATTTATATTGTTATTCCTCGAATTAATTTCGTAACAATGGCCGAAGTTTGGAAACGAATATAAATTAAAATTCATTTAAAATTAAAAGGACATTTAAAACTGTTAACAGGCAATTTTCGAAGGAACAACACTGTATCTTTTAATGAATTGATTTGTTTTTATAAAAGGAAATGGAATTTACAGTATGTACTGAATTGACAAGTATATTTCAAAGCAAAAATCAATTTAAAACTATATTAACGGTTTCTACGATAAACAATTAGTTTATTTTTTGTTAATATGGATCTCCAATAGAACAATCCATTCAACCGTCAAGAGAACAGTTTACAATGTTGAAATAAATTGATTTGTTTTTGTTCAGATAGTATTCAAAGAAATTATTCCGCTGATTGATTAAGTAGTTTTTAATTTAAATATATCAAAGAGTTTTATTTTAAATATGTAATACATAACGACGGAGAACGGTATTGAGGATTCGAGTAAGGTTTCTTTCTTCGTAAATACAGAGTACAATTTTGAAACAATCATAATGTTAAGTGCACGAAATTTAATTATTTTCCCTACGTTATATATGTATACATATAATTATTTCCCGGACTTTGCACACCGACATTTATATGCAGTATTGACGAGAACAAGGTGGGAGAAGAATAACAGAATTTTATAGCCGAAAATAAAAACCAAAGGCATTTACTAAACGACAACAGAATATTCACTAGAAATGTAATATATGACGAAATATTTCATATGTAAAAGTGTGCTAATAATTATTTTAAATGAAAATATTAATAATCAATCTATCTATAATTCTTCCGTTGATATTTCAACGGGCATTACACTAGTCAATACTAATTAAGCAAAACGGATGCATCTTAATACTGAAATATTAGTGTTTCGTGGACAGAGGGCAAAGCATCGACGCACGCAAAACATAATGGACAAAAAAGTGATTATCGTTGAAATCGAAACGTATGCGGATGTTTTGTCGAACCGAAGCATCCATCTCACGGATAAATAATGAAAATTCACATTCTTCAGGCAAAGGAACCCCTCCATGATGTTTCCCGCTCAATGCATAATGTAAATACAAGAAGAGTTAGGAAAACTTCGTAGAAATGGTTTTTTTGTGACGCAATTGAAGGCGAGAATTGAACTAAAAGTTATATTGGAAGGCATTTCTTTATGGATCATCAATCATATATTATATTCACAATTGTATGTACGAAATTTTCACAAAGAATTAGAATGTATACCGCTATACTGCATAAAATCTATGCGAAAAGTTGTGTATTCACCCGCACAAAATGACGCGTATGAAGTTTTAAATTTAAATTAAAGAAATTGAAGTTTTATACGTAAATTAAGCGTTAATTAAAGATGCCAAATTAAATGTTAAAATATCTGGATCGTTTTCGAAGTGTAATTATCTTACGAAATAAGGGCCAATCTTGTCTTGTCTTGATATATTTTTAGTCAGAAATGACGTAGAGAAAATAACGATGTCTTACGTCGGTGTTTCAAAAATTGAAAACATTTGGATATTAAAAATTGTATTATTATTCCTATAATGATTCCCGTCATACCATTACCATACATCTAATTTCTAATGTGAATTAATAGTGTATGTTTTTACTAACGAGTAAAATTTTCCAGCCGATCTTTACTCTCCTACAGATCGTTAATATCCTAGTTTTCCTTCCACGGAATTATTCTCGCATGTTAGAGCATCGTTTATTGAGTAAGTAAGTAATCGTAAGTGATGGCGACGCGAGATTATCTTGAGTCATCCTTGCTTCGATGATAACATGGCTACACTGGACTCAAAAGTGGATGCGCCGCTGAAAGAATTAATTACACCTACAATAAGATGAGACGTTATAACATTTCCGACCAAATTTATTTAATATAGTCGTTAGCAGTTATAAGTGCAATGACTGAATACACCGTACATACAAAATATTCGAATGAGTTTGCCGACTAAATGCTTTTTCGCACCATCTACAGACAAATGGAAACGAAAATTAGTTTGTGGTGTTCTAAGATCGAATTTCGCTAGCCATAAAATAACATGCCACACGTTAAAATTATAAAAACCACCAATGTCATGAAAAAATAACTTACGAATGAAAAATTAATAATTAACGCCGTGTTTTCAGCAATCCAGTTAGTTATTATTCACTCCAATACATTAACGGTTTTACGTATTATTTATCAACGTTATCTATGCATGAATTAAAATTTATATGACCAAATACCTTGTCAAACTGAAATATTTTCAATAGGTAATAAATGAACCCAAAAACGATTAAAAAATTATTTTCGGGATTCGGCTATTTCAAAATCCTTCCTGGAAACGATGAATGCATCGAAGTAAAGAAGAAGTATTTATGTTATATATCTTTACTCAATGAATGAAGTAATAAATTAATATGAAACTATAAACAAGGTGATTCGCAGCATACTAAATAAACTATAATTATATTGTTATTACTTTAATTTGATTACGTCAATGCTCGATTAAAATTACTTGCATAATTCTCCTAACCTTTTTTGCCTTGGACAACATAACGAAATTCACAAATATAATTGAAAATTAAATCGACTGATTCGCTTCTATATAAACAAAGCTAAAGCAACATTTTGTACATCGATTAGAAAAACGATTTACCTACGAAATACACATGAGTGGCCGAGGAAGTTAAAATTTCCCATGATGAAAAATGCTTAAAATCGACATTACAAACTAATTCACGGACTGAATCGGAAATAATTCGAATTATTCTAAAGATATAAATAAAAGTACCTATTTTGCTCGTACATAAAGTATGGGTATAGAATTTATGTTTCGATTTTGACCTATTTTTAAATCCGAGTCAGAAATATCCTAAATTCGTTCCAATGATGATCAAGGTGAGTGAATAATACTTCCGAGATTTTCTTTTTCTTTTGTTTTCGTGCAAATTCATCGATTAATTCCGACTTTAATATAATACAAGAGTAACGAAAGTAATTATTATTATAATAACATAAAGAATGTAGTTCGTTTGCACAGATCCGCTGTATTCTTTTTAAGTTTTGATAAGTAGGTATACACATTTTCATGAAAGAAGGTGCGTGCTGACCGTAGTAATTCTCCATATATGAATTATTAATGATTTTCATAGATAAATGAAAATGAAAAGAAACTTTAATTAATGATTCGTGTAATTAACGTCCAAAATATAATAATCGTTAACGCATGATCTCCATCTATTCAGCGGATTAATATTGAAGTATTTTTATAACACCTTTAATTTTTGGGATTGCGATAGCATCTTGAGAACGCCAAAAAGATACAATTGTTAACGTCGTTTATGGAGCAAAATTTGAAGTTGGTGGCTTTCAACTGTATGAGATTATAAGCAAAGCGTGGCATGGGTTATTATTGTTCTTTGAAAGCGTAGATATGATAAGTGTCACGAGCCTAACAGAAGAGCTTGGATCGAGTCTCTGGAGGAACGGCGAGAAAGGTCTAGGCATCGGCTATTGCAGAGATTTAGATCAGAAGATTTAAATCATGAATTATCAGGCGTAATTAAACCTACCAAAAGAATCGGCAGAGCTTCTGGGATCTAGACTAAAAGCCAATAATCTGCTTTCTGCAGGTACGGTTTTTACTTTCTCCATACGATGTAATGGGAAAGTATTGTGATCACGAAAAAAATCGACTTCGAGATTTCAACGGAACTACACGTTTTGAGGTCCCTAGAACATGTTTAGACTATTTTCGGAATGATGTCTGTGTGTGTGTATGTATGTGATTGTGGGCGCTGTAATTCAAAACGTGCTTGCCATATTGTTACCAAACTTCACATATAACAGTTTAGCGTGAGTACAAAGAATTGATTAGTTTTTACACAATACCGGTTTACCGGAAGTCGACGTTTATTCGAAATCCGATTCGTTTTTTGCGATATTTCTCTTTTAAAACATCACTATTGTATATACAATTCTATACAAATGTTATAGAGAATGTAATTTCCTACAATTTTCATTTGTATCAATTTTCCATAGCAGTTATTGTTTAGGAATTATTTATAAATAATCAGTTTTTTCGGTGTCCGTCAAATATCTCGTTAAAAACGTCGTTATTGGTAATGTTCCTGAGGACCAAATTTGTAGAGAATAATATTTCTTCCAGGTTTAGTTTGAATCAAATTTTCGTAGAACCATCCATTTCAGAGATATTCAACTTTTTCTTAATTTTGAGTACACAGCGCCAACACCATTTGCGGTGTATTCTGTTAACATATTCAAAATATAATTTACGGCGAAAAGGACGACTGTATTCTTTTACGATACGAAGTGATAATTTTGCCTCATAATGCTATTCATATTAATTTAAATATCTATACCCCAAATATGGAGAAAGTCATGTGTTGGCCACATGAGATTTTTTCATGATATCGTGAATAAGTAGTTCCCTATTTTTCTGAATTGGTCTGAACGCTATATTGCAATAACATTTGTGTCATTATGATCTACTTTGGAATTTTCTATAGAGAAATCGAATCGCGGTTGTTTATCGACTCATCAAAGAGAAGCCTCAAAGTATTTCTGCTTCATAATGATAATGTTTATGCATTGATCCATGTGGTCCTCTCAGTGAATTTGAAAGAAAGTTATGAAAACCTTCAACTTCTCTTGGAGAAAGTACAATATGAAGATCATGGTTGGTTTCTGTGTGGAGATCTCAAAGTGATTGGTTTATTGCTTGGTCAACAGTCTGGGTACACAAAAATGCCATGCTTTTTGTGTCAGTTGTATAGTCGAGCAAGAAATGAACACTGGAAAAAAAGACTATGGCCGCCTCGGAAAACTCTTACACCTGGGTCAAAAAAAAAATACATGACGCATTGATTGATCCTAAAAAGGTACTGTTAACCACCTTGCATATTAAATTGGGTTTGATGAAACAATTTGTAAAATCCCTGAACAAAGAAAGTGATTGCTTCAAATACATCTGCATCAAGTTTCCTTCACTCACAGTTAACAAAATCAAAGAATGAATTTTTGTAGACCCTCAAATTCGAAAGTTATTAAAGGACAGGGAATTCGAAGAAACTACGGACAAAAGTGAAAAACATACATGGAACAGCTTCAGAAATGCTGTCCATAACTTCTTGGGTAACAACAAGGATCCAAATTACAATATGATCATGGAAGATATACCAGAGAACTTTCGAAAACTGGGTTGCAATATGAGCCTAAAAGTGCACTTCTTGCACTCTCACTTGGACTATTTTCCCAAAAACCTAGCAAGAGTTACTGAATAACAGGGTGGAAGATTTCACCAGTATATAAATGAAATAGAGAAGAGGTGCCAAGGATGGTGAAAGGTGAATGTGATGGCGGACTATTGATGGATGCTGAAAAGGGGCAGTTCTGGCGAAGAGGGTTCCGGAAGGAAGTAAAACAAATGGAAATTTAATCCTTTTAACTCCTAAAATTGGGCATAAATATGACAAATTGTAGTATTCACTACCTTTGCGTTCTACTTAAACACAAATCCATATGTAAAATGACCGTTGAAATTGTATTGCATACATTTATTGTGAAATGTAAATTTAACAAGACCCGAATTAGAATTAGAGAAAATATTTCCTCTCGTTTTTTTTAATTTGTCAAAAATTCTGACGTGATAGAGCAAAAAGAATGTTATTGCTGAAATCAGCATGCAAAAACGATTTAGAAACAGCTGTCATATTCAAAACATCGAATTTTTTTTAAATGCGGATCAGCGATATTAGAAGCATACTTGAGAATGAATTATTACTTCGTATGTGATCCTATTCAATCGGAAAAATCCATCCATAATAAAGGATTGCCGTCATGTCATGTGTTCAACTGCAAGAAAAATCGAACGAAAATGACAATGCAATTAAAACGTATGTGAAACTATCAAAAGCGTCGTTAAAAAGAAGTGTTCCAAAGATAATGTGAGAAAAATGTCCAAAAACGAGGTCGCTCGGGTAACCTACGCTGTCAACCTGCAAGATACCTCTTCGAAGGAGTGATTGACGCTTCTCCTTAATGAGTAATGATCAGGATATCAGATTTAATCTATTCGACTACGAATCACTTTATGTGACTGCGTTGCAAAGTTACAAAACTTTCAGGGGAATTCGCGGCTGAATTATTTTCAGTGACTTTTTATAACGCCTCGTATAAATGTAAGAGTTAACGGTGACGATAAAAGCAGAGTGCCATGTCGGACGTAGAAGATGCAACTCACCACGTGAGTGGTGGAATTTAGTGGAAAAAAGTGATTGCAACGCTCCACAGGCGGATGGAATTTTCCTCGGAGCACACACCGCAGGCGCCAGATAGATTCCACGCGGTAAGAAGGCCATCTCCATGGCGATGACACGCGGGAAAGTGGTTCATAAAAGGCCAAAAATATCCTCGAATTCTACTAGGCGAATCGCATTTTGCGCTTAAAAGTGGCGGAAAATCGACTTTCTGGATTCATCTCCTTGTGGGTAAGTATGCAGAAAGGCACGTGCTCCTGTTGAATTGAATTCTACAGGGACAGTGCCCGCTCGTGTCGAAGGGTGGCAGTGACGGTTGCTTAAGAAATGGTTTTACGCGCTCGAGATATTGCGAAGGTCGTAGAGGACAGTTATTGATGGATTTTGGTTGACACGGATTCGATGAACAGAAAAAGACGGAACATCGAGGTTAGGGTTAGGAGGAGCGGACCAGTGCTTTGGAAAGCCGTCACCAGTTGGCGAGAGGTACGTCGAATTAGAATTAATACATTCGAATCGAGACGAACAATATATAATTAGGTTTCACTCTTCGATTTCGTAAAATAATAATAACTGACTAAAATATAACGAGGTAGTGTGATATGAAAATTTACGGAAGAGGTTTTTTTTTAAATGTTCGAAAACGAATTTTTTTGCCGGGGTCGTTCTTAAATTCATTTTATACGGAGTCTATTTCACCGCAATTCATTCGTCACCTGTCTTTCTCGCGTCCCGTTTTGTAAGCTCCCTGGTTTTGCGCAGCCTAATTTGGAATCACCGCAGAATAATTGAGTGAAGGTTATATAGGTCGAACAGATGGGTCGAAAGGATTATGCTAGTCGGTGCACGCCGCGACCCCGCTCGGGAAGTCCCCGTGAAATGAACTCCTCGCGGAACAAGTTGAAGGCGTCCTCATTATTTCATTTTAAACATTATTATTCTTGCCTAAATATTTATGGCTTTTTCAGTATTTTTTAGAAATAAAGTACTTTTAATATCGTGCCCTCGAAGTTTAACGTTTTTGGGAAAATTTCTGCAAATAAGAACTGTTTTTTGTTTGAATGTTTGTGAATTAATCTTAATTTTGAACTTGTAAAACGCGTTTACTGAAACTTTGCCAAAATAAAAATGATAAAAATGTGTTTCTTAAGAATAACTCATTCTGCTTTTTATGTATTAAATTTTTAATTATTATATCTTTACTCGAACGAATAAACTGGATTGTACTATGGAAATAATTGGTAATTACATAGAGTATTTCTAGAAATATTACGATATAACTCCGAAGATTGTATGATATTTTTATGATGTGCGTGGTTGGAACGGTGTTTATTTTAAAAAGTATGCATTCTCCTTTTCAGAAACAAATGGTAGTTAAATTAGACATATATAAGTTAAAGTATCATTAGGGCTCTCAATAAGATAAAGCACTGCGCCATATTTATTGGAAATTTTCTTTGAAAAGTGCGAGAAATTAACGAATCAAATATCGATTTATTTAATAATTTACTGGCTAAAGGAGCCGAATTTATCATTTATTCTATACATGTCATATGAGAATATTTATAATTGATTATTTGATATTATCAATACACTACAGTTCATTAAGCTAAAAGGGTAACAGAGCCGGGGGATGATTACTATCTTCGAAACGAGGATGTATTTTTAACGTCAAAAATCGTCTTCGTTAGAGAAATGCGCTCGATCCAATAGCAATCGCGCTTCGTGTCGCAGCACTTCCGACGTCATATTCCAAACTCCAACAACGCCGGTTTGTTCTATCATGGGGTGGTGTGCAGCGAAGGGGATTTGAGAAAAACGGCCGTGGGCGTCGGAACCATTTCCAGGCGCATAATCCATGCAGATTGCGCCGCTAATCAACTCTGATTTATGCCACGCCGCAACAGAGGACGCGCAACACTCCCACTTTACCCCACTCCCAACACCCCTACTGCCTTCCTCCTCCCTCTCCGATGCTATTGCAACCTCTCTTCTCTCAACTTATATGCGTTTAACATTTTCGCCTGCATTTCTATTTGACCTTTCCCAGAAAAAACTTCACACGCAACCGAACTCTTAAAAATATATTTCAGAAAAAATATAAACGACTTATTTAAGGAAAATCAAATGTTTAAATTAAGCAATTGTTTCAAATAAACAATATCAATTTCGATGCTTCAAATATTTCTCATAAGTCTTCAGAATAGAATTGATCGTTACAATCGATAAACTGAACGCTTATTTAATTTTACATTATTACATTGCAATCTACAAAAAAGTGTATGGCAGGAGTTGCCACTGTACCTGCATCATCATCGGATTTGGCAATAACCTGCCGATTTTTTCAACCCGATTTCTTTTCACTGTAGTTAATTCATATCCTCTAAAGCACTAATAAGAATAAATGACACGCACATTGCATTGCTCTGCTTCATAATGTCAATCAATAGCTCTGTTAGGTTAGCGCTGTAGCTAAATTCGACCTCAAAATATAGAGCTGGACCATTTCCAGAGGGGTCCCAGGCCGCTCTGCAGTATTCAATGATTGGCAGTGCTTGCGAAAATTATGCTATAAACTTCAGCACGCATCGGGAAATTCCGTAAGATTCTGCCTATGAACTTTATTCACCAATGATATTAGGTTTTCGGCATACTCCTTTCGGGACAGGATTCCATTTATAGTACTTCTAAATAGTTGCAGTAATTAATAGATTTGATCAATACTATAAACTCTTGCATATAAGTTAACTTCCACCATTTAACTCTTAATTGATTTGATGTTTAACCAGGAAATTCGCTTGAAATATCGGGTCGATTTTCTACAGAACGATAATTTATAATAAATTTCTCATAATTCTTGGATAAAAGTCCAATTTCCTGGATTACGAAGTATTTTTAAGGCAGCAAATAATTAATTCCGAGTAGAGAATTGACATAAAAATATTTTATTCACTCAATATTTACACAAGAATACAATTGCTCTTATTTACATTTTTAATTGTAGCAGTGATCTAGGTAACGGCAACAGAAATATTTAAACCAAATGATATACTTAAAGGATACTGTTTCAATTATACATAAAAAGAATATTAAATTTTGTAAAACGCTGTTGAGCAGAACATTTTGAAAAAAAGGTCCCAAATGTGACGTGCAATCCCTTAGTATGAGTTTATCCTTCTTGTTTTTATAAAAATAAAGGGGCCCTCATTTTACTCTCAAAAACATAAGACAACACAAGTGGTCGGTAAGGAGAGAGTAAGTGGGGAGAAGGGAAGGAGGATGAGTCCGAAGGGGGGGGGGGGGGAAGAGAAGAGGGGAGATAAATAGGAGGGGCATGGAGGGAGGAGGAGAAGGGAAATGTAGGAGGGGAGGGAGGGAGTATGGTCACAGAGGGAGAGATGGAAAGCAGCATGAGAGGAGAAATAAACGAGTGATTGATGAAGGATTGGATAAAAATTGATATTGGAAAGTGAAACAAGGAATTCAGTTTACCATGAACTTGTTAATTAATAAAACACCATTAGTTATCAAACCATGTCGTTCGCTCAAACATTCACAATTTTCGCTTCATTAAGTTTTTCTAAACGTTTGAATGTCATAAACTTTCCCATTCTCAATCTATGTTACTCCAATTCCCTCTCTATCAAACGCCATTTCCCATTCCCTCCCCCTTCCATCTTCCCCTACATCCCCATTCCAGTTCCCTCTCTCCACCCTTCATCATCCCCTCCATTTCTCCCTTCCCGTTCCGCATCCTCCTCC
Source organism: Uropetala carovei (assembly GCA_036926305.1). Taxonomy (NCBI): domain Eukaryota; kingdom Metazoa; phylum Arthropoda; class Insecta; order Odonata; family Petaluridae; genus Uropetala; species Uropetala carovei. The sequence continues at coordinate 320,682 of JAXCHB010000092.1, forward strand.
ATCTCCTTCCTCCCGCCTCTATGCTCCAACCATCTCACTTCCCAATCCTCATTTGCCGCCTTCCTCAACGTTTATCTCTTGTACGCTGCTTCGGAATCCGGGAAACTAAACTTTCAGGCAATTAGCATAGGGGGCGTTGATGGATGCTCTTCGTTAGGATGAGAAAGAAGGCTTGTGAACAACTAGAAAGCAGATTCGAGGGATGAGTATGTACTTGGGTTGATACGATGATGAAATACAATACGATCTCTTAAGTTTATAAAATTCCTCAAGGGGAGAGCAAGTATTCTCTAAACTACAAATTATTTAGTTTAAATTTCTCCTTTAACTTTAAAGAAGAATATTGTTATATTACTTCATATAAATAAATTTCTGAATTTTGTCTTTAAAAATATTTTTCTTCCATAACAAATGAAAAGATCCTCACTTCTAAAAGAAAACGTAAGCTTAAAGTTTCATTTCATTCAGAATATAAAAAATCTTGAAATAAAAACAGATCTGATGTCATGCCTAGAACTACATTCAGCACCTCTATATGCACCCTTGTGAATTCGGGAATATTTTATTTTCTGTATTTTACTAAATAATTTAGAGTTAATAATAGTGAAATAGGATGCCTTTATTGTTATTAGTGTTATTAGAAGTTAAAAGAAGGAAAAAAACAGAAAAATAATTTACAGCAACTTGATCAAACGAGAAACACTAGTTTTTATGTTAATTAATCAGAAGCTTATTATTATTCTTTACGTGACAGCGGTTCCTGGGAGTTGTTAAAATTCTCGGTAAACATTTCGTAACATTTACTTTCTGTCAAAAAATTTCTCTTGGCGTAAATATTCATGGAATACAACAGTTTAAGTTGCGTTGGCTAGGTGACAAAATCTTTGATGCTAGGGTGGCTTACCCGTAGTGCGGCGACATAAAGCTGGACATGAGGAATGATTAGCTCACGCAGAATGACTTCAACACAAGTTAGAGTCCGGCATTTGTCGACCGAAAATGTAAGGGCAAAGCAAACTTGCGCTGCTGCCATTCGAATGTGTCATTGTTGCGCTGCCGCTCAATTCGCGAGATTAACGCAATTCAATAAAACAATTTTTGTCTGATGTAGACAGCTCGCAATTACACTTTGCGCCAACAGTCCTATTTAATTGCAGAGCCTTTCGGCGTGGAAGAAGTTGGGGAACTGTTATAAAAATGTCATTCTTCGCTTATGCTAAGATACAGCAGCGTTGATCTCGCTTATGATCGCATTGAGGTGAGCAGATATAACAGAAATTGCCAATAAATTCTTTGGTCGTACAATTATCTTGTTAGCTAGTTGTCTGCCATGGAATGGATGAAGTTTTGCTTGAAGTATTGGCGCATTCAATACAGAAAGTGAAGGCAGGAAAACTGCTTACCTGCTTTTATATAAGAACTATTGCTAGAAAGGTGTTGATGCAAAAAGTCTTTCTTACACCTCCAGCGACATTCATTAAATCAGAAATGAGGTTCTGACTCACGTTCAGGAGAAAGTATATCATCGACCAATTCTCGTTGAAGGAAAATGGGCTCGGCAGCCTCTGCTTGACCATTCGGCTCATTTCAGTTTAGTTGTAAGGAAGATCTTTCCACAATTTGTGGACATTTATATGACTAGTGTGGCTACCTTCTCTCCGTAGCTGAAGAAGAATCTTGCCCGAAAATCTTCATCACAAGTTTCTAAATGTATGTTATATAGTAGGATGTATACAGTAGTAAAATCCAACGGCAGCAAACAACGCAGGAGAAAATGGAGAGGTGTATCCTAGGGATGACCCAAAGTGACCACAAAAGAAACGAATGGCTAAGCAACCGAGATGGGAATCTGCGATACACATAAACAGGCCGCCGAGAGCCAGCGCGGGGCCCTGGGACAAATAGCATCGCAGGTCTCTTTTTCCCTGTTTTAAGTTAAAATAAATTAATTAAAAAAAGGTTGTTTAAAAAATAACTTTTATATTATGCACCAAAAAGGAAAAGATAAATTTTTATTTATTTATCGATCGCGAGTTCGGCTGGTAAGGAGGAACAAAATTCAGAACAATTTCAGTGGAATAAATTCCTTCTTGCTCAACAATGTTGATTTACTAAACTTTATTTAGAACTTTTGTAAAAGTTATATGGCGCCTTAGAAGTTTTATTATCTTGCGCCATATAACTTTTACAAAAGTTATAATGTAAATCAACATTGGTGAGCAAGAAGGAATTTATTCCATTGAAATTGTTGTACATTTTGTTCTTCCTTACCAGCTGAACTCGCGATCGATAAAAAAAATAGTTTTTCCTTTTTATTGCATAATATATGTTATTTTTAAAAAAATCTTTTTTTAATTAATTAATTTTTCTTTTTAGTCTTAAACAATGAAATTTCACATTCTTCCATGGTTTCTATGGGTATGGGTGTTAAATTACAAATTTTATCTCTAACTAATTGTTGATGTAACTACAAATGTTAACATTTACCATTCAAGCCCTCTAAACCAGTATGACGTAGCATAATTAAAGGTTTAAGTAAGTTAAAAGCTCTATAACAACCCGAGACAAACGAATGAAGACAGGCGAGTATGTAAGTACATTTATGAGTATCGGTATACTTAATTATACGTAAGAAATCGTTGCTCTATCCCTTACTGTTTCTCAGTTGTTAATTATGTTAGAAAAAGTGTCAAACTACGAAATAGTTTACTTTGTAGAAATATACGATGTGATAAACAAACATTTCCTCAATGTTTTCAAAGTTGAACTACGCTGTGTGTACCTCGCCATCTATCGCCCATGTGAGCAGGCTCAAATTTTTCGATTATCCGCTAGATGCCAGACAAAGAGGAAAAGCAAAATTATAAGTAATTGTCATTTTAATAGGATATATTACTGATTCTGAGTTATTAAAATAATAAATAATTAATCCCTATCTAATTAGTCGCGTCGGAAGCGTCACCGGATGTATTTCCACCGTTCCCGTGGGCTGCTTCCAATCTTGATAGGGTGATACAAGCCTTCATGCAGGTAAGCGGTTCCCTTGGCAGACCCAGGGCAGTGAACTCTCCCTACCCGCTTCTTTACGGTTTTGGCTAGCAGTATTACAAACAGAAATTGTCAAATTCCATCCCATTAAAATTTATTAACAAAATTACCTATAAATTATACGTTGGTATTATATATATCATATCATAATTAGACTTGGTATGATTCGATTAATGTCAATAAATAACGAATTTATAAAAGTCAAATATTCGACGAAAATTAATTACCGTCGATAATTGTAGATTTTTCATCGTTAAATTTTTCGCGAAATCACATGTCATGTTTTTAAAATTTGGTTTTCCCAATTAACACCTAATGTATTTTATTACCAAAAAAAGCAACGCGTAAAAGAAAATCGGTGTATGTCATAACAGACGATCACATTTGAATCGGAATTTCCTACACATTGCATTAATATGTCCCCGTAACATTTTTACGAAATTCCGTATCTTGCGCTGTAGCAGAGTCCAAAAGCACGATTGCAGTAGAGTAGATCTTAGTATGAATGAATACCGATAGCCAGATGTCCCAATAGTACTTTAAATAATAAATTCTCATAAAATTGACATTTCAAGGAGCCATACCGATAGTCCATCCTCTGAAGGAGAGTTTCCCATTCATTCATGTCGAAGAATTATCGTTCCGTGTTTGCGTTCTAGTCATTTTTCTAAATTCGTCCTGTTTTTTACCAACATGGCAACTTTTTTATTCATAATATTTACGCATACGTTTGGTTGTATATTATAATAGCGTACCATTAAGTTAATTATTTAATGGTCGTGATATCGTAATTGTAAGATTAAACAAATAAAATTCAGTTCCCATTTATTTTCGGGTAAATGGTTGTCACGTTAACTTTAATTTACAGAATAGCAGAAACGAATGAAGTCATATATTTCTGCGCTTTTAGTAAAGTTGAATTAGATGAAAATTATCGTCGTGTCAGCCTTATATGCGATATCAAGTGTACTTAAATATTCCAAGTTCAACATTAAAAAATATGGTCAATAAAGAAAGAAAAACTACCACTTGTCTAAAAAAATTGGGAGTAAACAATATTGTTCTTTAGAACTGACCGTACGATGAGACGAGTACGAGTGCTGTGGGTCCGGACCCCAAAGACGGAATTTCTCGAAGGGGAGAGAAATAGGAGTAGTGGGGAGGAGTTTCAGGGTGATAGAAAAGCAGTGGGTTGAGCTGGGAAAACCCAAATCCAAATCTGAGAAATGGGAAAGGGAGAAAACACCGCTCGTTGGTATCGGTTGCCTGGCGTGTCTTGCACCCGCGTATTGCGATAGGAAAAACTTATAAGCGATCCTAATACCACTACCCTTCGAGGCCCGGGCCCCGGGGATTTTTCCACGGTATCCCCACCGTCTAAGTGGCCATGCACATAAATATAATTCTAAGATTCCCATTCTAACTCTGACATTTGTTCGCGCAAAACACGTTCAATACACATTAGTAGAAAGTTATACACCTGCTAAAAGGTAAGCGGAACTCGATATCCAGTAGAATCACCGAAAGAAGCGCTACAGAAGTGTTTGAGGTTGAGCACAGTGTTCGAAGTATTCGGGTGATGGTGGCACTCGTATAGGACTGTTGGATCGGCAAGGCTATGAAACAGCAAAAGTGGCACGAATAGCCCGCGTTATTGTTGGAACATAAGCATCACGGAGCACAGTATCATACTCGGAGTCAATTTGGCCAGGACCTACTTCTATCTATTCTGGAATGTGATCAGATGAACACCATCTATCTAACGAAACTCTTGCTAAGCGTGTTCGTTGGGCATGATAATGGACAGATGGTTGCACATTTTGCGAGTGTTAAAAAGGCATTTGTCAACGGGTCCGTAGATTCCACGCGTTGTTGCCTCATTATCAGGTGGTTTGGAATCGATCTGTATAGGAGGCACAATTCGCCGGCAAGTGCTGAGTGCTCGCGGTTGAAATGTAACAATCCAGTCAGTTCCGTCCTTGGCGCTCATGCAGCCACTATGGCTGCCTACTGGCCTCGTCAAAACTAAATTTTCAAGATGAACCGCAAGTACAGTAATATGTCTCTTCGTATCTAAGTTATATATTCGCTAAGATTTCCAACTCGATCCCAAATAAAAAACAAAAATTATATCTACTGCGAAAAAACGAAGATGTTTGTAAAACGAATTTAGCTCCAAATTTCGTGCAGCTGCTGTTAATTTCAGTGAGTAGCGACTGATATTGCTAAAAGATGAGGACTTCTAGCTTTCTTCAATTTTCAAGATTTTTCCTCTCCAGCAGATTAAGGGAGGTGGTTTTCTCTTCCAAGCAGAGACTGCAGGAAAACTTAAGGGATAAAAATTTACTTGTTTGTCAATTACAATTCTATAAAATTCATATGCTTAAATAACTTAATCGAGGGCTTAGAGACAAGTTAAAAGTTGAATAACGTGTTCACTTTTAAAATTGATATTCTTCACGTGGAGCATGTTATTCCTCTAAAATTAAGAGAAAATAGAGCGAATCCACAGTGGGCAGCGATACCCTAAATGTATAGAAGCAGCGTGCCAGCGGAATAGTGTCGTTTGATCAATGGCCGGAGAGCGCGCGGCCGGCGCGGCGATAGTAATCTGCATCGCCATATGCTTTCGCGAACGTAGCGAACGACAACAGAACAGCAAATAACATTTCACGCGCATGCAAGTAGAAACGCGGACGAGCGCATCGTGCGTGGAAAACAACCGCCGCCGCCAAAGCGCTAGTGACGCAGACCGATTCTTTTCCCTGAATTCGGGACAAAAATGATCGCTCGACAAACGGAACCACCAAATCGGAGCGAAGTATAAAAAACAGCAGCAAAGAGAAAGGGTTGGAAAGAGGGAAGCGCCAGCGAATGGCGAACAAGGGTTAAGCGCAGGAGTGCGTGGGGGAGCGGATGGAGTGCGGGAGAGAGGCGTCTGGGGGGCGGAAAGAGGGCTTATCTGTGCTCCACACCGGACGAGAAATAAATGTCGAAAAAAACCTTCGCTTATTCTATCCCGAAGGCTCGGCTAATATTTCTTTTTTTTAACTCCTCGATATCATGCCCCATAAAGTTCGCCATTGTACAACCTGCATAAGGGAAACAATGAGTTTCCGAATTGGGCGACGCATCGCATTTGTACAATACATGAAGTGGAGGTTAAGGGAGGGGGGGGGGGGGGGGAGTGGCGAGGTGGGTGATTGCCATGTGTTGCAAAGCGAGGGAGCGAACGGAAGGGAGAGTGAGGGAGAAAGGAAGGGAGATAAACGAAGGGAGATGGAGGGCGAAAAGGAGAAGAGAGGGAGGGAGAGAGGTAGAGGGAGATAGTCCCCAACTCCACCTCACAACCTAAATTTCCGTTCGAGTCTGAAATATTCTTTCGCGGCCGAAATTTTCGGGATCCTCTCACTCGAATCAAAGTCTCAATTTATGTGTGAATGAGTGATGTTTCCATTGGTGACCGAAAATAAAAGAGCTCCCCGAACGGGCTTTTTTGCCTTTTCCACTATTCATACTATCGTCGACAGTTTGCCCTGCTTTTGTGGCGACCGTTCCCATGGCGTTTGATTCGATGAAAAGGCACTCGAACCGGAAACGCCGGGGCGGACGCGTGATTTTGCGGCGACTTCGCTTTTATTATTTTCGTCCATTCGGCCATTTTTTTATTCGAAGAGGATCGTCAGTTCGAATTTATTTAAAGCGCGAAGGCCTCTTCCGAATCTAAAATCTCATTTTTGACAGAGTACAAAACACCATGCGAACAGATCGCAGGGATTTCCCATTTTCTAAGTGTTTCCCATGCGAAGGACGACAAACGGAAGGATGCACGCTAGTGGCGCGTAAAACTGAAATTTCCCTGGCGATCGGAGTGTTTTCCAACACACTGAGCGTTGATTATCGTCGGACACGTCACAATACATCGCTCCTCTATACATATATTATTTAAAAGCGGAATCGTATGCCTGCCATATATATGATTTGTCAAATAGTGTGGGAGGAGTCTGTACAAGTCTCCCCCGTCGCTGAAGAAGGGCGTCAGCCATAAGCTTAAACTAATAAGGAAAACGAGAAGAGACAGACTTGGAACCTAGGAAAACTGAAAGAAAGGAAAGATGCCTTCAGCACGAAGTTGGAAGATCGCCTTAGAAATTTGGAAACCAAACCGAAGACCGTGGATATAGAATGGGAGGAAGTGAAAGCCAGCATCAAAGATACCTTGAATAAAGAGATTAGGATACAAGAGAAGAAAATCAGGAAACCATGGTTTTTTAAGGAAATGCTGGAGAAAATTGGTTAGAGAAAAAAATGGAAATGTTAACAGTGAAGAAGGTAGAGCCAATTATAAACGCATAAACAATGAGTTGAGAAGGGTAACAGATAAAACTAGGGAAATTTGGATAAAAGAAAAATGTGAGGAATCGCAACAGTTGGAGAAATTATGACGGTACGATATGATGTACGCTAGGGCACTGGAGTTAGAAGATAAGAAGCCTAATGGGTTTCTTGGTAAAGGAATTATTAATACAGATGGAAAAATAGTCGCAGAACCAAAGGAAGTAGCACAGGTAAGGGCAGAATACATCAAGGAACTATATAAAAAGCAAGCAGGATCGGTACAAATGGAACTGGAAGACTGGAACTGAATTAAAGAAAACAACTTGGGACCAAGTATTATGAAAAGCGAAGTAGAAAAGGAGATACAGGAGCTAAAGAAAGGAAAAGCTACAGACAGCGATGGAATATCGGTAGAGGTACTTAGAGTCATGGGATCGGAAGGACTAAAAGTGATTACGAAACTAATTAACAAGATTTACGACTCGGGAGAGTGGCCTCAGGATTTCTTAGATGTAACAATGATCCCTCTAAAGAAGAAGCCAAAGGCAATGCAGTGTAAACACTACAAAACGAACGATATCCCTTCTGTCACACACATCGAAGATCATCACGACGATTCTTAATAAAAGACTAGAAAAAAAGGCCGAAGAAATGCTAGAGGAAGATCAATTCGGCTTCAGAAAAGGACGAGGAACCAGAGATGCTATCGTTGTAGTGAGAATCATATCAGAAAGGGCAATAGAGTACAGCCAAGATTGCTGCGTATGTTTCGTAGACTGGCAGAAGGCCTTTGATAGATAAATTGGGTACTGTTGATGAGGATATTAAAGGATATAGATGTAGATTGGAAGACAGGAGGTTGATCAGGAATCTATATGTGATTCAAGTTGTAAAGGTCAGGTTGGATAATGCGGACACCAGGGGAGTACATATCGGTAGAGGAGTAAGACAGGGCCGAGGAAATCAGGACTAGAATAACAAAGAAAGAAACTCCTGCTAACGGGAAATATAAAGCAGAAAATCTGCGAGAAGTTGATCAAATTCTATGTATGGAGTATAGCTTTGTATGGGGCAGAAACATGGATGCTGAGGAAAAATGATAATAATTACTTGGAAAACTTCGAAATGTGGACATGGAGAAGAACGCTGAAGATAAAATGGACAGATTGGATGAAAAATGAGGAAGTACTACGAAGAATAGGAGAGAAGCGAACGATTATACAGAATATCAGAAAGAGGAAGGCGAACTGGATTGGGCATTACCTGAGGAGAGAGTGCATGATTAAAGAAGTGCTAGAAGGAAAACTGCATGGAAAAAGAGAAAGAGGTAGGAAAAGGTTTCAGCTGGTAGACGACTTGAAAGGGAAAGAGAGCTATCAAGACATGAAGAAGGCTGCGGAAAATAGGAGTATATGGAGAACAAGTTTAACCTAGAATAATCACGGACCTGTCAACGGACAGACTACATATGATGATGATCATGATATATATGGTCCGAAACCCTTCGTCAGCAACGGATAGAGACGTACTATACACACACACACGTGTGTGTGTGTGTGTGTACATACATATACACATATGTATAAACATACATACATACATATATATACCATATCTTTGTCAATTCCAATTTCTTTGCTGCGGTGGGATGAATCTGTCCTTATGGCATATGAATAAACACCTCCATTAACATCGAAAAATGAAACCTTTATCAAGTAGGAAAACTAAATTTTAATATAAAGGCGAATTTAAAGATAACATATATATATATATATATATATATATATATAATCAGCCTATTTTATTCCACTGACATATGAAGGCCTCCCCCAGACTTTTCCAGTTTTCCCTGTCAATTGCCTCCCTCCTCCGAGTTTGCCCCAAGAACTTAACAAGCTCTCTGTCCCACCTGTCTTTCGGTCTTCTTTTCGGTCTCTTGATGTTTCTTGGGATCCATTCGATTACACTGGACGTCCAACGCTGGTCATTTCTTCTAGCAATGTGGCCCGCCCACTGCCATTTTCGCGCATCCCCTCTTCTAATCACGTCTTCTTTCTTACCCAGTCGTTCCTCTTGCGGTCTCTTCGGGTGATCCCTAACATGCATCTCTCCATGTTCATCTGTGTTGTTTGCAGGCGCTTGATCATTCTGGTGATCGTAGTCCACATTTCACATCCATATGTCTGAACAGGCAGAACACATTGGTCTCCTTTTTGGTAAGACGAATATTTGTTTTAAAGGTGTTTGCATCCTTCCCAAAAGCACTCCATGCCATCTTCACTTTCCGGTTGATTTCTCCAAGAAGCAAGCCATTAGTAGTGATGAGCTGACCCAAGGAAACAGTTGGTTACTTCTCTGAGTTTGCTCCGATCAGAATTTATGAAGGAGTTGTACACAACCATTGTTTTTATTAAGGTTCATCTAAAATTTGGCACTCACGGCTGCCACCAAATGGGTTCGAGACCAGGCGTAATTTTTCTTTCGTTTACAGGAGTTTGCGTGTGAAGCAGTCTTGAGAAATCCTTAAATTTCCATCCATGAAAAATTATTTGATCCATGGAAAGGAAAGTATATTTTTTAAATTGAATTCAAAAAATAAAAATTCGTGTCAAACGACATAGAAAAATGCAGAATGGCAGATTTGTGTAGAATTTCAATCTCTGAAACTATATATGATGTAATTATGTGCTCTCGCTGAATTTTGTGTGGAAAATGTTTGTACTGTTTCCCAATAAATTTTCTAATCGGTGCTTCATAGATTGTGCAATGTAGTAGTGGGCAAACTTTTATACGTGACTGGCCACATTGGTATTTGCGAATTTGCAAGTTGTCAATGATTCGTCGGGCCAGATTGCACTTTAAATCGGGCGTTAACTAGAGATTATGATGTATCATATCGGTGAAAATCGAGTCTAAATAATCATTTTAGGGTTAATATTTCGATAGCAAGTGTTTTATTGTCGGTAATTGAATGTATATTATATAAATTTGTGTTAAATATTTTTAATAATAGCTTCGCGTGCCGCATAAAACCTTTTCGAGGGCCGCAAGTTGTTCGCCACTGCTAGCTATCTCATTAAACTGAACATTTCTTGGGTATCCAAATGTTTTCCGGCCACGACACGTTAATCGTCCTCATTAGAACGTAACAATACATCTCTCATGTATTAATACATCTAAGGTTTATAGTAGTTCTAAACATTTCGTCGCCTACGCATATCTGTCTGCGTACACCGAAAACCGCTCTTTAAATTCGATGGCCGCGATTCGAACGCGGACGAGATTGGTAGTTTCAGATTCAAACGGTGGGATTTCGCATTCACATCCTCCGAATCTCTTCATCGACCATGCGCTGCATGGCGTTTCGGATAGCAGACGACGCGCTTATAATCAGACGGCGGAGATATTTGATCCGATATTCCATCTGGCACATCTGCCGAGGGGATAGCAGAAGTTAGATTTGTGCAGAAGTCAGCGCGTTCTTAAAATAAGAACTTCCCTGTCTTCGGCAAATGTCGGCATTGGAAATGTATGTAACGGAATCGCATGAATGGCGCGGCGAAGCCTCGAAATGCGAAGATAGACTTGCATTACGCGTAGGATGAAAATATAAAATCGATGGCGCAAATTACCTGCATCCATAATCGAATTATATTCCTCTCTCGCATTTTCTTTCCCTCCTGGAAATGGGGGTAACATATTCATTTTACTTCAACTTTTCCTCTTTAAATCCTAGGTATAGAATACTTTATCGATTGATTTTTCGCCGCCGTTGGCTATATTATGCTCAAAATAATTTCAAGGTTTACAGGACTACCTTATATGAGATCAAGTGAGGTGTCAAATATGCCAATTTTAGTTTCTTATATATGAATTTGAAACTTTGAAATTAAAGCATACATGTACCCTTTTAATTTTAATTTGTGTTGACTTTAAATGAAATACCTCATTTGCGAGCGATTCAGTCTCACATACTTTGCTGAAATTACACTTCATCTTAACAACACCTTGATTCATCTCTATTTAGTGATTACGGCAAATTACATATGTTGTTTTCGAAGACTAAATTCAAATTCAAGTTCGGCGTAAAACTTTCTTGTTATTAAAAAAAAGGACTTTTTAACATTAAAAATATCAACTATGATGCTTAGTAGTACAGTGCTTTCCAATGAGAAATGATAACCTTTATTTTACTAGCACAATTTTAATGCTTTTATTGGGAATTTATGGGAAATATTATAATGCCACATTTTAATCGGCGACGTAAGCTTATAATGACGTCATAAACCTAATATACGAAGTTTAGCAAAGCGGAAAAAAATATTTAGTGTTTTATAATTTTTTTAGATATACAGGATGACCGCAAAACATGTACCCACATGTTTTTATTTCTTCTTAAGTTATTCAATACACATCAGATCGATATAGATCAATTTGAATGCGTTCAGTGAATGTAAAGTATATGAAGACCAAGGTATTGTATTCGCCATCAATTAATACATGCAGTCTGTATGTTGTATCATTTCCTTAATTTATGCAACTATTTTATATGTGGTTATATTTTTTGTTGTCACCCTGTATTTAACTGTTGTCAATCATCGAACGAAATGAACAAGACACATAAAATACAATTTGAATAAATTGTCGAATCAGCATTGCCATAAACTTCTATTACTAACGACGAAAAAAATAACGACCTCAAACCTACTTTGTAATTTTCGAGATAGATACTAAAAGGTGACTCCATAATCTTAACACCCTAATTACTTTCACATTTCCACAAACTTTAGTCTAACTCATCATATTGTCTTAATGATTATTACTCATTTTCCTAAAACAGAACGTCCTGAGCCACGAAACTTAATTTCGACGAGAGCCGATTGTTAAAGAATTTGGAAACTCGGGATAAGTTGCTTAATTTCGCGGAAAGCGAGAAATATTCTGTGAGAAATCTCGAAATTTATTATCTTACATATTTTCGTATGTGCTCCACGATGCTCAAGTAGTGATGCCTTGAAGAACGCGTTTGTTTATTTGCGAGTTGTGATCTTGGTGAGAGCGGCTGAGGTGTCGGAGAGGCACATTTGCGCACGTAAATGTGAGATATTCCCATCCTTAGCACAAGATAGAGAGAGACACAACTGATGGCAGTGACACTGGGTTGAAGGTATGGAGGTCGATGCACAAACACACACACACACATACAGTGAAAGAAAAATTGCTTCTTGACATTGACATTGATACTTCGGAGAAAAATTAATGCCTCGTTCCCCTTCAGCTATAAAGTAATAACAAAACAGAACCAAATTTAAGTTTTAATAGTTTAACGAAAACTATTATTTTAAATTGTTAGCTCATGCGCATAGGAAATGTCAAAATCTCTTTAAAATATTAACGTTTTATTTTTTTTTGTTTGCCTATCCCTCATTAGATCCGAACTTGCGATTATCTAATAGTTGTCATTTCCTCAGGAATTGTCTTTATATCCGCAACTAATCAGGGAATCCGAGTTTATTGTAAAGAATAAAACAAAATGAGAGAGAGAGAGAAGTGGAGGAAGAGGAGAGGATTAAATCGAAAGGCTAGTAAACCAATCCAAGTATATTTTAGCGAGAGCGCTGCTGTTCCGTTTAAAATTTGTTTCGGCGCCACCGGGGAGCGGCCAACCATTCAACGACTCTTCCGAACACGCATTCGCGCCATCCAATAACCGAACTTTCCCCAATATAAAAGATCCCAACGCCGATCAATCAATCAATCAATCTATTTACCCAGTTCGCCCTCTTTCTTTCATAAAAAAAACCCTCTGCGGCAACCTTCACTTCTTCACTCCGTTGCCGTAAAATCCGTCTTCGAAAGCGCGTATACGAGATGAAAAGAAAGAGGCACCTTTTCAGTATTTTGTGATATCGAGAGGAATTTCAACATTGACACTCGCATACAGCGGTCCAATCTTTAGCCCTGAGTTTCCTTCGCGTTCCACTTAAAAATATTGCTCCAAAATTTCTCATTTCGTAGATCACTTAACTTTGTTAGATTGCCCTCCTTCGTCTTTCGGAATAAATGTTTCGTAATCTTGAGTTTTTCTTCGTTTTTAACTTTTATCATTTTCTAATCGCCTTTGTCCAGAAGTCCTTAATAATTAAATATTACGAAAATACGTTCGGTAGAAGAAGAGATCGAACATTCGTGAGCCATTGAAAATGAAACGGATTTCGCTTGAGATAATCTAAATTTAATGAGAGGAACGATCATTTTATTTTGAAAAGTTATTTAAATGTTAAGAATTAATTGAACGAGAGATATTTCACTTAATATTTACGTCGCCTTGAGAGAGGACGTAAAATTTAGGGTTGCATTTCTTTGCGTATTTACATAAGCACATTTTGAATAAATCGTTTCGTAATTTTTAATCATTTTAAACATTCTTCCATGCAAACAAAACACATTTTAAGAATTATTGAAAATTTTATCTCTCATTAGATGAAGTCTGATGTGTCCAGCATATGACTTTCTCCATAGAGAGTAATTAATATGATTGCTCTCGACATCAGCGTCTTAAGAATGGCTATTGACAATTACAATCGTGAATAACTTTTAAACATTTGGAATAATTTTCACAATGAAAAATACCTTCAACCACTGTTAACATTAGAAAACAACAAGTAAATAAAATTGTTAGCTGTTGCTATGGTTTACAAAGTAGAGATGCGGGAATAAAATTACCCACGGCAGCGTAGGCATCGCTATCAGTACTTAAAAAATTTTTATCATAACCACGGAACCAATGGTGTCACATTGCGACGCATTTAACGTAAATTCAGACAAATGATCAAAATATATCTTAAACAATCCGTTTTATGAAATAATGTTCCAAACAAAACTTATAGAGACATACATTCTCTCATCATCATATGTAATCTGTCCATAGACAGGTACGTAATTATTCATGGTACATATTACCTGGTTCACCACATACTTTTTCCGCAGTCTTCTTCATGTCTTGATAGCTCTCTTTCCCTTTCAAGTCGTCTACCAGCTGATAGCTTTTCTTACCTCTTTCTCTTTTTCCATCCAGTTTTCCTTCTAGCACTTCTTTAATCATGCACTCTCTCCTCAGGTAATGTCCAAACCACTTCGCCTTCCTCTTTCTGATAGTCTGTATAATCGTTCGCTTCTCTCCTATTCTTCGTAGTACTTCCTCATTTTTCACCCTATTTGTCCATTTCATCTTCAGCATTCTTCTCCATGTCCACATTTCGAAGTTTTCCAAGTAATTAATATCATTTTTCCTCAGCATCCATGTTTCTGCCCCATACAAAGCTATACTCCATACATAGCATTTTATCTACTTCTCGCAGATTTTCTGCTTTATATTTCCCGTTAGTAGGAGTTTCTTTCTTTGTTATTCTAGTCCTGATTTCCTAGGTACATGTTGCTTCTCTCGTTATGATGCTTCCAAGGTATTTATAATCTCTAACTTGTTCTAATTGCTTTCCTCCAATACTTATGTTCAAATTTTCTTCTTCTTTACTTAATATTCGCATGACCTTGGATTTTCTGTAGTTATTTCCATACCGTATTTTCTACCTGTTATCACTAGTCTATTTATCATTTTCTGGAGTTCCTTTTCCTTTCTTGCTAGAAGTACTTGATCATCCGCGTATTTCACTGTTCTTATAATCCTTCCTCCAATTTTGAAATCTCCCGCGATTTCAAAAGTTTTTAGCATTCGCCACTCTCCAAACAAGTATATTCTGTGCTACTATAGCGTGCGGTCTACCAATATATCTGTAGCCTACAGAGTAATTATATCTTGCTTAACAGTTGCGCCGCAAATGGAGAGGATATTGGCGCGCCTTCGGCACGCTTTGTTTTTATTTAGTTGTAGTCTCCGGGCGCTACCACGCCCTTCGCCTCGCTGGAACCAAACTATCCCTCCCCGTTGTCATACGATCGGGTTTGTAAATATCGCGACAGGCCGTTCAGTCACGGGTTAGCATGCTTTAGTGTACTTTTGTATTATTACGGCTCAACAGTCAAATTGGGATTTTACACATTCTAAAGTACTGTAGAAATTGTAGACTGCAGCCTTAAGTGTAAATATGTTGTATACTGCACGATAAAGTGTAAATATATTGGTGGATCGCACGCTATAGTAGGACCTTTATTCTCTATACCTTTAATGATAACTAATACATAAAGGAGATATTAGAAAAATAACGGAAAAACTATAACAATAAACCTTCACTTCCTGTTGATCAGTTTCAGCTAAAGCCTTCTCAGATCTTCCTTTACAAAAAAAAATATTTAGCGTAAAGTTTTCTGCTGATCAGATTATTAATTTATGAGTTAAAGCGCCCATAAAATACATATATACACACAGGCATCATCGAGAAAATACACTTACTCAGGGGACCTCAAAACGTGTATTTCCGTTGAAATCTCGAATTAGATTTTTTCACGAATACAATACTTTTTCCAATACTACGTATGGAGAAAGTAAACTTGGAACGCAAGACTTCAAATGAAATTTTTCCAGCTAAGCGCCGACCTGTATTACCTGCAAAGCAACAGAGACGTCGGCTGCAATCACACGTTTATGGTACCATTATGAACATCTATAATGAACTGTCGCAAAACCAACGCCAAAGAAGTTGAAACCGACCACTCTAGCAACATCAATGTTCTCAGGAGCAGAATGCAGAAGCAGAAAGGGGGCGTCGTATGGCTTGATGGCACTGTACGAGTCCAGCGGCGACATGCAGAAGCAGGACGCCTGCGGCTCTACCAAACGAACGGACCAGAGTGGCTTCAGGGACTAAAGCACAGCGCTTAAATGCAGCGAGATTGGCTTTCGAAATTCCCGATTAGGATACTTTGCATCAATCATGCGTATGCATAGCTGCAATTATTGCTGGACTGCATGAATTTGAGGAGCCGCTGTGGTGTCGCAGAGACCCACATGGTGTAAAGTATCATGAAAACTTTTTGGGTAAGATCGTTATCCAGTTGGAAGAGAATAAAAATGCCACTCAACTTCTTTTAGTCTTCCTCAAAGCATATATTTAGGTGCTTAGTTTTTATCCCAGAAACATTTGTGAGGTTTAAATATATTTATACTAGCAGAAGTGACCGTTGAATTTCAACGGATTTAGTGAATCTAAAACTTCGACCGTGTAACATGTAAACATCTCAGGAATAACACAGTACACAGTTGTAACCGTCCAAAAAAGCAAAAATGAAGAAAACCGCTCCGCATTTTCCTATTTAGATGAATGAAGGAAGAAAATCTTACTCTGTGAAAAATTGAAAATTACGTGTCAAAGTTTGGGAAAATAATTATTGTATTAAGCTCTCCGTTCCCCAAAATTTTTTATCGCCTTATAGCCTATGTTACCCGCAGGGTAAAATTATATAACTGTGCGAAGTTTCGTTACGATATCTTCAAATGAGAACTGTAAGCAAAACCAGCAAGAACACAATAATCAACAGAAAATGGATGAAAAAAGAAACAAACGGAATTAGTAGTTAATTTATCGAAGGACAAAAAAGAAAATAGAGAACGTTTAAGAAACACAGAGTGATTATCCTTCGACTATTAGCTCGATTCTCTCGTCCATGAGTTCTGGTACGAGAAAATTGTTTATATCAACAATACTTTGGAAACAAAGAAACGATTTATCCAATCACAATTTGTGGAAAATGTCCGTCTAATTATTTAGTTTTTTATTTTTTAAAACAGTTTGCTTTGGAGAAGTTTAAGCCATACAAAAATATCACTAAAATGCTTTATTTTTAGTAATATGTCAATTAAAATCAACAAATGTTGTTGCCATGTAAACAAATCAAAATCGGACAGAGAAATTCAATAAAAATATTACTTTAAAATTTTTCACATATAAATTCATTGGACTCTCAACTCCGGCGACAATGTGAGTTGTCATGGTAGCTTATAATTGGTATTGTCTTAAAACTAATAAAATCACTTATATTCCTTATTATAAACGCATTTTTACGCTAATTCGATCAGGATTAGAATTCTGTCTTCAATAAAAATAAATTCTGTTCGTTCCTGCAAAGAAACATCCAAGTCTCAAGCTCGTACCATGTTTCTAAATATTTTTAAATTTCAAGTGAAAAAAAAGCTGCACTCATCCCTAAGTTATTCAAAAGGAGAAAATGAAAAAAAGAGAAAAAAATTTTAATTAGAAAAGTTAATCAGATCGATATAAAAAGCGGACTACACCACTTAACTCTTTATTCCGGTTAAAATGTGCTGTAGTTGCTGAGCTATAAAAAACATGCATACATACATATATATGTACATACATACATACAAACACTTTTCTTTTTTGATATGTATAGATCACCTATTTCTACGGGTGATGCGTGAGTTTCGTTAGTTTCCTCACTACTTGTCCGAGCTCTTTAAATAACTTCCTATGACACGTCTTTGGGGTCGTTAACTACGTGCAGGACATTTGCGTTCACGGTTTAGCGTCGACGTGCGTACCCATGGCGAAACTCTTGCTGCAACATCGGCCATCATTTATATTTTTCGCATGGAGGATTACTTAGAAGCTCATCCGCACGCCAAATCACTTGTCAGCTTTTATTCTCGCCTTTCCAGTCTGGTGCGCTAAACGCTTAACAGGGATGACGTTCACGCCCCTCTTTCTCTCCTTCACCCTCCCTTCCTTCCTCTTATAGGTACACTTTTCTCATACCATTTCTCTCTAATCCTCTCATTTACTCATTCGCAATTTTCTAACTCCTTTCCTCTCTCTCTCCCTTTCCCTCTAGATCTCTATTTCTCCCGCCATATATCTTCTTTCGCAAGTGCAGTTTGATCTATTTTTCTTTCAGATCTATAGATATATAGATAATTTATTTAACACATACAGGAGTTCCCCAAGTAACACGTGGGATCTAATTGAATCCATAAAAATTAAAAAGAAATACAAAAATACAAAAATAAATAATATAAAACAAGACAAAATAATTATTGCAGTGGGAAAATATATACAACATATTGCAAAATATAAAATATGTGTCAGTCACTTAAGGACGTAAATAATCTGCACCTAAAAGTAAGAAGCGAATCATGGAAGATGTCGACAGAAGGTTGTCTGGCTAGCAGTTCACTTACAGTTCTGATCATTCTTGGAATGGGAGAATACATATAGTATACATTAACTATTGAGTAGGGCTGATGGAATAGGAGGGTGTGCAGTGACCTTACATACAACCTGAATACCGTTTTCACTTTCGAGTTAGGAAGTTTTGTTTTTCTCATTTTAGACCCCATTTAATCCCTTCAACCTACATACATTTGCCTCTTCATTATGAACAAACCACAATCTCCAATTTGATAGCGAATAGCTCAAAAGAGAAGCGCATTTAAGACTTACCAAATGTCGAAAACTGTCATAATAGCCGATGACGGCTGTCGATTGCGGGTTGGAATTCTTTTACGAGTTTCGAAGATCACACGTGGCGCCTGTTAAGTTCCAACAACTTTTGCTTCGACGAACGATATCGCTGGCCATATATTATACTAGCACAAATGAAACTGCCAGTAATTCTTCGATAACTATTGCCGAATTTTCGGATAAAATGTGGTTGTCAGCACCATGCTCAAATTTGTCCCCTAAGCAACTATTTTACTTTGTTCTAGGATTTGTTTTTCCTTTACGCCAACAATATTATGGTGAGTTAGAATTCTCGTTGACTGTTAGTCACAGATGTAGAGGTTGTGGCAACGACAATGATACAAAGAGTGTAAAACACAGCTGATGAGGACAAAAGTCCAAAAACGACGATGAAGAAGAAACAACGGTGTCGGTGGAAAAAACAATATGTCACTGAAGAACCCCCTGATATCGAAGGAAAGCCCCTGATATCGATGAGAAACCAATAAATCGATTATCTGCCTCAGTATTAGGCCTATAAGTATTTCGGTCGCCACCATCTTCAGGGACTTGACTCGTATTTTATATATATTTTATTCTCTTAAGGATTCATTTATCGCACATAAATTTTTCTAAGCCACAAAAAGCATATACGGAGTATCTTAACAGGATTTCATTCCCATTATTAACTCTTTCAATTTAGGGATGCCTTCCACCTCTTATGCCCCTCCTCCAGACTCTCCTAAGCGGTTCTAACCCCCTACCAAAGGTTTTTTTTTTATCATTAATCTTACCCTCTGGCCCTTTCTCTGTCCCTTTTTTCTTCGGAATAGCCCAAACTTACCTCCTTTTTTTACTGCTCATTTGGATTCCAGCGCCACGCTCGCCACCTACACCGTGTTCCGTGCACAACCACTCAAATAACACCTAATCTCCTAACCCTTCGCCTTTCTCTCCCCCCCCCCCCCCCCCCCCCCTTCATATTTCTCTCTCTCTCTCCTCCACTCCTTCTGAGGGAACTCTTTTTATCTTTTCCAAATATCGCACATTCTCTTCAAACCCCAATCATCCAGCTCTTTTTAGTGACTTTTATATTAACTTCTATTTGGTAATTTGTTTAAATCTGCACTTGTATTCATATCCCATAGAATTTCGAATAATATGAAAACGACTGAAACTACTTTATCCATTCTTTCAGTTTTAAATATGCTGACACCTAAAGAGGTTTATGTGTAATCGCCCTGTATTATGACGGTCCGAGTGCGATTCCGGGACCGCTTAATTATCCCATTTGAATAACATCAGTAATGTTGCAGCATACATTTGATTTGCGCTTTAAAATTACTGAAAATTGCAGAATTGAAAAAAAAAGTCTTCTAAAAGACTGAAGATTATTTTTACAACCATAGATTTAATGGATAATTTATTTTAAACATGTAAATATTACATTATTTAATGAAAAATTTTCGTCGTCAGGGGAAACCATATTGCTGATGATTTATCGGTATTGCGTACATTGAATTGGAGAATATGGAAAACGAGAAATATTTCATGAATTAACACCCGTGACCACCGATAGTAAAGTTTACCTGAACAATCTATTAATATCTTTATATACAATTATTCGAATGTCTTATATCTTGAACCGTTTGTCATCGAAAGAAGCTGTAAACGCCATTTGCTTTCTGCCAACTAGGAGACTCAGGGAAAAGTATTTTCGTTTACGGAAATGTTCCGAGTTTGACTCCAAATGATGTTCCATTTTCTATAAAGAACGCACGTAAAAATTTGTTTTCCGACGTACATAATTTCCTTTTGTAAAATTAAATTAGAAAAAAATCTGATGTGGCCAACACATGACTTTCTCCATATTTGGAACAAGGAATTATCTGCATTACCTTTCACAGTTCGCTTTCACATCAGCCTCGCCGGTTTGGTGTGGCCCGCGGATCGTAGTTTGCCCACTCCTGCTATAAAATGATGCGAGAATGCACGAATGAATTCATTCCAAATAAATTGAATAAATATCCTAAGTGTTTCAATCAGGAAGTTATGAGAGCTATCAGATGACAAAGAACACTTCGCTCCCGCGTAATGAACAAATCATCCATAGGCGCGGATGAACGGAAAACAGAAAAAATCTGATCTGGCCAACACATGACTTTCTCCATATTTGGGGTATAGATATTTAAATTATTATGAATGGCTTTATAAGGCAAAATTATTATTTAGCATCATATAAGAATACAGTCGTCCTTATTGCCGTAAATTATATTTGAATATGTTTACAGAATTCACCGCTACATGTTGGTGGCGCTGTATACAGGAAATTACGAAAAATTTGAATATTTCTGAAATGGATGGTTCTACGAAAATTTGTTTCAAACAAGATCTGGAAGAAATATTATTCTCTACAACTTTGGTCCTTACGAAGATTACCAATAACGACGTTTTTAAGGAGATATTTGACGGAAACCGAAAAACCGATTATTTATAAATAATTCCTAAACAATAACTGCAACGGAATATTCTTTCAAATGAAAGTTGTAGGAAATTAAATTCTCTATGACCTTTGTATATAACTGTATATACAATAATGATGTTTGAAGGGAGAAATATCGGAAAAACCGAATCGGGTTTCGAATAAACCTCGACTACCGGTTAACCGTTATTGTCCAAAAAATAATAAGTTCTTGGGCTCATGCTAAAATGTTATATATGAAGTATGGTAACGATACGGCAAGTACTTTTTGAGTTAGAACGCCCACAACACATACATACACAGACATCATTCCGAAAATAGTCTAAACGTGTTCTATGGACCTCAAAACGTGTATTTCTTTGAAATCTCGAAGTCGATTTTTTTCATGATCACAATACTTTCACATTACTACGTATGGAGAAAGTAAAAAAGAGGCACTATCTTCGGATCTGCACTGTTTGAAAGAAAAATGTATGAAGTTTCTTATATTTATCATTGATTCTCGATTAGTATTCGAAAACGCTTGAATTTATCTTTTAAATACAATTTTTTGGCATATGGATGCTTATTTAATTAGCAATTGACTTGCCGTTCAATAGCATTGTTAAACTCGAGATTCTATAGTTGTACTAATTCACCCATATAAAAGCATACGCGTAAATGTAAAAACTTGTGCTACGTTGTGCTAAAATAAGACGTTTATTGCATAATTTAAATCTATTGTAACCGTCTATGTAAACACAAATATAAATTACTAATATAGAATTTCGTTGCTTTCAAATAAACTATATCTTGAATAGAGTTTAGCAAGAACAATTTTCGTCTCTCATGGATATAAAATGTATACTATTAGATTAACTATTGCGTTATACCAATTAAAAAGAATTCCGCGCAAAAGATTGCGCAGGTACTGCTAGTCCCCATATATAATTTGCTTGGTGACGTGGTGATGTTTTAAGATTGTCAGAGTACCACTGCACTGGCGGCATACAACCCAGGGGCAAATCCCATTCTACTCAAACTTTTTGGATTTACTTGATCTTACACCTTTTAAATTTTTAGCTGCTCACCGTATATATTGAAGTCACGGGTTCGGTTCTAGAAGCGTTATTTCTCCATTTGGTTAACACGAGGGTGACTGTTGCTCATTAATCTTTAGCATATTAAAATTACACAACTTTGGTACGCCACTGACTATTTTTACTTTCTGAATCATTCGGTTATTTGCATTTGATATTTACTGTTTGCTTTTTAATGAATATAAAAGATGGTTTCAGTAATTTCAATTTTATTTTAACGTAATATTTCATTCACGCATACACGTCATATTTGACGAGTAATTACGCTTTTATCTATATAAATATGGAATTAAGATGCGCCATTTGGAATGTGAATATAAGTTTTAAATAAAATTCCCATAGATGAATTCTATGTCACGCTTTCTCGAATGACATCTCTTGATGGGATTGAGATATTGGAACTGGAGATTAACAAAGTCATGTGGGATAGTGTCTTTATCCTTAATGCTTAGGCAGAACTTGAAAGACTTCGAGCATCAACAAAGTTTAATGTGATTATTCTAAATTAAATTAAATTAATGCATATGAAGGCATTGTCTGTATAACATTAATTTATAAAAATTCATTTTTATGATATCACTTGTTAATATTTGTTTTAATTATCCAACCATTAAGTACTCATCAATGCACTAGGCTATTTATATCCTGACCATTTTATTACTAACTACCTCTATCGATGTTTTTTACCGAGATTTTTTTCCGAACGCTTGGATGTTTTTTTATTCAAATCCCTTCTGTGCTTCCTGTGCATAAATTTCTATTTTGTTCCAGCTTCAAAGTTTCCCGGCATCCACACGCTGATTTCCTTCACATTTTATTATTATTATATTCGCCTTTAAATAATACCTTCTTTTTTTCTGAATATAATTTTCTCAGTTTCAGTCAGTTATTTTATCGTTTCTGTCAGCCTTTACTATCTTATTTCTGTTACGCATTGAATTGCGATCTTGTCGGTTTTGTTGTGTCATCTTTAATTCATACGTTTGTTTCATTTTATTCTTTGCCATTTCGAATTACATTAAACGTATTTTCACAGCATTATTAATTCTATTCCTCTCTCTCTCTCTCTCTTAGATGTGATACTAGTTTTCTGCAGAATACGTTAAGATCCCTGATTATCTTATTAGATTTACCGCCTGCATTTCTCCTCATTGTGAAGTTCACCGAACTTACATTCCTTTAATTTTATCTCATTTCTATGGTAATGCCTAAAATTTTACATTTAAGGTTTTTTGAAAATTAAGTTTCTATATTATTTTTAGCTCATTACTAAAAATATACGAACTTGTCATAAAGATTGTTTTTCCCTCTTTTTTATATACTTGTTTTCCTCTCTCTCTCTTCATCCTTCTCTCGCTTTTTCACTTTCTTCCTCCTTTCTCGGAATCACCTCATTTATTTTTACGCTCATCGACCTCTACAGTTCTTTTTATAGGAACGGGAAAAGGAAAGTTTCCAGAGAAGGAAGAGGAGCCGGATGGGAATGCACAGAGAGTGGGTTTTCTTTTTAGAGGATGGAGCGTAGAAGTGGATGTAACCGCCTCTCTTTTCTCCTCCGTCCTCCTTTCTCGACAATCGTTTCCCATGACAACGAAGACCAAGAAAAATCTTATTCGTATTTACCCTTCCAACCCGCCTTGCTTTCCATTGCCGTCCGCATATATATATATATCGTGTCCATCTTCCTTATTCCTCTGCACACTTCGCATTCTTAAATAGTCTTCCGTCGCATTTCGAAGTCCATGAAAAGGTGTTTCGGTGAGAACGGCACGTAGAAAATTGCAGGGCACCTTGAATTTCATGAAACAATATGGGATGAAGAAATTATGCCGTAGCTGATGGAGTGGTTCTCAACGGGGGTTACGCGAGGGTTATTGAGGGGTGACGCGATTATTTCATAAATTCACAGTGTATCATAGTCTGTCTTATATAAATAAATAAAACAAGGAGAATAAACATTCATGCTTATTTAAATGCCAGAATTTTATCTTTATGTGGTTAGGGAAAGCCCAATTTATCTTTGAAGTGACTTGTAAGTAATGGAACTGTAAAAGGGATGGCGCATAAATGAACAAGGGGTGACTTAGACAAGAAAAGATTGAGAACCGCTGAGCTAATGAAAGCCTTTGAATGAGTGATTAGAAGTGCTGGTGGGTTTTTCGGGGAAATGTAAGAAAGAAATTGAAGACGGACGTTGTATTTTTCCTCAATATTGTGGAGGATGTGTCATCAGTTTAAGTAATTAGATTTAATATCTCGAAGTTTGTCTAACAAGACCTGTGCTGTGGTAAAGTATAAGCAATAAAGATGGCACTATTTCCGCTTGATACAAATATGGATACAGATGACTGGAGAAATAGCGTTAGGTTTGTAGATCAAGTGCTCGTTGATTAATGGGTGAATGGACAGAAATAATGTGTATGTGAGCATTTTCCTTTTTTAAATATTTGTATTTGTACGGTTATTTGGAGGTTCCTCGTTTCATTTTCAGGAATAATGTGTTTTGAAAAATTGGGAACTGAGGAGTCATTTTGGACGGACTTGCGATGTTCACCAACTGTATCGGGGAAATTGTGGTCACTTGGAATTCTTATTGTGAAGTCCCATAAAGTGCATCTACTGTGTATTTCAAGTGTACAGCCGCCATAAAATCCACTACACACACACATGGATATACTTACTTTCCGTCTTTTGTGATATTTAATTTATTGTTTTATAAATTATAATTATAGTTCATTTTTATAAGCCAATCTCGTTAAAAATTTTAAAATGTTTACTAATATATCGAGATTTTTCTGTGTTTTCTAGGACAAGATAACTAGATTACGAAAAGTCGGTTTGGTACCAAGACTTCTACGGAGGTGTTCACTAGGGACATAGAAAAAAATTTAATGTCACATCCTTAGGATGACTCTGGCAAATTAGATTGTGAGGCACCTGAAGTCAGGGAACCCTTGCCCACGCTCCTCTATTTACGTGGCGGTGGTGTCTCCAAAACTTCCACGTCACCCATCTAGTTCGCGTCGCATTCCTGTGTCGTCCAGGCCGCCGCGTCCTCTGTCGAGGGAAACACCCCTTTCTCTCTCTCACACACTCTCTTCACCTCTTTCTCTCTCTCTCTGCCTCTCCTCTCTTTCTCTGTCCTCTCCTCTTCTCAAGTTACTCTTTTTCTTCTCTCGCTTTCTCCTCCTTTAATTTGGAATTCCGAATCTGCTCTTCCTTCTCTATTTTTTGTGCAAATGAAAATATTATTCTATAGGCAATGCAAGGATTCCCAACTTGAGGTGACAGATTTCTGCGGATTCACATGTAAATAAATCCGATGTCTCCAGCACATGACTTTCTCCTTACATAGTAATGCATGTAAGTAATTGCTCTCGACATCAACGTCCTCAGAAATAATAATTAAAATTACTTTTATCAGCGCATGCATCACTATCACCACTTAGAAAATTTGTCATAGCAACAGAAACAGTGGTATCACTTAGCTACGAACTTAACATAAAAGTATGAGAAAAATCAAAATATCTCATAAACTGTCGGTTTTATGAAAAAATGTTTCAAACAAAACCTGTATAAAATTGTATTGTCTATAACTTTATAATAACAAATATATTACGCAGTTTCAGACAAAACCTTTCCAGATCTTCATTTGCCAATAAAAATCTTAAATATAAGGTATGGTGCTGATATGTCTACTAGTTGTTTAGTTAGAGCGCCCACAAAATTTTTCACATGCATACATACACACTTTCACAAACATAATTGCAGAAATAGTGCAATTATGGAAAACTTCAAAACTTGTGTTTCCGTTAAAATTTCGAATTCGATTTTTTCACGGATACAATTCCTTCTTTTTTGCTATGTATGTGGAGAAAGTAAAAAAACACGAGATCTGTTATAAAGTTTCGATACCGATGCTGTGGAAACGAAACATTTCATCTGCAGCATTAAATTTATTCAATGTACTCACATTCTTCAGCCATACACTTTTCAAAATGTTTCTGCCATTTTTGGGATGTTAAGCAATTTTTGGAATCAGTAAAAGCTGCCGAAATGCATTTTGTTTCTCACGTCTCAAAACCTTCTGACTTTAGTGGTTTTATTTAGATTAGAGAAGAGTAATGTGTTTGATGGGCAAGTATAAGGTGAACAATGATTAGTCTCCGGCAATTATGGGATCTGACGTTTGTCTAATAAGTGCTTCAAAAGCCATGTTGAGTTGGCCGGCGAAATATAAAGCATCCAAGTGTCAAAAACTATTTTTTCTGGAAATTTTATCCAAATTGCATAACAGAGAAATTTGAAACTTCTAAATAGACGTGCTTGCCTTTTTGGTGCGAACTCGTACGGAACGACAGACAAAACACAAAACAATCAGAATCGCTATTTTTGCTGCGCACTTGCTGTTCGTTTGACCGCGGCGGCGAAGGAGATTTCGATAGTGTTGCTTTATTTATGGACCATATACGTCCACATTCGTTCCATCCTCTGTTATTATTCTTGATAAAAATCCTTTATCATCAATGGTAATTCGATACAAATGTGATGCCACGAACATGCACATTTCTTTTAGCTCATCTGTGAACAGATGGAGTGGGAAATTCGGCGAGAAACGTCCAAATCCAAAATCGCCTGTTAGAATTAAACGGACTAAAAAAATTCCAATATGTTCTGCAACTTTCGGTCTAAAATACGAACCGCTGCAACATATTCATATTTCGTGATGCTGAAAGGAACGCTAGTCATTATAGACCGATGATCGTCCATCTTTACACCGACGATATCATTTAAAAAATCTTATACTGCTCATAGTGTCCTCACTAAATGCCATTTTAAGAGAATCATGTGTTTCACTTTCAGCTTTCCCGATTTTAGTAGAAAATTTAATGCACATGAGTCGTTCTGGACACAAACGATCTTACTTTATCCGCTGACCACAGAAAACAGTGGAAACAACATGAGCTTAAAATCTGTCCAGGGGAGTCTTAAGACGATCAAACGTGTTCAGACTATCACACTATGTATCACAAATACACGATACTATTTTTACTGACATCATAGGTATGATGACAGCGGATGGCCGATTTAATTCCCTTAAAGCCGACTATCTCGAGGCATAGAGAATAAGAATTGTGGATCAGAAGTTTACCATTTTCAGAATTTTACTGCTTAAGTAAATAAAAGATTAAGTTAACATAAAACTGATTAAAAATTGTAAGAATTATTTATCATATAAAATAAGGTGATAGAGAAGCTATCTCAATGAGTGAGAAAATCTAGTGAAACAAATTGAGTACAAAAATATACTGCCAGTTATGAGTCCCCTAATTATCGAAGTTCCTTCGTCAAAGGCTACTTCTACAATAATAAATATTCCATAATAAAAACCGATAGCTTTTAAAAATTCCAAATAAGCCTTGTTATTTCTCGGGGTACGGTCCACAATAACAAATCTTCCATAGAACAGGATAACGCAGTTTCTGCAACCTTTTAAATTTCAAGGCAGAATTTCGGGCGTTCTCGAACTTCGCGGCACACCGAAACAAATTTCTCGAGACTGTGTAGAATTGTTATCACCCTGTTGCCAATAAAAGAAGACTAAACCCCTTCCCTACACAAATGAAGAAAAATATTACGAAAATCTACATTTTTCTAATCGTTTAGCCCTGATCACGAAGTAATCCTATGATAAAAATTCCAACTCTCCAGTTAGGAAGCAACTTGGTTTCGGTTCCAAGTAGCGGAAACAGCATATGAAATCGTACCATGAGAGATATTTGGTTTCTGCGGACTTATCATTAGAATAATAAAATAGTATTTTCTTTCCACTTCCTATTATTACAAAGTTTACCGCGGCACACCAAGTACTATGTCGCGGCGCAGTAGTGTGCCACGGCACACCGGTTGCAAACCATTGGGAAAAGGTATGAGATATACTAACGTATCAACAGGCTCTCTTTCATATCGCTGCCTATTAACGCTGTGATCGAAAGTGAATTGAAATAATCCCATCTTATCTATTCATAGGAAACTCCTGTAGTTATGAAATGATCGAGTGAGCCATGATCGATTACAAAGCAGCGTTTCTCAAAGATAACTGTCGATTAAAATATGTCTTATTTAAATCGACATAAGGCATGAATAAAATAAGTCAAATTGCAACAGATTCCAATAGCCGTTCTGTAATTAATCTGTGCATAAGACATTCAGTCACTCCTGACACCATTATCAGAATTAAATTTATTTTTAGGAACTTTAGTGAAAAAATTAGAAGAAACCGAGAAATCCAATGAAAAAAAAATTTATGGCCAACACATCACTTTCTCCATATTTGGGGTAAAGATATTTAAATTATCATGAATAGCATTGTAAGGCTAAATTATTATTTCGTATCGTAAAAGAATACAGTCGTCCTTATTGCCGTAAATTAGGTATATTTTGAATGTTTACAGAATTCACCGCTACATTGTGGTGGCGCTGTATACTGGAAATTACGAATAAGTTAAATATCTCCGAAATGGATGGTTCTATGAAAATTTGTTTCAAACAAAACTTGGAAGAAATATTATTCTCTACAACTTTGATCCTCGCGAAGATTACCAATAACGACATAATTGACAGAAACCGAAAAGTCTCTCCCTCTTTCGATTCTCGCAAACTGCTTGCGGTTTTGTTCAGTGGTTGTCAAGATAATGCCCGTTTTGTGAGCCTATATTCTATGCAATCGTCAATCTTTTAAAAGTGGGACAATGTTACAACGTTAAATTTTGTTTAAACTTGGGATCAGCAACTCCAAAATAGGCCAAATGTTTCAGTACGATCCAGAGACCAAGAGACAAAGTTCTGAGTGGCGCTCACCCGCTTCGCTAAGACCAAAGAAGTTGCGTTTTCAAAAACCACGCATCAGAACGATGCTCATCACATTTTTAGGCGCGTTTCGCTTCCAGCGTGAGCGCCTATTATCGTCGGTCTGTCCGTCCGCATGTTCGTTCTCGGCTTCTACAGAACGGATTCTCATGAGATTTGGTATTAAGGACTTTCAATCAAATATAAGAAGAAAATCGCATAACTGAATCACGTAAGCCAATCAGGGGTACCACTTTACTGGTGATAAAAAATCAACTTTCCGTCATATCTCGTAAAGTATTGATTATATAAAAATATTTTTGAAATAAAACTTGTAGAACTAATAAATTAGAGTACTTCTTTCTCCATACATTTTTATCGTAGGAGTAGCTGTTATCCATAAAATCGGACAAGAATATCTTAAATCGAGTTGAACTTAGAAAATTTCTTCCATGGTCATTGTTGCTAACGTAAACAGTCTCACAAACAAAGGTTTAATTTACTTACGTGTGCATGTACTATTTTGTAATAGGAAGAAAATGGATTATTTATGAAGAAGAAAAGAACTTTAAAACGCTATTTCCCTTACGTACAGGTAGGTATATCATTTCTTTCTAATGCTCTATTGCATTTGTGATACGTTGTACACTATCCTAACTTGTTCTATTCTCAAGGGATTTTTCAAAAAGACAAATTGTCAATAGCCAATATTATCTGGATGTGATGGAGCGTTCATTGGCCAGAATCCGTCGCGTGCTGCCTACTTTGCATAAATCTGGCAAATGGACTCTTTTGCACGATAACGCGCCTTCACACACGGCAATCAATGTGAAACCCTTTTTGGCTAAAACGGGTGTCGTTGAACTTAAGCACCCCATTCACCCGACTTGGCTCCGGCAGACTTTTTTATTCCCCAAATTAAAATTTAAGCTGAAGGGGCGAAGATTCGACACAATAGAGGACATCCAAAAAGCAGTGACAGCAGAATTAAACATTTACATTAATGCCCTGCAAGCCGCCAGAAGCGTTTGGCAGTGGGTGTCACAGCACCAAATAAACTCTAACTAATGCCTGTCTTATCGCGTCTTATAGATTCAATAACAAGAGTGAAATGATGGAAATTTAACTTATATGCTTGCGTGCAAAATACTGATCAATTTCTGTGATAAAGGAGGGGTGTTATCCGCTGTGCCTCAGCGAGGACATCTTGGGTGGTAAGGTTTACTACTGAGTTAGCCCTTTCTTCACCATAAATAATTCCAATACGAGAAAAAATAATTTTATCTGGCTTGGTAGCTTATTTAGTAAAAGCACTTACCCAGAAAATAAGACAGCCGGGTTCGAGTCCTGGTCAAGTTCAGAGTTTTTCTCCTTCTCAATCATTATAGATTCAAGTAACTTTTCAGGCTGCTTCAAAAGATTTTACAAACGTTGTATTAACTGCATTTCGCCCCACGGGGACTATTTTGTACATATCAGAATTGTAAAAAACCGATATTAATTATAAAATAACTCAGACGCAATGTTTGTAGTACCTAATAATGCGATTATATTTCTTGATACACAAACATTCAGTTACCTAACAATTAAGAAAAAACTACAGGAATCGTAATTGTTTAAAAGCTAAGCGATTTAGCCAAGTAATTTTAAATTTAAATTCACTGTAACAGTTGTTATGTTAACGGAAATAAAATATAAATTTAATTTCTGGAGGTCTTAGCGATGGGAATGGACATGCGTCATATTTTCAAACGAAATACCATATTCTCCGTCGCTTTTTTACGCGAGAGCACATTTTCTCATTCTGATAAAGTTTTGTATTCACAGCGCTGACTTCTTAAGGCAACTTTATAACCTTTTCACATGCAAAAGACACCTTTATATAAAAACTATAAGCGAAATTTTCGAAAACAGTCATTTCGAGGGAAATTCCTTCGAATTCATGGTCAAATATCAGACTAAAGATGAACCATTGTTGAGTCTACAAAAGACAGATGAGTTGAGGTAAGGAAAAATCTGGCTTTTTAATTTATATCAATTCCATTTTCAATTATTTCGCGCAGATTGTAACCAATTCATATATGACATTGGTTCGTGTGCCATTTGAACGGCTCGTTTGCTTTTTTAAGGCGTTCCCCTAATGCTCGCCTTACAAAGATAAATATCGCCAGTCTCGAGATCGCCGGGCATAAAAAAATAACGGGTCCCTTTTGTGTGAATTTGATTGCCTTAAAAAAACGAATAAAACGATATTTGTGTTGCTAAATATATTAAGAAAATCAAACAAACGCAGTTATACAAATGGGATTCAGTTCTCGTGATTTTCTGAAACTTCTATCGCATCGAAGCGATATTTTTTTAAATAAATCCTTATATATATATATATATATTGCGATTTCCATTTACTTCACGCATCCTCAAATCTCATTCTCTCAAAAAACATTCTCCTTCGTCATCGGTACTTCTCAATGGCTTTTGCGACTTAAAAATCCATCTTTTCCCACGTCCGATGCGATTAATCCTATTCTAAAACTCCATCGGGGTCATCCACCAAAGAAAGAAAGAGTATTTATTTCCTTGGGTTAATTGCGAACCTTTTCCCGCGCGGAGGTGCTGCCACGGCTCGGACGGAAGAAAAAAGACTCTCGAACAGAGAGTACATACTCATCGTTTACTAGGGAGTTGGAAAAAAGGGAAGCAAACACACGGGAGATCACTGGGTGGAGGGAAAGAAGGATGGATGGAGAGAGAGATAGCAATGTTGATAAAGAAAAAGGAGAGAGAGAGAGAGGGGGAGGGAGGGGGGTATTAGTAGAGGATGAATTTTAAAAAGAGATTCCTTTGGAAATGACCGTTATTTAAAAAAGACGAAAACAGCTCCCCTTTTTCTTCTATGACGAAGAGAGAGAGAGAGAGAGGATGAGGGTGAGGGAGAGGTAAAAAAAGAGAGAGGGTCATTTCAAAGAAATTTAAAAGAAATGTTTTTTATATGGAAAGAGAAGAGCGCGGAGGACAAAGATGCGCCTTCCTGAAAGGTATTGTTCGAACGGTGAAGAATTAAACGCTTTAGGTTGGCAGAGCAATTGTTTTCTTTGTTTGATCCTCTTTCTTTTTCCCGAGGGAGATTTTTTCCCTTGCATTATCCTTGGAAACATTATTTCACCACATTCTATTCCGTAGCTTTGAAAGGCTGCGCGCCTAAAAAAATTATCCTTCTGAAAACGTACTTCGAAGCCAACCGACGCACTTTTATGAGATATATGGCTTTCGATTCAAATTACAGGATCAGGATCAAGCCTCCAAAAAGTTGCCTCTTTGATGATTCACGATTTGATTATGTTAATTAGTTTCCTGTTTGGATATAAATATCTTCTCTACCACAGTTTTTACCTTCAAATACGTGATAAATTTATAATCGTACAAAAAGAACTATGAAATAATTTTAGTTTTCAAGGTGAGCAAATTATATTTTAAGCTCTCACAAAATAGCGTCGAATTATAAAATTCAACTTTGCAAGAGTACAAAAGTAATTTAAGCTTCTATAAAACAGATGTCAATGTTAAACTTTTAACAAATGACAACGTAGTTAAAAATCCAACACTTACGAAACAATATAATCATAATCCAGTAAAAGTGACAATATAAAAATTAATTTTTATAACACACATACTACACATATACACATACACACATATACGCATACCCACATATGCACATACACACATGTGTATATGCGTGTATGTGTCTATGTGTATGTGTATACACACACACACACACTAGTTAATTGTGCTTGCATTCTGCAAGCACTTTTCTCTCACCTTAAAGTAAAAATAAAAGCCGAAAAATAATTTTCAACGCATAAGTTTGCATCTCGGCTCCGAATTACGTGTTTATCTGTTTTAAAAATATTGGGGTATAAGCAGCTCCTAAAATTTATAATTAAAAAAAATTGATAGGTTTTTAGCATTTGTTACGAGTACCTCACATTTATGCAAATTTCATCAATATATCACCTCTAGAAGTGCATTTCTATGACTTTCGTTGTTTGAAATTTATGAATTTTTAGCAGCCACAACAATAAATATTTCTAAAATTTTCAGTTTTATTTACCACCGGAACATTATTTCCTATCTTTTTTAAAATTTTCAACTTCCTGGATCTTAAGAAAGTATGTACATAAGCATTAGTCAATTTGTTTAACATTTGAGAATTTATTACGGCCGAACGAATAAAAATTTTCAAATTTCTATAATCCCGTTTTCATTATCTTGCAAATTCTACCTCTAGAAAAAATTTCAGCTTCATAGCACATTTAGAAGTACCTAAACCATGAAATGTTAGTAAAATTGTTTATAATTTTTACCGGCCAAGAAAATAAACATTTTTGCAATTATTCCTGCGATCATTTTTTTGGATTCACCTATGTATTAAATTTCAGCTCTCCAGCTATTATAGTTTGGGTCAGAAATTAGTATCCTCCTATATATATCCTATTTATCCTATATCCTCTGTAAGAAGAGTGCTTATAGAATGATATATATACTTATAACTTAAAATAGCTGATAGTTATTTATAGAGACGGATATGAAGAGATCAAATCTAAACTGAATTTAATGTAAAACTTTATGAGCAATATCTTAATTCCATGTTTATATGTATTAATACTTCATTCAGCTAAAACTTACTAACGGTGTTCACGAGGGTAAATTCATGAAATATTTCTAGTTTTCCATATAATCTACTGTAATGTAGGTAACACCGCTAAATCAGCAACAGTGACGCTTACCTCGAACCCAAGTTTTGAAATTCCTTCTCGTTCGGTTGGAGACGCTCATAACACTTAAAACTTTAACTGCGCTATCTTCTTCTTTTCCGTCTTTAACTTTAGTGTCTGTGAGGAGGTTTCCCTAAAATTACCGGTCTTAAAAAGCTGGATTTTAATTATTTTTGTTGTTTTTACTTTCTCATACGAAGTATCGGCAAAGTATTGTTATCGCGAAAAAAATCGACATGGAGATTTTTACGGAAATACACGTTTTAGGTGTCGCTGAATCCGAAAAAGTGGTTTTCGCAATGCCGTCTGTCTGTCTGTTACTGGCTCTGGAGCCTAAACGGTATAGCGAAAATGAATGAAATCTCGTACTTAGTCATTTTATCATACTGAGCAGAGTATATGTAGAAATGGTTGACATTGCTCAATAATTAAGAGTAGTTCATTTTAAGCATTTTTAACAACAATTCGATTTTCTCAAAACGGCTATAACGATTTTGATCAAATTTCATACAGTTACTTGAGTTTATCTTCAATAATACTGCATAGTTCAAATTTCTCAAAAAATGAATATAAGGCTAGTTTATTCTTGGGCAACTTTAACAAAAATAGGATTTTCTAAAAACAGGTTCATACGATTTTCATTTTCTAAAGATAATGTCGTATTAGTATATGAGAAAGTTTGTACACTGTATGTTGTACCGATTTTTTGTGTAAAGCTTTCAATGAAATGTAACATATAGCATTTGGGGGTATTTTTGTGGCCGAGGTAACCGAGGAGGAAAAAATCTCGCTTTTTATCAGTTTCCGTTATTTCTGCCGAAGTGTATTGTCAATCATTTTGTTTGGGTAATCATTCTCACTTTCCTTTCTGAAGATATCTAGCTACCACAAAAATGCATTTTAAAAGGAGAATACAAATCGCTGTCCTCGTCAAACACTGCTACGTCATTCCTTAATCAAGCACTCGTCTTTACATGGAAACTCTCCGTTCTAGTTCCCTCGACCTGTCCCATTATGCTCCGAGGCATGTGCTTTCAGTCTCCTTTAATACAGAATAAACAAATCTTTTCTGCCGACGGCTGCATGTTCGACGCAAACATAGAAATCTCTTCCGAGTTAATCCCTTTGCGGAAAATTCTATGCATATTCAAGCATCAGCTGAGTTATGCTCGATTAAACGTCCCGACGCATCGCAGCGCTTCGAAATGCGGAATCCGAGGTCACTTCCTCGCTGCAGGACGCGTGCATCACGCCCCCTACGTGATGGGATCACGTATTCCGAGCTCCCTTGAAATATCACCACGGTAACGGAGAAACATTGCCGACAATAAAAGCGAATCGATTTTTTAAAAAGCAATCTCGACGCTTTAGCACCCGAAGGCGACGAAACAAGAAAAATAGTCGTTTCGATACGTGAGCCGTGCTTTCGTTATTGTCTCGGGCAGTTGTTTCCTCCGGTAAAAAATGGCTACATAAAAATACAATTGTCCAGGATGAAGAGGAAGATGGAGGAGGAGAGTAGGATGGGGGCGGAGGAGGAACGGATGATAGGAGGGAAAGAGTGAGACGAGAGAGGAAGAGAGAGAGAGAGGCCCCCTTTCACTCCAGGGCCCATTCCAGGAAACTGCGATGAAATGGAATCCTCGCTTCTTTCTGTATCAGGGTCACGAAGGACGGCGGCAATTCATTACGGCTCCGGGGCCCGGAGGAACCCAAACTGCAGTGGCCGGCGGGAAAATAACGGAGGAAGAATAGAGAAGCTGGGGTTTCAGTTTCGCGAGTCTCTTTCCTCCTTCCTACGACGCCCTTTCTCCTCAACGCTCTTCCTGGTTCCCTGCGAAGTCCCTATATGCCCTTTAAAGCGCCTCTCGGCGGACGAAGCGCCGTGGTTGGACGTTGGATGGGGAATGGGAGGGGGGGGGGAAGATTTCTTCCTCTCCTTGTGAGACCTCTTCTCCGCCGCAAAACGAGAACTTCACTTCCTCAGGAAACCTGTGGCAGCAAAAAATTCTCCGAATGCGCGAGTGGTTGTTTTTTTTGCAGGATCCTGCTTTAATTAGCGCATATAAGTACGGATGTCATTTGTTTTACCCCCTGTAGCGAATTACATTTTGATGACTTTTGAAATTAAAACATTTTTCTAATGGCGTCGGAGGTAATATGGAGCGACGGGTTGTCAAAGCAATTTGCATGTTTCGTCAAATGCGTAACCGACGCCGTAAATCCCTCTCGGATCTCACTCACTCGCTATGTGGCTCGCGAGCAGGAGTGGGTCGTTTTCGACACTATTCTGCGACACGAAAGACATTTTGTTATTTGAGGCTAATATGCTTATACAACAGTATGTAGGTTGCGAAAAATTGCACCGCTTATAAATTGGAAAGACTCGCTGCTGAGATACACGTGCAACCGAACTTCTTAGGTGAAGTCAGGATTTGGTGGTTCCCAAACTTAGTGGAACAACTCCTCCTCGGGAGATGTAAAAGTTTTCTACACCCCCCTTATTTCTTGAATAAAATCAAATAGTAATTTTAATAAAATAAACTATTTCCAATAAGTACAACTGGTAATTATTAAATGGAAATATTTAACGTAAATTTTACAGCTAACGTATCTAACTAATGGTAAGGATGAGGCTGTTTAGCACTGCGAATTTTATCTAAAAGTGGCATGAATTTAGACTTTGACACTCTCATCTCCCGTTCGGCATTAATACTCGATCTACATATATTTCGTTTTAATAGCAATAGCCGCAGAAAACTCTGCTTCAAATAAATACCTATGTAATACAAGTACTTAATTTAGCATCTCTATTGGCCGAGTTCAGCATATCCGCCATTCATCAACATTTTTATAAATCCACATTTAATAACATTTAGGATGAAATTTACAAATTATTAACGCCTCACCATAGTAAGGCCCTCGTCTCACAGTCTGAGAACCACCGATCTAGAATATTATATTCCGAATATTATTAACAGATAATTCATACTAAATGATCAAGCAACTGCTTAGCATCACTAGACGATTCAAGTTCGTTTTTTGGCGATTCCTGATGACCTACATTCCTAAATAAGATGATGCGATCTGCGAATGGTCTGATAACTCTAAGAACTAAATAGGATATATCGCCGTGTAATGGTAATTGCAGTAATTGAATTTGTATTTCGAAAATGAATTATTTTGGCTTGGCAGATATTCTATTGCAAGTAACAGGAATGGTGTACTACTGTTTTCGCATCTTTTCTCCGTAACTCCTAGATGCTCATCTTCCGATTCCATTTCATTAAAAATATCTTTGTTAAGGCTAAGGAATAACATGGACCTGATAATTCGTAGATAACTTTTAAGCTATGGTAAGGATACATTGCATCCAAAAATCTCTTTTATTTCCGAAAACAAGAGACGGTATATGTTTCGGTGGCCTAAATCATATGTAAACAAATTTGTTATCCGATCAACCAATCCGAAAGCAAACATATCAACCAAATAATACAGCCATAAGGGTCGTGATCAAACCATAAAGGACCAGTAAAAATATAGAGCAGCCATCCTCAGCAATAATTAATTAATCGTTGATTCTAAAAACATCTGTTTTACGTACATATGTATCGGAGAATAAGCCTCGACAGGGTAAATGGTCCCAGTCGTAAAATTTTAAAATAACTGAAAATCGACGAATGCTTCCATCTCATATGCAATAAAGAATAATATATAGCCGAAAAGAAGGGGACTTGATCAAATTTTAAAAAAAGATGACCAATGTTTTCGTCCAGACAAGAGTTTCTCGAACCGAAAACGGAGTGTACATTTTTTAATCCGAAAAATAAACAATCCGCTTCCGAGGCACTTGGTGAAATTGGCGAAACTTGCCGACGAAGGTTTTGGTCGGAAAATGGATTAATGGCCACTGGGCTTAATATGGTTACAACTCAGTCAGGAAGAGAGTGCAAAGCGAGTCTTACGGCACATCTTCCATCGGCCGACGCGGCGCCAGGAAAATCACAAGGAATGATTAATTCGTCTCCAATCCACTTTAACACGAAACGATCCGTTTCTTAGCGATTTGAGGAAAAACCCTTGACATTTATGTAAAACCCAGCGGTAATAATTTCTCATCGAGCACCGTCAATTAAATTAGGTGATGGGACAACAATTAAGATCGGTGTTAATAGTCACGGCGGATTTTAAAGAGGCGAATCCAATGGCAAGAAAGGAACAGCATGAAAGGCTGGGAAGACATTTTTCCGTTAGGTATGGCATATTTTTTATTTAAACCTTAAAATCTATTATATTGTTTGTTTTTCAAACTACGTTTATATTTTAGCGCAGAAGGTTGAAGAAAAGTTTGTTACATAAAGTACTACTCGCAAAATAGTGCTATCCCACGGATGAATAATCTGCAAAAGTATACTTTCTGTAGCTTATGTTCTCCTCCTGAAAACGTTTGACAATTAGCAAACAGACAGGGAGATCGTTTAAACAATAATAAATTTGAATTTATAAAGGTGTATAACAATATTTCCCAAAAGGGGCTAGCTATAACTTTCAGATGGTCCACGATACTTGTAGAAAAATGCTTTTTTGACAATTAACAATTAACTAATTAGCAATAATTTAAAGGGAATCTATTTTCGTGGGAACATTGTACAGGTTCCAAGTATTTCAAAGCAAAAACAGGTGTTCCCACTCTCTAGTGAGTTGTCGAATGTCAAATCAACGTGTTCAAGGGATCCGTGGGACTTCATTTGTTCCAGTAGAGGTCCGTAGGTCGAAAAAGACTGAAAAAATCCTGCTTTATAAATATGATATTCTTTTTTACGAAATTTTATTTGTATGAATGGATTCACTGCAGCGATGACACAGATAATTTGAGTTGTTAATAATATTTTTCCTATATTCTTAAAATTAAGAATTTTAAAAGCATGTCCAGTTTCCTTTCTGCGATGGCATTCACCTTTAAAATGACTACGCTGCCCGAATCCGATTTTCAGTTTGCAAAAAACGATCACTTTGGGGCTACGTATTAGTTTGGGG
Source organism: Uropetala carovei (assembly GCA_036926305.1). Lineage (NCBI taxonomy): Eukaryota > Metazoa > Arthropoda > Insecta > Odonata > Petaluridae > Uropetala > Uropetala carovei. The sequence continues at coordinate 359,704 of JAXCHB010000092.1, forward strand.
TAAAGAGAATGAAATGTATCCCATTTACACGTTCAATGACCCGTCATCAATCACAGCGAAATCTGTCGCTGGTTTTATCACTAGTAAATATCGCTATAGGGGACGGGCGTCTAAAGTTACGCCATTCGCATCCGCGGGTAAACAAAGCGGCTAGCCGTCGGACGCGACACCGCGAGCACATCCGCGGTAGGCGTCAAAGCAAAACCGTCACAGCGCTGCTCACAAAGGAGAGGCCTCTGAAAATATTCAACGGGAACTGCCGAACGCATAATGTGATTCTAACATCGCTCAGGCAGATGCGAGCGGCGAGATTAAAAGAGCCGAAATCGAAAATTAGCGCCGCTCGAAGGCCCAAACGACGAGCGGAACAATGCCCTCTAACGGAGCGATTCCGAACTACCATCTGCTGTTTGTCGACACTCTTTTGCACGAACGGTCGCAGCAAGGCGAAAAAAACAGCTGAAGTGCACGCGTGGCGGAGTCAAAAGGTGCTGGTGACTTGTCGCGCAGATGTGCAGTCGGAGGTGAGTGTGCATCACACGGAATATGACCGATTGGCAAGATAATGTCGATTAAATTGTCGTTGAAATAAATTTGACGAACCATTTTCTTTTAGATGCAATAGGTAAATTTAATCATCAAAATAAATATTAAAAAGATAGACTGGAACTTCTGAACACGAATGTTGATCGATATTTTTGAAGTACGGTGAACATTACGGAATATTGGGAATCCTGATTCATCCAACCATCTGCACGAGATCATTCAAAACTCAGACCCTGTCGTTTCCTTGGTTAGAATGATTTAAGCTAGAGGCCAATATGTAAGTAAGCTAAAATGGACAAAATAACAATCATGATTGTGAGATTAATTTGATTTAATCAGAAACTATTCGGTAAATTTGAGATGTGCCTAAATAAGATCATTGCGATTATTTTGGTCTCAGGTTGTAATTAAGAAATTAATTCAAATTATCAGCTGCTCTATTGAAGGAATATTTTGACGCTCTTTCTCCAAAATGTAGTTGGTACTCAATTCGTGTGGAATTTTATTCAAAACTTTCCACTTAATATGACGCTCAATACATTTGATCGGAATTCTTTAGTTTACCTTGTCATGGTAAAATCATAAGCACGTCAACTAGCCATGAAAATTTGTGCAAAGCAAATTATTGATCGTACGATATATCAAACATAAAGCGAGCTTACAGATTATGTTTTGAGTTATCCATGAGGATTTCAATAGTTATCGAAGGTGTGAAACCTGCCAATTAGAGCCGCTGCTAATGCAAGGATATTCTTTGATGGAAAGAGAATATGCCAACTAATTTACTGACCGTATGTCACATATAGAGCGAGCTCACAGGTTATATTGTGAGTTATCGATGAGAATTTTAATAGACAAGAATTAAGACCGGTGTTAATAGTCACGGCGGATTATAAAGAGGCGAATCCAATGGCAAGAAAGGAACAGCATGAAAGGCTGGGAAGACATTTTTTCCGTTAGGTAGGTGTAAGACATGCCAATTAGAGCCACTACTTACAAAAAATCTGATGTGACCAACACGTGACTTTCTCCATATTTGGGGTAAAGATATTTAAATTATTATGAATAGCATTATAAGGCTAAATTATTACTTCGTATAGTAAAAGAATACAGTCGTCCTTATTGCCGTAAATTACGTACATTTTGAATGTTTACAGAATTCACCGCTACATGGTTTTGGCGCTGTATACTGCTAATAAGATAAAGCGAAATATATCCGAAATGGATGGTTCTACGAAAATTTGTTTCAAACAAAACTTGGAAGAAATATTATTCTCTACAACTATGATCCTCACGAAGGTTACCAATAGCGATTTTTTAAAGGATATATTTGACGGAAACCAAAAACCGATTATTTAGAAATAATTTCTAAACAATAACTGCTATGGAAAATTGTTTCAAATTAAAGTTGTAGGAAATTACATTCTCTATAACCTTTGTATAGAATTGTAAATACGATAATGATGTTTGAACGGAGAAAAATCGCAAAAACGGAATCGGGTTTCCAATAAACCTCGACTTCCGATTAAACGTTATTGTCCAAAAACTAATAATTTCTTTGTGTTCATGCAAAAGTGTTACATATGAAGTTTGGTAACGATATGGCAGGTACGTTTTGAGTTAGAGCGCCCAAAATCACATACACACACACGCGCACACATCATTCCGAAAATAGTCTAAACGTGTTCTTCGGACCTCAAAACGTGTATTTCCGTTGAAATCTCGAAGTCGATTTTTTTCGTGATCACAACACTTTCCTATTACTACGTATGGAGAAAGTAAAAAGGATATTCTTTGGTGGAAAGAAATGAAACAGGTGAAATGGTAAGAGAGGAAGAATTGGAAATGTTCGAGAGAAGAAAAAGAAGGCAGAAAAGAGGCGGAGGGTCAAAAGAGGCGGAGAGGTGCTGTCGGCGGAGCCTGAATGAGTGGAGCGAAAGATAGAGAAAAACATGGAGAGGAGGCGGAGAGAGGGGTCAAATGTAAGTCAATCTTCCTTCCGCGCGTGTCCTCGCTTTGCTCTGGGTCAAAAGAGCACGCGTGGAAGAGAGCACTTTTTGGAGCGATCCTTCGATTAGCTCGAAAAGAGAGAGATTCTCGTCGGTGGCGGTGACTCTTTGGGTCGATAATGCGATTCGATATATACACCGCGCGCCTCGTTTCGCTCCCAAACGTATTTAGATAGCGCTTCTTTCGTGCAAAAGATTTTACTTCGGATGGACGCTTTTATCAGTTGATGATGGTTCGTTTTAAGGGACACGTGCGCTCTAAAGTTCACTTTCATTTTGCGTTGCGCGAGAATTCCACCCACGTCTATTTGATTCGTCGCACATCGGTAAGCGATTGCGTTAGCGCGCACAAACACGCATATATACATGTCATTTCACCGTCGTCATTACACTCTTTCACTGGCATTTCGTATCAAAATTCTAAATAAATAAAATGAGGACGCGTCATCACGTGCACGTCTATAAAGATACATCAGCCCTCGATGGGACGGAAAACGCAAGAGGATCCCGGTTATCCGAAATAATTGGGACCACTGCACTGGTGGTACGGATAATCTAGGTAGTTGGAAAAAATTAAAGGCAACTATGTCTTTTAAAAATAAACACACGGTATTAGTTTCCAAGGCAACACAAAACGCAATTGTTTATCTGTATTACGAGTAGGTCAGTAATCTTGTAAAAATGTTCCGTCGCTGGTCGATATGCTTTATACCGCGCATATTTCACTCAACCAACTTTTTGAGAAAATGGGAGAGAATTATTCGAGGAAATAAGTTATTATTATGCAAATGATAACTTATAATCTACCAACAAATCAATGATAAGTGGTGGAAGAGAAAATTTATAAAAGAAAAACTGAGGAAGAACGCAAATGTAAAAGCTAAGAATGATGTCCAAAAACTGTCAGACAAATTTTTATACACAATCAACAGGGCCATAAAAATACCCTTTTATTTCCAAAAAAGGAAAGACTGTGAGAAATAGCACAGTATATAATCTTCTATTCAGGGAAATGATGCCTAAAATGGGCGGAGCAAATGTTGTTGTATTCTTTCTATAGAAGAGCATCCATAGAGTTTTTGGAGAGTTTTTTTTAAAGCAAATAAGAGAAATCGAATGCTGAAGTATCGAAAGGAAGTTGTTTTTCAGCGCGGTGGGATAAATTCAAGTGTCGCAGCATGATGGTTAAAGAAACATTCAGCAATTTAAAATTTGGTTCGAATAACTCAGATAATCGGCATTCGGATAATCGGTGTTCTACAGTAGTTCAAAAATGAAACATCGAACACACCTCTTGTCTGTGCGAAGGTTTTCCAAATCGTTTGGCGTCTATCGTAATTCAACATCGAAGGAAATCAATGGAGTAAAGCATACATACTTGGTAGAGGATAATGTCTTTCGAATAAAGATCGATCAAAGTTTCTCCTTTGATAAGAGTAATTAGTACTCGGAATTATTATTCTTTCACCATACTCTAACCTCGGATTTAGTCGCATGCCTTTATAACAAGAAGACACTTATTCCCCTTCTATTGACCGACGTAGAAATGTTCATATTCTAATTATTATATTTCTCCCAACAGCTGGATGAATGTTTTAATAGAGTAAATCACGTCTTCGATGGTTTTACAAGGGAAGCGAGTACGGACATAAATCGATTTTGAAGATTAATTGCAGCTAACAAGAGGCATCATCTCAAACTGGGACTCTAACATAAGAGTATCTCTTTTCTAAACAGTGTTAGGAAACACCAATCTTATCCGAGCGGAGATGTGAACTTTTGAGTTACCTCCCAAGGAGGTTGAAAGAGGGGGAGGAGAGGCAGAGGAGGAGGGGGAGGCGCACATTCCTTCCCTATTCCCCCTTCATCCTCCCCTGAAATGAGGCACACATTTATCTCTCCACGCCATGCTCTCTCTCTCTCTATCTCTCTCCTCCTAACTTCTTCCTGCAAGCCTTTTCCCCCCACCCCACCCACCCACCCACCTAATCTGTTATCCATGCGCGTACACTGAAGTTGTCTCCTAAATAATACTGTGACGTCCGGAAATTATTTATCCATTTCTCTCCCATACGCTCTTGGGGTCTTAACGAAAACTACTTAAAAAGTTTCACGGCCTAAAGTTAAGTTTCATCGCAATATGTGTTCTATATCGCCGAGACTGCAATTTTAACGGTAATTTTTTCCCTTCTCGATAATTACAATAAAGAGGCCAGATAAGTGTTTTTTACTAAAATTTATGATCATAACACTGTTTGGTAAACGGAATTATTAGAATCAAATTTCAGTGAATTACCACTGATGATGATAGGTGAACTGGGAATGTGATTTACTAAATCTTTATTTGTTTGCGAAAGCCGATTATTTCAGTATTTGGCCCAAGGGTGGATCCATAAACTTCTCAAGGGGGGGGGGCGATCGCCCCTCCACCTATCGAATCCGCCCCTCCCAACTGCCCTATATTTTGAAAATCCCTACCCCTATCACAATCCTTCTTTCCCTTGCTATACAGACCTAATCTGCGGCGTATAATTGAGGATTTTTGCAAGGAATGAATTTAAGAAAGCGCCCAGTGGAGTGCAATGGGGTTATCCAAGGAGGGGGCGATCGCCCTCATCCCCCCACCCCCACCCCCTTGGATTCGCCACTGATGTGGTCTTTTTGTGTAATGACAATACTAATTTCTGAAAAGGAACGAATAAAGTAGGTTCGGAAGAATCCCTATAACACAGGGATGGGCAAACACATTACGATGCTGGCCGCATTAGCAGATGCGGGTTCTTAGGGGCCGCATTAAAATACGTAATTGCCTAGAAGGCCGCATAGGGGTTCACATCGGAAATTACTCGATAGAATGCGAAAGATGCTATTAGGAAAAATAAATAATTAATAATATTTTAGCGTCGTAACTACACTAGAAAAACTTTTCCGGCAATAATCTCAAACAAAAATTATGGAATTATCTGCATTACCTTTCACAGTTCGCTTTCACATCAGCCTCGCCGGTTTGGTGTGGCCCGCGGATCGTTGTTTGCCCACTCCTGCTATAAAATGATGCGAGAATGCACGAATGAATTCATTCCAAATAAATTGAATAAATATCCTAAGTGTTTCAACAGGAAGTTATGAGAGTTATCAGATGACAAAGAACACTTCGCTCCCACGAAATGAACAAATCATCTATAGGCGCGGATGAACGGAAAACAGAAAAAATCTGATCTGGCCAACACATGACTTTCTCCATATTTGGGGTATAGATATTTAAATTATTATGAATGGCTTTATAAGGCAAAATTATTATTTAGCATCGTATAAGAATACAGTCGTCCTTATTGCCGTAAATTATATTTGAATATGTTTACAGAATTCACCGCTACATGTTGGTGGCGCTGTATACTGGAAATTACGAAAAAAGTTGAATATCTCCGAAATGGATGGTTCTACGAAAATCTGTTTCCAAAACTTGGAAGAAATATTATTCTCTACAACTTTGGTCCTCACGAAGATTACCAATAACGACGTTTTTAAGGAGATATTTGACGGAAACCGAAAAACCGATTATTTATAAATAATTCCTAAACAATAACTGCAACGGAATATTCTTTCAAATGAAAGTTGTAGGAAATTAAATTCTCTATGACCTTTGTATATAATTGTACATACAATAATGATGTTTGAAGGGAGAAATATCGGAAAAACCGAATCGGGTTTCGAATAAACCTCGACTTCCGGTTAACCGTTATTGTCCAAAAACTAATAAGTTCTTGGACTCATGCTAAAGTGTTATATATGAAGTTTGGTAACGATATGGCAAGTATTCTTTGAGTTAGAGCCCCACAACACACACACACACACACAAAGACATCATTACGAAAATAGTAGTAGTAGTCTTTTTTATTTGTGAATTCTTTTGTGCAACACGTCCTCTTAAAGCTAAGTTGATAATTTAGTTTTGAATTCTAACACACACATTTATAGAATATAAAAGTTTTATCATTAAGGATATAGGTAACTTCCATCTCCTAAAGATCGATTTAGAAAGATTTATTCTCGTTTCTAGTAAATATGGTAGCTTAATTTTACAGAATAATTTTGATGAAAACATTTATGTCCAATAACTACACAAATCCAGAGAGAAGTAAAAGCGTGTTTCGGCCAACAATAAGCTGTCATGTGTTCTCTTTTAGAAACTACCGTCGTAGAATCGATATTCAGGGAGACAAAAATGCGCAACTAGTTTTCCCAATATTTTTGTGGATATTGGTGACATATGCTTTATCTATTCGATTTCAGCCAGAAGCTGATAATTCTATCTATCTATCTATATATATCTCTGTAGCCAATCTCTTATCTGGAGGTCTGACTCGTGAAGATGGCTCTACATTTTATTCCTCTCACTTCGACTCCTCTCAAATCAATCCTGTTTCTTTTATATCCCTCTTCACATCACCGATCAATCATTAGATCATCCTCTAGCCCTTTTTTAACCAACTTTATTACCAAACTATTTTCCTTGTAATTCTCGCAAATTCGACTTTCATGACGTGTCGCCTTTCTATTTCTGTGATAATTTCGTCTTCGTCTATTTTCATACTAATTTCCTGATTTATTTTTCTATCCACCCTCGCATTCCGCTTCTTGATGCCTTCATCATCTTCACAGCATGTTGTATGCTTTAATCTTTCGCTCTTAATGGCCATGTTTATAGTTGCCAAAATAAATTTGAAAATGTAGCTAAATCCACCCTAAAATGCAGCTAAAGAGTCATTAAATTCAAAGAAAATGTCGCTAAAACGTCGTTAAAAATAAAGTAGTGCAAAAATACTTCAAATAATTCTTATTAATGTAATTAGTACATTTATTATCTATTTTATAAATGAATATCTATTAAGATAATATTTAATTATTAGTATTAAGTAATGGAAAATTTTTGCAAGCCTTTCATTTATATATTTATATATTAACATTTATAGGTCAAGCTTATTTTATAAGTAGAAAAATAAAATACCGTAAATACTCGCGTATAAGATGTAGAAACGTTTTCCGCCTCATTCAATTATTTTTTATATACTCGTACACAGTGGTGGCCCGAATAATTTTGGCGCTCCGGGCGAAATGGCACTCTAGAGACCCCCTCTTTAAATTTTGTAGAGATAAATACGAAGTAAATGTTAATTTATTCATCGATCTGTAAAGATTATAGATAAAGGAAAAAAGAATGAATGTCATAAACTTTGTAGCCTGTTCGACGATATAAATCGGTATCCAATATTTATTTACTTGCAAGTAATACACAGATAGATGGCCCTAGGGTATCAATCACCTATTTATCATTTAACGGCGAAAATGTTGCGTTACCTTGTCAATATCATTGCGATATGATAAATCAATGTATAATAACTTACATTAGACCTCATTTTTAATAAGGGGTATAAAACTTTTGGATCTTCGGAGCAAATTAAGCTTCATTTAAGAGGCGGACGTCCTATAATCATCTAAATCTCCATCGACTTAGTATTTAAGGTGTTAATAAAAATCTGTCTAATTTCTAAATCGAGAAGAATATTTTCTTTAATTTTTAAAAGAAATCTTTCTTCCTGTAACTGCGTTTTATGATGTATTCGTCAACGTGAATTATAATGAGATCTTTCAATATTAGTTTAAAATGTTTTTCAAATATCATAACTGGGGAAGTAACTGTAGAAATAGTTTAAGGTTTATTAAAACTTGTACAGACTGTAATAAAGCTATAATAAAAATAATTAGTTTGGTTTAAGTTGTATATTGCATGTATTTCTGCTCACATAAAGCAATAATAAAATTTGTGGCTAGATTAGTAGAAAATCGCAAAGTTAGTACATGTCGCTAAACATTAAAAAATGTCGCTAAAGGAAGTAAATAGTCGCTAAATCAAGGGACAAAGTCATTAAATTGGTAGCTATGGCCCATATTTCAGCACGACATGTTAATTTTGTTTTAAAATACGTAAGTAGTATACAAAGAAGAAAGTTTGTTTGTCTGTTGTGTATGCATTCGAAAACCTCGAGACCAGTGCAACCAAACTTAGTATGGACTCAGCTTTTATGCCGAGAAAGGATGAGAAAGGTATATTTGCTTTCAATTCCAACGTCCGTAGTTTTATTCTAGGATTCTATCTTTTCCCCTATTAAGATAGGAATGAATTCACCATATTTTCGTCTTATATTTCAATATTACTTATAAGCATTGAAGGAATTCGGGTTTTTGAATCATAAAACGCCTAAAAAATAAAAATACTTATTTCGATACTGTCGATTTTCGAAGAGGAATCAAGTCGATACGCGATTTTGTTTTGAACGCGAAAGTTCGACTTTTTCTCTGGCGCTCACGGCGGCGGCCACCTAATAGGCCAAAACTTGTTACCGTTCTGTATTAGAAGGGCAACGAGATATTAGTTTTTTTCAGATCATATAACACCTAAGAAGAGATGTTTTTTTCTTCATAAAAAAGTCCATGTCAATCGATGTAGACAAAGTACGTAATAGTGAATCATTAAGATAAGTTCCTCAATTTGTCATACGTAAAGAATTGGATTTGCCTTGTCGTTCCAGTCGTTATTTCGGTGCTAATCTTAACTTCATTACCTATCATCCTACATTATTATTTAAATCGTTTTTTTTTCTCTCTACATCCTATAGTCATCTTTAGCAGGGGTCGGCCTCATGCGGCCCCCGAGAGTGTTTTATGCGGCACTCGAAGCCATGTTGAGTAAGTGATGGGTATAATTTAACACAGTCGATTAGAAACTTTTGCAATGAAATTATGATCCCAATACTTTCAGGTGAATTTTTAACGCTAATAAATTAACCCCACATCTCGTCACACTATCAAATACCTTCTCTTAGTACTAATTGTAAGATACATTCCATACTTCCTTCACAAACTCCATCTAATTTCTTCGCTTTTTTCCTTTCCTACAAAAATCCATATTGTTCCTTTTATAGCCAATGCTAAAATTATCATCTCATATATGTCTTATGAGAGACCCTCTGTAGATTTTACGTTCTTTTCTAACTCCGTTCTCCTCGATTGGCACTATACATAATACATTTTCTCCATTCACAATGTGCCTTTTTAGGCGCGTTTCGCTTACAGCGTGAGCGCCTATTATCGTCGGTCGGTCCGTCCGTCCGCATGTTCGTGCTCGACTTCTACCTAACGGATCTTCATGAAATTTGATATTAAGGACTTACAATTAAATATAAGAAGAAAATCGCAAAAATGAATCACGTACGCCAATCAGAGGTACCACTTTACTGGTGACAAAAAATGAAATTTTGTCATATCTCGTAAAATATTGCTCACATCAAAATATTTTTCAAATAAAAGTTGTAGAACTGGTAAATAAGAGTATTTCCTTTCCTATACATTTTTATCGTAGAAGTAGCCGTTATCGCGAAAATCAAACAAAAACATCTTAAATCGAGTTGAACTTGGAAAATTTCTTGCATAGTTACATCTTCATTGTTCCTAACATAAACAATCTCACAAACAAACGTTTAATTTACTTACGTGTGCATGTACTATTATTAAATAGGAGGAAAATAGATTATTTATGATGAAGAAAAGAACTTTAAAACGCTATTTCCCTTACGTACAGGTATATGATTTCTTTCTAACACTCCATTATACGAAACGCGCCCATTTGTGATACGTTCTACACTTTCCTAACTTGTTTCCTCCCATAGCCGTCTTACTCAGAAGACTGTAAAGCCACTGCATAACAGCTTCACCTTGAGTCTTTATCATCTCTAATTGTAAGACGATTTAATTTATCCCTGGTGGTTTCCCTTTTTTAATATTCATGTTTGAGCAAACGAACCACTTCCCTTATAAACATACTAGCGGGAGCGCTGTCCGATGCTTTTTTTTAAACTTTCATTAGGAAACTCATTCTCTTTTGCGTCCATGGCCGACTTAATTTGAAGCTATTGTGGTATTCACCTTAGCAGCCTATGGAAATCCATAGAAAACCATAGGCAGAATAGCCTGTACGTAAACTCAAGTGAGTTATATAAGTGCCTCTGGGAAAACAACATTCTTCGCCTTGGCTCGGTTCTGTTTAGATAAAACCCGGAGCGCATCTCTCCGTCATATCCGTGACATAGCTACGTAGAGTTGTCCGTGACCAAAATTCGATGATGGCGCTAAAACTTTTCCAAAAATATGCCGCGTAAACAAATCGTTTTGAATTCCCTTTAACTTCAGGTGGAAAACTCTTGCCACAATGTCGGGACGATTCAAAGGTGATTCATTTTCTGAAATGCACCGCTGAATTTCAATCCATTTCGGGTTGCATGTAACCGTGATGAAGAAATCTGGTTTCCCAAATCGACGTACTATAGATATTGAATCTTGACACGCTTGAACAAATGATCTTGGACTTCCTGTAAATGAAGCTGGCAAAATCAATCTTCTTCCAATGACAGCGTTGTCTGCAACTCCAGCTTCTCCCATGTAATCCATAAGTCTGTTGTATGTTTCTGCACGAAGTTCCACCTGATGCGTTCTTTTGTAATTGAGGCGATTCTGCTCCATTTTCACATACTAATCTACTGCATATTGTTGAAACAGCTTTCCCGCTTCATGGATTGTAGAAAATTCATCTCTTCTTGTGGCCAGACGATAGCAGTAATATTCCTTCTGTGATATTCGAACTCGCTGTCTCCCACTATCTTGCTTCTGAAGTCCTTCATGCCAACCGAAATCGACCAACGGGAATAAAAGTGGATACGTCATCGGATCGCATTCCCTCCGGAGTTGTCATATGCTTTGCAGTCCACCACCTCGTAGATTAACAGCAACACTCCGTGTCAAGGGTACTTCACCATCTTCAGACACGTACACAACCGCAACTTCATTCGCTGTTGGAACATTTTAACGTCTTCTGTCCACTTCATTAACGTCAGAAACCATGGTTGCTCATGACGTGCCAACAGTTCTTCAGCTTCAGCTACCTCCTTCGTCATCTTGTACGACCGTACAAATGGGTTGACGGACACCAGTAGGCGGTCCGGCTCATCCATTAGTTCTGGAAGGCATCCAATGTTTGCTGGATTTCCAAGACGTTTTTGTAAAGCTTCTTCAGAATCCATAAAATAAAGAGCGCCATAATTTAGTTGATCGTTTTGTGATGGAACTGCTGGACCAATACGATGATAAACCATACCGTGTATTTTAAAACAAAAAGGCCCTTGTCCTTGTGGCGTTGACAGTTTTGCTCTCTTTGAAACCATTGTTGTTGTAATTTCTTATGTACTGCTTAAAGTTCGCAGCATGAGCATGAGTTCCGTTGAACAAATCCTGAAGCAATTGTGGAACGACTCGAAGAGGTTCAAGAACAACGTTTCCAAAATTGCAGCAAGAATTGAATTCATTTCCTCTTCGCCGTTTTTCTCCACTAAAATGAAGCGCGCGGCAGTTTACACACTGGACTGACATTAAGCCAATGTCATTCAGTTCTACATTTCCAGGCCGTTTCGCTGCGCGATGAAATCGGTACTGTACTGTTATACCCCCGAAAATTTATTGTCCCTTAAAAACTCCAAAAATGGTGTGAATAATAAAAAATTACCAAGGATAATGAGAATTTATTTAACACAAATGAATTTTAATAAGAATAAACATCAAAGCTTTAAATTATATTTCAAACATTTTTAAATACTAAAGATATAGTCACATGGATGGAGGAAAAAATGCTGAAATATCTTTCAAAATAGTGTCGAATGCATTGTGTCCTAAAGTTTTTTGACGCCACGTGAATTCCATCAGGTATGACTCTGTCATTTTCCGATCCGTTCCATTCTGTCTCTTGCTTCTCTCCTTTAACGATCTCTAAAACCTTTCGATTTTTTTAGTATTGGCACCACTGTCCGGATCAACAAAATTCAGCGAATGATTCACAGTAGGGATAGGTTGCGAAAGGAGTCGCGAAGAGTCGACTCCTACTGCCTTGGAGTCGAGAGAGTCGACTCCAGTTAAACGCGTAGTTCCTTCTAAGAGTATTTATCGAGTTTGAGGCTTAATATCTCAAAAACGGTTAATGGGATTTCCACGCAATGCATATCAGCGTGTAGATAATTTTGTTTTGCGTTTAGTGTAGGTAAATCAGAATTTAAAAAAATTATTCTAAGGTATGTTTTTGGAGTGAGAATGAAAAATAGACCCCTTTTCTGAGCGTTGCGGTGCCTGGCGTCACTTTGCCGGTTTATAATAACAAAACGGGATGTTCAAATGAAATGAAAATTTAATACAATCTGAGTCATAGTCTTTTAATTATGTGCGCACAATTTGAAAAGTTTAACTTTATTCGTTTACGGTATTTTATTCAATTTATGAGACCGTGTTTTCTCCGTAAGGATGCGGCTTGGAGGCACGCGATCTACGCTGTCGTCTTCCTCTTGGTATTGCTATTCCGAATCAAGTAAACTGAAATGAACACAATATTTTATACAGAATTTTATATTTTTTGAAAGAGAAAGCTTGCGCTGAACGCTTTCATGTGAACTCCTACGCGTGCATACGCGTAGAACTTGCGCCTCTGTGCGCTCGTAACGCGTTCATGAAAACGTAGCTTAATAGAGCTATTCCTCTCTTGTGAAAAGTGAGAGTGAATATAATACAAAGAATAGGATAAGATGTGAAGACTGGGAAAGTAATGAACGCGGCCCGCGGATCGTAAGAGAGCCGTCATGCGGCCCGCACACCGATGTGAGTTTGAGACCCCTGCCATAGGTCGTATCTGTAGTATCTACTGATTCCACGGCGCGGGCGTTCGAAAGGTGGCATAATCTAATGATGGGAAAGATTAGAGGAGCACGAAACATTTCAACGAAGACTTTATTTTATAATAACAGAGTAATATGGGAAAATACAGTAGTATTTCATTTTAAATACTGTCAGTTCTACGAAATTAGTACTAATAATACTAACATACGAATTTTAAAACTAGAAACTAAAGAACAATAAAGGATTTGTAATTATAAAGGCAGTATTATATCCAGTTTTTATTCAAAAATATGATCATGTTTACTGCGTCACCTTTTAGCCGTGCTAGTTAGCCAGTTAGTCCTGAATAAAAAAGTCTTTCGCTTGGTACTGATGTTGCGGGGATGCACAAATATGTCCTTGCTAGTTTAGCAAGCGTCGTGAACTTTGTCTCCCTTTGCCGCCAATAGGTAAGAGAGTTCTGTGACCTCGCTTCGTAAGGTTCGCCCGGATATCGCTGGACTTCAACAGTAGAATCTACCCTCGCCGTATGCTGCTGATTTTTTTCAACAACCCGCTTCATAAGAGTCTAGTCTACCGAAACATTTAACTCAGCAATTTAAAATTAGGTTCAAAATAAAATCCGCACCATAACGAAAACTTGTCTCTTCAACGAAGCGCGCGAGAGACGATTTTGCTACCCTTCTCCGGTGACGTCATCAGAGAGTCGAGTCCCCGCACGCGAAGCGACTCCAGGGCTTGGAGTCGATTCTCGCGACTCCAGTGTTCATTCGTGCACATCACTTCTCAGTTTGATGACAAAATCCTTCGCCTTGAATGTTTCTGTATGCCCTCCATTCATCGGATATGATTATTGATCCAAGTCGAATTCTATCTTTAGTAATAGGCAATTCAGGGAAGCCATTACTCACGGTTTATACTTATTTTCATTGTTATAGTGTAATAATAGAAACGTGATTTAATTAAAAAACATGTAGTTTACTGTTACTTAATATATAATAAATACATTTTGTATTGTTGAGTTGTGTTGGATGGGTTGGGTAAGTCGAGTTCTAGATAATTACAAGAAATAATTTGTGGGAAACATTTTTGGGAGTTTTTAAGGGAAAATAAATTTGCGGGGGTATAACAGTACAGTACCATGAAATCTTCCCAGTGCTTGCTTTCGACGCCTCGCTTCCTGATATCTTCTTTGTTCTCGTTCTTCCGAATTTTCTCTTTCTAACCGTTGCCGTCGATTCTGTGATAGCGTTGCCAGACGTTGCTGGCGTTCCTCTTCTGTCTCCATTTCCAAACGTTGTCGTCGATTCTGTGAAACTCTAGCCAATCTTGTCTCTCGTTGCGATTCTGTCTCTTCTGCTAACCGTTCTTGTTGACGTTGTGACATTCGAATTAATCTTTGCCGCCTCTCTTCTTTAGTCTCATTGGCACGTCGCAATCGGGCGCTATCACGGTAATATTCCCGTCGGTGTCGGTAGCGTTGAGAAGTATTTGAACATGTCGGTTCCATCCTTCGAAATAAGTTAATTTGAAAAATTCTAAACCCACACTAACTTATATAACAGTCACTTCCGGTTTTAGCACCAAATTCCTCTTGAAATAATGTAACTGTAAATAATTATTTATTATTAGGTTATCAATAATACTCGCATCTTTACATTGATAACAAATTTGTTTACGTCTGTTGCTATGCAAGTTAATACCGTAATGGACAATTGAGAAACCAATTTTTCTTTCCCTAGCCCTTATATGTGCTGTAAGGCCTAGATTTAAAAATATATTAAATAATTAAAATTCACCCATTGATAAGTAAGCTATAATGGTGAATTGTGTAACATCTTCTTATAAATATTTTAGTGTGTATGTTCTTTATACGTTTTTACGCCGTTAAGCTATCGAGTTCAAAAGTTTCATGGGCCATCCTATGGACCAAAGGAAGAACTTGGTCTAGGATTGCAGACCGTGGGGTCTCTTATACCCCATGAGGTCAGCAAAATACTATTTCCATACTAAATCATGGGAAATGGTGTGGAGAAACCCCAAAATGCTATGCAGCCCTTCACTGACGTGGATATAAATACACCTAAATATTAACTTACCATCATGGGAAATGGATTATTTTACGAATGAAAGACTAAATATTTTAATTCTGTTCATGTTTCATGGTATTACATGCTAAATCGCTCGTAATTTTCCTTTAAGCGCAAAATTTATCAGTTTAGATGTCCATTTTCCAGGGGGCAACAAAGCTAAATTTCTTTATTGTTGTCCTCTTCAAAGGGAGATATACACAGATATACACGTAAAGATTAATGCAAGGAAAACCCACGCCGTGGCACGCCGTAGAGGAAGAATAGCTAACGCCAAGATATGCCTAAATATAGTCTATGAATAGTTTTAATGTGAGTCAAATGATTTTTAAGGAATATAAGAACATTGTTATCTTTTACCATTAACATTGAAAGATTTATCGTAACATAAATCGATACATCTACTTACATTTGTTCGGTAAACAAGATGTTGTTTATTGTTTACGTTTTGGCTAAGAGCAGCTAATAGTACTGACATAATCCACATAATTTTATTGCCGCTTTAAAAGCTTCAGTGCATCTGTCCATGTGAATATTATGTAAGACGTTAATGCGTACAATACAATACATAAAATAGTAAATGTTAATGTAAATATCGCTTACGTAATTAAGAAATGGGGAACGTTTGATCCCGAGCAATAAAAATCGTTTGCCACTCTTTCTCGAGCGAAGCCGGGCGTTTATTCCTTTATAATTTAATAGATGATATATATCCTTTCTTTTTTATATAACAATCAATGCAACCGTTTAAGTAGATTATCAACGAAGAGAAGATAACCATGTAATGTGTTTAAAAAAATAACATCCCTATTCTCTTTTAATTTAAAATTTATGCTTCAGCCTATTTGCGTTACTAAACATCATGGATGTATAATATAATGGTTCTACTTACAAACAGATAAGATTCCAGCATTCAAACGATGATAGGAAGATCCAACTGCTTTGATTGAATCGTTAGAAACGCTTCCCATACGCAGTTAACCACAGTAAACTGAATATTGATCCGTAAATATTTATGTTGTTATGTATAAAATTTGACATTGCTAAGCAATAATTTCGATGCTTAAACAAAGCGCGAAGCGAATAAAGCTATTCTTTCATCTATTTGAAGTTTTAATTGGCATTAATTGAATCGGAGGCAACAATGACGTTCGCCTTGACAACGTTCGGAAAGTGTACGAAATATCCGTAAAATTTCGAAAGCAATTGCGTATTTCTGAATGATTCGACCGTTTAACATGTATACATCACAAGAATAAGATAGTATACAGTCAAATAAAGCAAAAACGAAGAAAATCGGTCAACATTTACGTGTTTTAATAAATGAAGGAAAAAACCTTGCACTTTGAAAAATCGAAAATCCCATGTGAAGTTATGGGAAAATATAATTGGCTCCTGGATTCGAACCCGGGACTTCATGAAAATACCAGTTTTCTAGGGACCTCCTAGCTTGTAGAAACAAAACGCAGTTTACCGCATATCTCTACGATTTTGAGATACAGGGTGGGACGGAAGGAATATATTGTATTTTGTGAAATATATCTATCGGTGTTTATTCCTTTACTAGCATAAGTGCTCGTTGAATTTCAACGGGTTTAATGAATCTAAATTTTCGTCAATACAACATGTAAAAATCGCAAGAATAAAACTGTGCACTGATTTAACCATCGAATATTTCTATATTATAAGTCTGTTTTAATTAATTAACTAAAATCTCACAGAAATTCCTTGTGAATAAAATAGTACATTTCTTTATACTAAAATAGCCATTGTTATCAGTTTTAAATTGATTATAGCATTAGGATTTCTATTTCATTAAATAAGCAGAATTCCGGTTCCAAAAAATTGGTTCAATCTTCAATTGCCTCTGATAATACTTTAAATAGATTTTGGAATATAATGTACCTCAATATCGATTATAGTCTGCTCAGCACTCTGGCCTTCACATTTTCCGAAACAACCACTTTCACCAGTTTTAAATGGATTTCAAACTTTGAAGAGAACTTGATTCAATTCAGTTAGAATTACCACATAACAAACTTCTTATTCCAAAGAAAATCCTTTTGTAATATGCAAGGTTAACCTAGAATTCATTCATTATGAAAAGTACCATGTACATATATTTCTTTCAACTAAAATAGCCACTCTTAACAGATTTTAATGGATTAATGTATCAGCATTTCAATTTCATGAAATAAGCGGAATTCTGGTAAAAAAAAATTTGTTCAATCTTCAATTGCCTCTGATAATACGTTAAATAGATTTTGGAATAAAATGTACCTTAATATCGTTTAGCGTCCGCTCACGACTCTGGACTTCTCAGTTTCCGAAACAACAACTTTCAATAGTTTTAAATTGATTTTTGATTTGAAATGGTACTTTCCTGTTAACGGGAATACCTCAAAAAATAAACACGTTTTGTTGTGATATGTTGTGATATTTTGTTTGTTAACAATGTGTAGCAAATCTCGTTAAGATATTTACGTTGATCCCTTAATGATGAATTTGTGGAGCTTGCCGAGGAGTGAAGAAGAAGCTGTATCTTTGTTTCAAGAACAAGATATTTTATCTAAAGGGCGAATGTGCAAGAAGGGCCATATTATGAAACTTTACTTCTGAGACAGAATATTTTGGAAATGCAACGCGAAAGCCTGTCAGCAGAAGAATTCATGTGGCGACAACATAACAAAGAAATCGACATATTTCCAGCTATTTTAAATGCCATAAAGTCATATTGGCCCCCTAGTAACATAAATTTAGATTGTATTAGTAGTTATGTTGCTTCTATTAATAAATAAGTTTCAAAAAAGTGTGATTTTTAAGTAATTCCCCCGTTGTTACGCATTGTTAACAAACAAATACGTCATAACATATCACAACAATGTGTGTTTATTTTTCGAGGTATTCCCGTTAACAGGAAAGTACCCTAAATGCTTGAGTCAATTCAGTACAACTTCCACTTTACATACTGTAAATTCCAAAGTAACTCCTTTTATAATAGACAATGCTAGCCTAAAATTAATTCATTCTGTAAAGTGAATAAATAAAGTCCTTTCTTTAAACTGTAATAGCCACTGTTATTAGATTTAAATGGATTATAAGCCTTAGAACTTACTCTGTATGAAATAAGCACCAAAATTCCTTTTATAAAAACAAATCAATTCATTTAAAGATCCACTGTTTTTTCTTCGAAAATTGCCTGTTAACAGTTTTAAATGTCCTTTTAATTTTAATTGAATTTTAATTTATATTCATTTCCAAACTTCGGCCATTGTTACGAAATTAATTCGAGGAATAACAATATAAATTCGTAAGCACGTATGGTTTACAAAGAATTTAATTTAAGTAGGCTTTTTATTTCCAATTTTTCTAAAATGACACTGTTGTTACTTAATTTTTTTTATATTTACGTTAATATACTTATTTTCCACAAAACACGCCAATCTCTCCCCTTCCTTCCTCTCTCTCTCGTATTGAAGCTAACAATGATAATGGTCCACATAGCAACATCCCGTTAAAATGGCGAGATTTCCCCAAAATATGCAAATTAAACGTTTAACATGGAATATTTCGAACCGTGGGCGAAAGAAGAAGAACGGAATAAGGAACTTTATAACTTTTTCTTCAAAATGGTTCAAATCCGAAGGTCGTCTGTTAATTTCTTCTAATTTTAATTTCCAAATGAATAAAAGCCTGCACGTCGAAAAATCGCGTTTTACATGTAAAGTAATGGGAAATGGAAATGCCTCTATTATAGACGAACCAAGGAATTTTTTGCGATTTAAATTCGTCATTCTCTGAAGAAGTGTTAATCAAGCTTCTCTACCAAATTTCGAGTTTCTATCATTATTATTTCTCGAGTTATTAGCGTTTGCATAGCGTGACCAAGAAACTAACCAACCAACGGAAGACGGCTATTATTATATTCCTTTATAATATGTATAGATAGATATTCCTTTCTGAACGTTTACCTTTTCATTGGCTCTAGGCATATCCTAATTACACTTCTTTCACTGCTACATTAACAGCATGATTTTTTAAGCATCTCCTCTTATCTCTAGAACTTCAAAATTGGATTTTCGTTCCATGGCAAATTTAGAAGTTCTATAAATTAAAAAAATACTATATAAAAAGTCAATGGATATTAATTATTTAAATTATAAGTCGAAGTCGGTAAGCATGTTATCACAACCGTAGATTTCCCTAAGGTTTACTCAAAATATCTTTGCTCAATGTGCTTGATTTAAAGCTAAAAATCTAGACGATGGGTTTTAATCTGTCACTTACACAATCTTAAATTTTCCGGAAAAAATGCAAATACTATAAAGCAAATTATCTTAATAATCCCATCCTCACTTAATAATTGAAGAATTTATTATTTCCTTCACCTTTCACCTCAATCATGGAATCCTCAGTTCCTCCCCTCATCCCTCCCTCCTTCTCATTCTGACTCTCCTCATCCCTCCTTACCCCCCCCCCCCCTTTCCTCTCTACCCCATAACCTCCACAGTGTTTCTCATCCTTGTTAAAATTCTCCGCACCAACACATTACCCTCCCTTCTCTTTTGTCCCGGAGGACAGCGCTCCCTCTCTCGACTTTCGGATAAATTTCACCCCTCCCTATCTTCTTATTCCTCAGAGATACCTAATTCTCTGCCTCTTACGTAACCTTTTTTCCGCACTACACGTGATACCAAAAAATAAACAATTAATCTTATAAATTAGAATTTAAAAGGAGCTTAGAGTAATAAGGAATACTTAAAGAGCCTGAGACAGGGAACGGAATGTTTTAAACAGGAAATTAACTCGCTCATCTTTAAATTTCAGCTTCAGTTTCCCTATTACGTTCTGAATATAAATTAGGAATAAATAATTAATTGTCAGTTTTAAAATAGGTAAAAACGAGTTTTGAAATTCGGTATAGTAATTTTTACTTCGTCATAATTCACATTGACATCAAAAGCTACTATGGTGAGAACATGCAATTAAATCTACAACACCGCGTTCTAAATTGCTCTTATTTCGTGAATAACCGACAAAATTGGTAATTTCCCGCGTCGTTAACGATAACGGGAAAACAAAGAACAATGTGTAATCAAGGTCCGCTAACGGAGCCGTTAACACCGCGTCTCATTACAAGAATGCGCATGCGCATATTATACCATACGCCCAACTAATACAACGCTGCCCTCTTCTTTTTCTCTCTCGCACGCACGCCACGTTTCTTATCGCCCTTCGACTTTCTCTCATCTTCCCTAACTTCCTCTTCTCACCTCAAACGACTTCACCGGATATGCCTAATCCGCATCCTATTCCACACCTCCCCTCCCACTCTCTCCCCCTCCCAATCTCTCCCTTCCCACTCTCTCCCCCTCCCACCCTCTACCCCTTCCCACTCTCTCCCTTCACACTCCCTCCCTTCATACTCCCTCCCCTCCCACTCTCTCTCCCTCCCCACTCTCTCCCCTCCCACTCTCGCACTCCCCAATTTCCCCCTCCCCCTCTCTCTCCCTCCCACTCTCTCCCTTCCCAATCTCTCCCTTACCCCTCTCCCCCTCCCTCTCTCTCCCACTCCCACTCTCTCCTCTCCCACTCTCTCCTCTCCCACTCTCTCCCCTCCCACTCTCTCCCCTCCCACTCTCCCCCTCCCCACTCTCCCCCTCCCCACTCTCCCCCTCCCCCTCTCTCTCCCTCCGACTCTCTCCCCTCCCACTCTCTCCCCTCCCACTCTCTCCCTTCCCCCTCTCCCCTCCCTCTCTCTCCCACTCCCACTCTCTCCCCTCCCATTCTCTCCCCTCCCCCTCTCTCCTCTCCCACTCTCTCCCCATCCCACTCTCTCCCCCTCCCACTCTCCCACTCTTTCCCCCCTTCACCTCCTCCCACCACCCCCTCCCACTCCTCTCCTCCCTCATTTCTCCCCCCACCTCCCTTCTATTCTTCCCTCCTTTCGCATTGCTATTTACCCTATTATTAACCCTTAAAGCGCCAATGTCGATTAGATCGATGCTCCATTCCCTGCGAAAAGTGCCAGCGTCGATTATATCGATCCTCGATCTATTCCATGTTGTTTTCTTTCTAACCGCAAGATGGTGTTATCCTTCTTTTTGCGTGCTCCTAAGACTTTTCCCCGCGTATTTTGAGTATCTATGCGTACTTTATTCACCTAGGTCGAAAATGCCCACTTTCTAAAACCCTTGGTCTTTGCGTGATCGGGAGGAAGGCATTCCTGAGATTCTAGATGAATCTAACAGTAGTTATTCTATTAGTGATGGTTCAGATAGTAGTTGTTATGAATTTCCGCCTCCGCGGTTGATGTCTCATCTTTCGAAAGCAGTTCTCCTCCAAGGAAAGTGCTGCACGTCCATCGGTGTCGGAGAGCGAAGAAAGTCATTCTGATTGGGAGGACGTGTCTGCAAGGCACGAAGATGTTGCCGATAATCTACCGATTAAGTATGTACAGCTTCAAGGGCCAAAATATGCTCCACCTCCCGATTCTGCACCAATAGATTATTTTAATCTATTTTTTACGAAAGCACTCTTTTTGATGATGGTTGCCGAAACCAAGGGGTATGCAGAGCAATTTTTCGAATCAAGTGAAAGTCTTACCCAACGACCTCGTGCAAATATGTGGCAGGATACCTGTGTTGCTGAAATGAAGGCCTTCACTGCCTGTATTAACAATATGGCCATCACGTGCAAACCAACTTTATATAGTTACTGGTCTGCCAGTGGTGAAACATGACCATGTACAAGAGCACAAGTAATACATGGAGGGCATAGATATCTCGGACATTATGCTGTATAGCTATCTAGATGAGAGGGGAACTTTCAAATATTGGAAAAAGGTAGTTTAGTCTCGCGAATGCTATTGAATGCGTATATTATCTATAAGGAGGATACACCTGCAGGGTAAAAGCCTATTGAAAGACTTTAATATAACATTTCAGTCATGAATCCACTGCCTAAGGAGTGGGTAGAAGCTAGATATGTATCTGGAAGTGGCAGCAAAGCTGAGGACGAGAGCTATCCTCGTCCTTCACGTGAGTTTGGTGTTGTGTCACTTCCAAATATAAAAGATAGATTGTGTCAAGAGTGCTCAACACAAACGAAAAAGAGACGATCAATAAGTATTTGTGTTAAATAAAGCAAAGGACTACATCCTGGATGTGTCAAAAACCACAAGTGTTATTAAACAAGTTAGGAAAGTGTACAACATATCACAAATGGGCGCGTTTCGTGCAATGGAGTATTAGAAAGCAATTATATACCTGTACGTAAGGGAAATAGCCTTTTAAAGTTCTTTACTTCATCATAAATAATCCATTTTCTTCCTATTTAATAATATTACATGCATACGTAAGGAAATTAAACGTTTGTTTGGGAGATTGTTTATGTTAGCAACAATGAAGTAACCATGCAAGAAATTTTGTTCAACTCGATATAAGACTTTCTTGTTTGATTTTCTCGATAAAGGCTACTCCTACGATAAAAATGTATAAAAAGGAAAGATTCCACTTTACTAGTTCTACAAGTTTAGTTTGAAAAACATTTTGATATGATCAATATTTTACGAGATATGACGAAAATTTAATTTTTTGTCCCCAGTAAAGTGGTACCCCTGATTGGCTTACGTGATTCAGTTATGCGATTTTCTTATTATATTTGATTGAAAGTCCTTAATATCAAATTTCATGAAAATCCGTTATGTAGAAGCCGAGAACGAAAATGCGGACGGACGGACGGACAGACGGACGGACAGACGATAATAGGCGCTCACGCTGTAAGCGAAACGTACCATTCGAGAAAACCCCAAGCATAACATCATATATATTGTTTACATTGGTCACTACGACAATTCTGTCGGAAAATAACAAACGACAATTATAAAATTAATTTTATCCGTGGACATGGATAAAGGTTTTCTTTTACTAACCCTTTCGCTGATACTCCGGTATGCCACTGCATTGCCCCCAGTGCAGGGCTAGTTCTGACTCACCAGTTCCCACTTTCTTTCACACTGTTCATTCATATCTCCATGCTTATGCTTGAATTTAATTTACTGATGTAATGTTTCGAGCGGTGAAATCAGGATTCTGTGGAACGCGAACAAACGGCTGAAAAAACAGGTTCCGAAATTTTCATTTTCTTCTGTTTGGGCAGGTTTCCCTTTTCACTATCACATTCTGATATTTCACTGTAACATTTCACATTCGGTAATATTTTTCTTTTTATTTCTCTATGAAGATTGCTTCCATTTACCTAATTGACGAGCTCGCATAAAAAGAATTTGGAATTTTATCAACTTTAATGTGCGTTACACCGTTACACATTCGGTCAGCAGAGCAACGTTTGTAAGTAGCATCAATGTGGAAATGTATGTTAGAAATTTCAGATTTTCAACTTTTATACCTTCGGAGATAATAAAAAAATTAATGGGCCCCTATCTGACCATGTATAAGTTTAACAAGTTAGGAAAGCGTACAACGTATCACAAATGGGGCGCGTTTCGTGCAATGGAGTATTAGAAAGCAATTACATACCTGTACGTAAGGGAAATAGCGTTTTAAAGTCCTTTTCTTCATCATAAATAATCCATTTTCTCCCTATTTAATAGTATTACATGCACACGTAAGGAAATTAAACGTTTGTTTGGGAGATTGTTTATGTTAGCAACAATGAAGTAACCATGCAAGAAATTTTCTAAGTTCAACTCCATATAAGACATTCTTGTTTGATTTTCTCGATAACGGCTACTCCTACGATGAAAATATATAGGAAAGGAAATACTCTACTTTACCAGTTCTACAACTTTTATTTGAAAAATATTTTGATATGAGCAGTACTTTACGAGATATGACGAAAATTTAATTTTTTGTCACCAGTAAAGTGGTACCCCTGATTGGCGTACGTGATTCATTTTTGCGATTTTCTTATTATATTTGATTGAAAGTCCTTAATATCAAATTTCATAAAAATCCGTTCAGTAGAAGCCGAGAACGAACATGCGGACGGACGGACGGACGGACGGACCGACCGACGATAATAGGCGCTCACGCTGTAAGCGAAACGCGCCTAAAAACTCAAATATAAAGAAAGAAAATGGCAGAAGTACATAAATTAAAATTGACAAAGAAAAGAAATAAAAAAGAGACTGGAAAGTAAATATCAATACCCTGAAAATAGCACTTTTTCAATGCCTAGACACGTGTATCAAGATCCAATCTGTCAGCATCAGTAGGTGATGTCTTCTCTTTAGTCGATTATTCTCGCCTTAGTGTCCACACATTATTATGTATTACCTAGCGTAATTGCCCATCAATATGACGGAATATCTTTAGTTAACCTTAAAATAGTTGCCTCCCTCCACCCCCCTATCTCTCTCTCCTCCCTCCCTCCTCCTCCCTTCCCTTCCACCCTCTCCTTCCCTTCTCCCTCACTCCCTCTCCCTCTCTTAAATGTAAGAAGAGACTATTAGTCTCAATTTCGCCCTCAATAAAGTCTTTTGTCTGTCTGTCTGTCTCCCTCCCTCCATCTCTCTCCCTCTCCTCTCTCCATCCCTCTCTCTCACTCCCTCCCCCCCCTCCCCCTTACTCTCCCTTACTCCCTCTCCCTCACTCCCTCTCCCTCCCTATCTCGTATTAAAAGAATTCAAAGCACGCTTACACCCATAAGGATTGATATAATAGGATTTTGAGGTATAACAATATAACTGGTAGCCAAGGCAACATCCCGTTAAAATGGCAATATTTCCACAAAATATGTGAATTAAACGTATAACATGAGCGATTTCGAATTATATGCGAAAAATATGAACAGAATAAGAAACTTTGTAATGTTTTCTTCAAAATGGTTCAGATCCGAAGATCGTAGGTTAAATCCTTTTAATTTTAATTTCCAAAACAATAAAAGCCTGCACGCCAAAAAATGGATTTTTACATGTTACCATATGGAAAATGGAAATGTCTTCCTTGGAGTCGAACCCAGGACTTTTTTGGAGATTTACTTGCGTCATTACCTTAAGCTATGTTAATCAAGCATCCTTGCCAAATTTCAATCTTCTACCTATTCGGGAAGTTTGTTAAAACGCTCTATATCGGCCATAGTGAAAGCGTGACCAACCAACCAACAGACCTGGGCTATTATAGTATTAATAAATATGTAAGATGCTTATACTTTGATCTTTGTGCGAAAATACTCCATGGTGTTTACTTAGAAGTTTTACACAGAAAAGTAGCTCTATTTTGACAGTGAAACGACTGATGGCCAATGAAATAACCTTTGATCTCTACATGGCGCAAGGAATGATTTTCACTACGTTAAACCTTAAGGTCGAACAAATATATTTGGAGAATTTAGCTATATAGAGCCAGTGCTGTAGTGGAGGATATATGGTGGTATACGTCGTATACCCTGTGATTTTTTCGAGTGAATAGGGTATACCCTCTGCTTTGTCGAACAAATAGCTTATATAGCCTTATGAAAAATTTACAAGTCGATTGAATAAAACCACTCATACGTATTCTCCTGGCATCGTAACAACATTACTATCGTGTAATTTGCTCTAAAAATTGGGTAAGAACCCTGCCTCAAAGTTTTACCTTAGTATACCCTCTGACTTTTTTACGACTGCAGCACTGTATAGAGCTATGATTACTTCTTTAAATGAAAAGAAAAAGGCATTCGAGGTGAATATTAACAAGTAAACGAAAATCATGAAATTATCATATAGCGAGGAAACCCGGATGGATGGAGAAAGGCAGGAACAGGTGAAACTGTTTACTTATGTAGAACGGATTCTGTGGCAGGACGGAAGAAGAGATCTTGACAAGGATAGCAAGAGAAAAATAGGCATTTACGAGACGAAGAGAATTTTTGACTGACAGTTTGAATAAAGATATGAAAAAGAAGTTATTAAAAATCCTCATATAGAGTGGCAGCATTGTATTGGTGCATGACGTGGACAGTGAGAAAAGGAGATGTCAAAGGAGGTTAGAGCCGTTTATTATGTGGGCATGGCGTAGATTAGAGAAAAACAGTTGGAAAGAGAGGGAAACGAATGAGGAAGAGAAGAACTTTAAATATAGTGGTACTAACAATAGTACCAACAGTTCAGTACGAACAGAAGAAAAGGGTGAGACAAATGTCGAAAGGAAATGGTTTACCGAAATAATTTATATGAGGAAGAATGTTAGGAAAGAGGCAAAGGGGAAAGAACAGATGTTAGATGAGTAAAAAGAAGGAATTGGATAGGAGAATATTATAAGATAAAGGTTTTGGATGGTACATTACTTTACTCATTAATTACGAGTAGTACTTCTTCATCAGCGCATTTTAGTGTTTAGCACTCTCTGCAATCTTCAAATCTCCGATGCATTCTAACACTTTCTACTTTCTCATATACGAAGTACATTAAGAAAGTATTGTAATCGCGAAAAAATTCGACTTCGAGATTTTTACGGAAATATACGTTTTAGGTGTAGCTGAGTCCGAAAAAGTGGTTTTCGCAATGCCGTCTGTCTGTCTGTTATTGCATCTAGGGCCTAACCGGTAGAGCGAAAATGAATGAACTCCCGTACTTAGGCATGTTATCATACAGAGTAGAAGTTATGAAGAAATGGTAGATATTGCTCTATAATTAAGGGAAGTTTATTCTACGCATTTTTAACAAATTGATTTTCTCAAAAACGGCTATAACGATTTTGATCAAATTTCATACAGTTACTTGAGCTTACGTCTTCAATAATACCAAATACCGTAAATACCCGCGTATAACACGCAGGTAGGTTTTTGGTCTCTTATTCTGCGATTTTTTATATACCCGCGTATAGCGCGAACATTTTTCTAAAATTTTCGTCTCAGTCACAAATTTATCATTTAACTCAGTGCTTCTCAACCTTTTTTGCTCCACGGCATCACCATTCATGCTTAAGAACATCGCAGCATACAAAACCAACCCTAATTAATTTCACTGCGTAAATAACAATTTTTAAAGATAAAAACTAGCGTATCAAGTGAAAGTCGCAGTTATATTAGATTGTTACGATTGGTAAAGTAATGTGTATAATTTTACTGTACATTAAATACATACATAATTTACAAATTAAATTTCTTCGGAGTGTGCGGCACACTAGTCCCTTCCTCGCGGCACACTACTGTGCGGCGGCACACCGATTGAGAACGACTGATTTTACTCATCTATCTATATGTATATTTCTCTTACTCCGTCTGCAACAACTACATTTTTTTCTCAATAGATGGCGATACTAACTAATCATTAATGTTCTTTGTATGTAAGACATTCAGGAGCGTATTACAGAATTACTCAACTATAATTAGTGCTATATATTGTATGAGTTTCAAAGAAGCTATGTTCGATTATGATATTAAATGAAGAAGTTTATTTATTTACTGATTGTTGATAGCATCCCTACAATGAGGTATTTCTTTATTTGTGTTGAATACCACATGCGAAGAATTTATGTAGTCCTTAACTTAATAATTCATCGGAAAGAATTATTTGATGTAAAAAACGGATGAAGAGGCATATCATTTCAATCGATACATTCGGTGGGTAAAACTTTGATTCGTAATAGTTATATTATTATGTATGATTATAAGATCGGAAACTTTATGTGATATTATTAATATTAATCAAATGCGCTTCTATACCTACGTGTTTTAGAAAGTAAGGCATCAAAATGCATTCAAAATTATGTTAAGACATTTACTCAGCTATATTAACCGTAACAAACGAAGACACTCTTGATCTCAATAATCAAGTACTTAGCCATATTGATGGACCTGATGTGGTCTTTAAAAGTGAGGATAGTATTGTGAGTGATGATGCTTCTGATTAACTTGCATTCCAGGAAGAATTCTTAAAAAGCCTTACTCCAACGGGAATGCCTCCTCATGAACTAAATCAAAAAGTAGGAGCCGTCGTCATGCTCCTTAGAAACCTAATGCCATCGAGAGGACTATGTAACGGTACAAGACTTACTGTAAATCGATTACAAACAAACGTAATCGAAGCAAAGGTGACCGGTACAGAAAACTTGGATACAGTATTTATTCCGAGAATCCAACTTATTCCATCTGATACAAATCTGCCCTTCTGTTTCAAACGAAGACAATTCCCCATAAGATTGTCTTTTTCAATGACAATCAATAAATCACAAGGCCAAACGTTCGATAAAATATGCCTGTATTTAACTAAACCTATTTTTAGCCATGGACAATTATATGTTGCTCTATCAAGAGTCAAATCGTTCGATTCAATTACTGTAGTTGCGAAGAAATCTGAAATTGACAATTGTGTGTGTAAAGAAATTTTTGATTAAAATATGTTTATATAAAAAACTGCAAGAATTTGTATAATTTTAAATCAAGGTACGAGTGCATGACAAAACATATAACATCTAATGTTGCGGTATAAGGAAATTATTTTAAAGAAGCGTTTAAAAATTGCTGGATTTAAATAATGTATTGTTTATATAATTTCTATATTACATAATAAACAAAATTAATCTTATTTTATTTAAAACTTTTCCGTCATTTGTGACGGGTGCTATCTATGTAGTAGATTAAATCTTTTCAATGAGATTTTGGGGTAATATAAAAGACTTTAATATACAAATATTCCTGTATTTTCTCCGTTGAATTTCAACGGGCATTTCTACTAGTTATTATTATTATGCGTTAAATTGTCAGTATCACTGTGATATGATAAAACAATGAATTAAAACTGACATCAGAGACGGCTAGGAAAATCGCGGGGCCCGGTACTAAGTGTGCGCGCGGGGCATCTTAACGCGTCAATTAAAAAAAAATAATATTAATATCTTTTCCACAAGAATAGCATATAACAAAATAAAAAAGTTCAATTTTATATAGTGGAATATAGGTACCCCAGAGGAAAACGTGATTTGGGGTTACCATACAGTAAATTTACACTTAAAGCAGGCAAATGGCTGGTGCAGTTAATACATTATTTGACGTGCAAAATGGACATGAAGGTTTGGATACAAATATAGTTGACAATTTTAGTGTGTACATTTAGTTACAGAGACATTTTAATAGAAAATTATAATAACTAAAGAAACCTCTCACTATGACACATCGGTATTTTTAAAAAAATGCGTGTACTTTATAAGTACAATAAATATTTCTTAGAGAGCGTGGAGCCTCTTTAAGTGCGGGACCTCAGTCACCCCATATATTTTATTCTCGTAGATTAAAGTTAATAACATATATATAATCAAATTCGATTTAACTTAACGTGCTTATTATGGCCAATATGCAAATTAAATCAACCCTTCTTCTTTTTATCTGCACAAGTAATTCATTGTTTTAAATACCGCGATAAATATGTATCCTCGTATAACACGCACCCAGCTTTTCAGCTCCAAAATATCGGGAAAAAGTGCGCATTGTACGCAGGTATCTACTGTAGTTCATATTTTTCAAAAAATGATTTTAAGGCTAGTTTATTCTAGGCAACTTTAACAATAATTTGATTTTCTCAAAAACGGCTATAACGATTTTGATCAAATTTCGTACAGTTACTTGAGTATACATCTACAATAATACTACCTATCTCATTTTTCTAAATGAATGAATATAAGGCTAGTTTATTCTTGGGCAACTTGAACAAAAATTGGATTTTCTAAAAACCCGCTGATACGATTTTCATTTTCTAAAGATAACTAAACGACGCATTAATATATGAGAAAGTTTGTACAATGTATGTTGTACCGTATTTTTCGTTAACCTTTCACCATATTCTATACTGATTATGACCGTCGATATTAACTCCGCTTGTTTCAACTTTCTTCACTCTAACATTCACGTTCCTATCAGTATCCTTTCTTGACAATTTACACGTGTATCCTTTAATGTTCTAATCGGCATTACCCAATTCACCCTATAAAAGGCTTTATATAAGTCGATGAAACATAAATAGCAATATTGACTGGAACATGAAATGAATTTTTTCTGTACAGCTAAAATTGCGATTTCATTATTTCCTATGTTCTACCGTTAAAAAAAATTTCAGCATAGTAGAACGCTTAGAAGTACCTAAACCGCAAAATATTCCTTAAAATGCTTATAATTTTTAACGGCTAAGAAAATAAACTATGTTGTAATTTTCCATTTATTCTGGCGGTTTTGTGACCTAACCTATATATGTACAAAATTTCAGCTCCCCATCTATTGTAGTTTGGGTCAAACATTAGTATCCTCCTGTATCCTATTATCCTATATCGTATATCCTCCTCCTCTGTAAGAAGAATAGAATGATTCCTTCTCTTATTTTTAGTAGGAACCATTAGCTTCATTTGTGAACTGCATACTGTAAGGTACTAAAACTATTTTTTTTAAATTATAATGATTACAAAGTTAATTTTATTGCGAGTTGGCTTATCACCTATTAGTTAGGGTTCCGGGAGAAAAAATAATATTAAATTACAATTAGCTTTCTTAACAATTAATCGTATTTGCATGTAACAGTCCCTTTCCGAACGTACTGCATTCAAATATAACGATAATTGTATTTCCTATCATATATATCACTATCGCCAAATCCAACTTCATTTCTTGTGTAATTATGCCTCGCTGAAATATTTACTTTTATGTCTTGTAAGCAAGAAACTCGTGAAAAAGCAACGTACAGTTGTCCATGATTGAACACTGACTGGTAAATGTACACCAGAATCGTGAGCCTATTTACGTTAATACACATTATAATGCAGAATATAATTATTTTACTTACAAAAAATGTAAGATTCCAGTATTCGATAGACGAAAGAAGGTTCAATTACTTTCATTAATAAACGCTTCCTGAATAATAATCAGTATCTATTTACATTTCTATCCATAAACATCGATCGTTTCGTTGCATAAACAAAAGTGCGAAGCGAATAACGATAAACTTTCGTCTATTTGTAAGCTTCATTGAAGCTAATTGAATCGGAGTTAACAATGACGGCCACCTTGGCAACGCCCGAAAAGAGTACGAAAAATCCACAAAATTTCGAATCAAATAGCGTATTTCTGAAAACTTCGACAGTGTAAAATGTAAACTTTGCCGTAATAAGATAGTATAGAGTTTTATTCGTCGAATAAAGCAAAAGCGAAAAAAATCGGTCTATATTTACGTATTTTTATGCCTGAAGGAAGAATACCTTGCAAGTCAAGAAATGGATTCGTACGTGTTATCTTATGGGAAAATGTTAATCCCCTATATTAGCAGCACTGATTAATCCCGGTTGATCAAACTTTGACCATTCACTAAGTTAGGATGTAAGGAAGAATCGTACCAAATTTGGTTATTCTAGCTGTTATCATTTAGGAGGAGTTCCATGAACAAACACACAAATACACCCTCAAATATATTATAGATAAGGATTCCGTGGCTTCACAAAATTTGGGAACCCTTTAGCTATATCATAGTACAACTGATTTCAACCAACGACGTTAGCATATGCTGAAGTCATAATCCTAACACACAAAATACGTAACTTATTCTCAAAAACACAATAGTTATTTTATTTAGTATTGTAAAACTGTCTTTTATTTTAAATATAGTGTCGTCACTTATAAATTATACGAATTTACACTGATCCACGTAAGAATTTAAGTGTTTTTCAGTTAACATGTTGAAATATCATGACTAAATCTAAGGAATTTTAAAGATTAATTGAACCCTCGAATGTAATATAATTACAAATATCTCTGCGAGATTTAATTTAAGACATCGTTAGATTGCGATCTTCATTATTAATATCTCAACCGTTTGTTGCACCTCGTGACTTTCTAATTTTATTTTTCATTTTGTAAAAGCATTGTATATTATTTGAATGTAGGAACGATCGTTTTTTTTGGTTTTCTAATATTAAGTTTTTCTTTGAAAACTGCCTATATCGGATAAAAAATCAGAAAAATGAATTTCTTTCTTAAAAATGCGCGTCAGTTTGCGTTGTCATTAATAATAAAAAAATTAAAGCTAACACTGAAAAAAAAGATGAATGATTCTGTCTTTTAGATACCATGTCATATGTCATCGCTACTGTCTGATGACGATAAATCATTTTCGGTTAGGAAACTCTGCTACTTCGTCGTCCTTGCCAAAGAAACCATCCTCGGAATCGTATGAAAGAGGCTTCAGAAGGGTCTCTTTTTAAAAACCACTCGCGTTTTTTTTTTACTTTTTAGATAGAGTAATGAGCGCGAAAATTATGCTACATATTAATCCATCATTTTTGTATACGTGAGCGCGATCTTAAGTGTGCGTGTATTGTATTCGGAAACCTGACAATTCGACATTACAAGTTTATCGAATATATATATATATATATATATGTTAATTGAAAATAAGTTTTATCTCCCGGGAATTTTTTCTAGGCATTTCCTATCCTTTGATGTAACTTGGTATTCTGAAGCACATATAAGATATGAATTTCGACCATGTGAACTTTTGTCAACCTCTCTGGATCGATTTGTAATTTATATAATAAAATTAATCATAAGAACTTGTTTGTTCTTTATGTTAAAGTTCGATTTGTGTTATAAAATAGCAATAGTAATAACTTTATATCTTCTCGTTTCTTCATATCAAGGTATACAATACGATTAATTAATTCTCTTCCTTTCTCTCTCTCTCATTCCATTTCCAATTTTAAAGCATTCCAACATTTAAATGCGTTAGACTCATTTTCATACTACCATAATTACTCATTGCTAAAATCTTGAAATTTTTCCATTTTTATCTGGCATACACCGAATATTTAAGATTATTCGACATCGATTCGGATTTTCGCTTTAATAAAAAATACTTCATTCTTTCGCCTGCAAAATTGTTACTCTCAAGTTCATATCTTGATTATAATAAATTTATTCTAATAAAGTAACTTAATGGATATAAATGGCAACGCATTGCGTTTATAATGGGAACATTTTTATTGCAGAAAGATAATTCATGATGTATTCCACATTTAAAAGTCTCTAGATGTTTGCTGGTGCACTCACGTTTTTGTCTAAATAAATTTCAAGTTTCAGATTCTCACCTACCTACCATTACCACACCGGTTTGACGTAACGCACGCAGTCATGCTAAAAAAATTAATATTAAAATTCCCAATAAGCAGTTAACTCGTAGCATTTCATTAATACGTGGAAAATAGAAGATAGACTCCTCATTTAACATGAAAATGTGAAGATTTCTAAAGAGATTTTGGTAATGGATTAGGATTAATGAACGTAATTTGATAATTTTGGTACTTGAATTTCAAACGCGAATATTTCGCTGCTAGTGTACGGTCTGAATTCCCCTCCCCCCTCCCCCCCCCTACCACCCCCCACCACACTAATGGATTGGCGGTGCAATATCACATCAATGGATGCTTCGTTAGCGAAATCCTAGTTAATGGTGTAATTCTTGTTGTTTCTTGTGTTTAGGAGCTAGGTCAGGTTCTACCTTAAATAATTTTTCATATTCTGCTGCCGTTTTTGTTACCATAAACAATCTGCAAGTGTAAAAATTTTTATAAAAGTTTTTCCCGGTGCTTATTATTGGACGGGAAATATGGAAAAGTTGATTCACTCTGATCCGTAATTTCGTGCAACAGAAATTACTCTGCTTCGGAATGCTCTCGGAATTTTTACTAAAAATGGAAAATATCCTTCGTTCGGAAATAAGGCTTGGATAGCGTTTCTATTTAATCCGTTCTCTTTGTTCCTACAGAATAAGAAAGAATTTCCGGGTGCAAATGATTCAATTGCTCTTAAGAATTTTGAAAGAAATGTGAATGAGATCTATGGATATTTATCCAAGAAATGCATGCAATATACTTCGGATCGTCCATTTACAATAAAGGAAAACACTGCATCTATATCAATTTAGGAAGAAGTACTTTTCTAATGTTTACGCCAGGGAAGGATTAACAAATTTTCCGCCCTTAGACAATATAAACTTTGTCACCCCTGTTCATATATGAAATATTTTAAATCGTTTAAATAAAAAATATTTGAGCCAAATTACTTTCTATAATTTATTTTCATTTGCAATTCAACACACTTTAGTATAATAAGTAAGTAATATTATTAAATATCATTATTAAGTATTAAGTTATAATTTTTAAAAATGCCCCCTTAAAAATTTTCCGCCCTACGCAAGTGTCTAAAGTGCCTATCCGTAAATCCGTCCCTGGTTTACGCAATGACGGTGAATTGAATAGGAGCAAACAAGAGCAATCTGAATATCAGGCGCATGCGCCATAGACATTTTAACGTGCATTTCATGTATGCCCAAAACTAATAAATATTTAAGAGAAAAGTTTTGAATTGAAGTTAAATTTGACTTGTGCGCTTAACTGAATCATCCGAGAAATTACTAACGTAGTGAGTCATTAATTTAATACTTTTCCCTTCGAGAAGCAATGAGGGAAATATACTGTCTGTTATGGCGGGGTGATAAATATCGTCGAATTAAGCGGTCGAACTCGCAGCTATTAGCGCGACGAACTGTCTACGGCTGATTGTGAGACCGCAATATGAGATTTAGCAATGGCGACTTAACCGAATGTTTGAGTACCATATTTGATTATCTATAGATAAGGCTACTTACGACATAGAATGACTAAAATTTTCACTTATTAATTTGAATTTAAAGCCGTAAGTCACTGAGATGGCGGAATAATATTTAACTAGACAGCTCATTGTAAATTATGTTCCATCATTTATGAAAATAACTCACGTAACTTATTAAGATTTAATGAGATACGAAAAGATCGTGTAGATAGGTATACCATCCGTGTGTATATTTTCCGCCACTTTTAACATAAATTCTCTTCGCAACGAGAAGAATAAAATGATATTAGAGGACGATATGCTTCAAGAAATATCAACTAAGTCTAGTGAACGATTTAGTGTGAAATTGTTAAAATGCTATGAATTGTGTATGACTTCGAATGGGGCAAAAACATGGTCGCTAAGGAGAAATCATGTAAAATATATGGAAAGCTTCGAAATGTGGACATGGAACAGAAATATGATTATAAAATTCACACATTGGATCAGAAACGAGAAAGTATTAAATAAAACGAAGTGATAACTAAGTACGAGTAATAAGCTTCCATTTTAATAATAAAAGCGACCGGTGTCGACAAAGAACTAGTCATCATCAGACAGTTTTTCTTATTGAAGTAGAACCTTGTTACTTAGTTATCTCTTCGTGGTATCTACGATGGAGTTCCACGAAATTAAGGCTTCAAAAATCAAAGAAGTGCTCAGAATAATAGAAGAAGATGAGCGAAATATTTATAGAGACTATAAGATAGAGGAAAGCGAATTGAGTTGGACATTACCTTGGGAGAGAGAGAGAGAGAGATAGGGAAACTGTAAGGAATAAGAGAAAGAGGTAGAACAAGTTTTCAGATGCTAGAGGAGTTGAATGGGAAAGAGAACTATCTAGACATGAAGATGGCGGAAATAGTGGTACTTTACCATTAATCACGGCTTTGTCTACGAACAGATGATGATGATACTTTCGGTCTCATAATGAGACTATACTTTCGAGTTAACTCGATTCTGCATGATAATTTTCCTTCGTATTAGCACGGTATATCGGGAGTTAGCGAACGCATGCGAGTTTTATTTCTGTAACCGTTACTAAAACGGTCGCTCGTTGAGAAATCCCTAAATGGTGAATGTAGTCAAAACGATGCAATCTGCTGGTTTGTTTTCCGAGATTGTTTCACTCATCTCCGTTGAGGTTAGTAAAGGTAACAAGATTTATAACACATGACGTTGATGTAGTCCCTAAGGAAATACCCGTGGGCCTCAGGTCGTAATAATGCTGCAAAGGGCTAGAAACTGAACGTTCACTGACTGAGTTCCTGCGCGCTGTATCATATCTTTTGGAACCAACTGCAAAATAGTCTTCGTCAGTTTCAATTCAAGAATGTATGATGTGTTATTACTAGGTTCTACCATTTTATAATAAGTTAACTAGATTCAATTCATTCGGTGTAAACGGCATAATTTAATTAGAGATTTTTCAGTTATGAACTGAAGCTCGATTAACAGCAGTGGTTCCATTTTTTTATCCGTGAAGCCATCGTTTCAATTGCAGCCATGCGTTCCGAAATGAAAGAATGCAAAAACGAGGTAAAAACGCCATAAAATCGATTTTAGTAAATCGAGTGCTGCGGCTAGCACTGGATATGGGACATCAATTACGTTCGGAACCGACGCAGTGTCCATTTTCATTTGAAAAACAAGCAATCAAGAAGAGGATTTACTTTGAGCCGTTTGTCATCATGACGAAACGTAGTGTTGAGAACAATTACATCATAAATTCAGAATCGCGAAGCCGTGTTTAAAAATGAATTTATTATATGCTTGTTTGTAAAACAAATTCAAAATAAAATAGCTCTTCTAAGTTAAATGCATTATGCAACATTTTAGGAGTGGCCACATCACAGAGAAGTTCCGCGTCAGTTTATCAAATAACGCAGCATTTTGACAAAATGGAACACAACGATTCACATCGAAAATTTAGTTTTTATGTTGAAACTTCAAGTTGAGCACATGACCTAGATTCTAATAAACAAAAACCGAGCCATTTCTTTCCAGATACCGATAAAACGGATAGGGACGGAATTAATTCACTTACAACCGAAATGTATTCGATTTTTATCCAGTTTCTCGTCGACTTCGAAAGACTCTCGAAATCAATTTCTTTCTTTACCATAAAGGCATTCGCGGGTGTAACGAGGAGTAAGAGCCTTCTGCTTTACTTTTGATGCATCCGCAAACGTTAAACTAAGCGGCGAATAGATAGCGCGCAGAAAAAAATAAAATAAAAATTCCGGAAAATATCCCTCACGAGCTTGGAATCGCTTTTAAAATCCGAATCGCATTATCGGGTGAGTTTTGAAAGGGAGTTTTCGATGGGAAGATTGTGGAGCGCGCATGAAGTGGAGTGGGTTGAGGGGAAAGGAGGTGCGAAGAGGGGAGGGAATTGTAGGGAAGGAATGGGAGAAGGTAGGGGAGGAAAGGAGATAATAGAGAGAGAGAGAGGGAGGGAGGAGAGAGAGAGAGGGCAAGGAGAAGATGGAGTCAGAAATAGGGGGAAAGAGGAGGAGAGGGCGGGAGGGGCCTGGGAGTTTGGGATTCGGCTGAATTTTTCATCCGGGAAGCGAACGTGAAATCGAGTTGCCTCCCGCGTAGCGGATCCCTGGGCCATTTAAAATACTCGGGACACTTCCATTTTTCAGAGCCTTTAAAAATCACCCGCCGGCGCTCAAATAGATAACTGCGTTGTCAATGCGACCAACATAAATAACAGCATGTCGTACTTTGAAATAGAGTATATGCTTGATTGCGAAATTCCGTTTTTCCTATAAGGTTAGATGAATTAGAATACCATACATTTGTTTTCCTCGAATGAAATTGCACATTTCTAATAATAATGTAGTATACATAGGGTGGCTTCCATTCAGGGTACGCTGAAAATAATAAAAATTCTAAAAATGTAACGCATAAGATAAAGTTAATTGTATGCTCTAAATTTACATGAAAAATGTTAAATAGGTCCGCAGAAAACGAATCGAATACTATTTCCGCAATTCTGAAGATCATAAAAAGCAGGTTTTATCAAATGGAACGCCTTTTTAAGCAAAGCGATATAAATTTTCTTCGGAATCTTTTATATTAATTTTGTTGTTCGTGTCTGTGTCCGCAAATACTAACCATGGAAACAAATAAACAACTATACAGTAGTATCTATAAATCAAAGTGTTTGTATGTATGTTATTCTATAACTCAGCAACTACAGCAGGTAGAAATAAGAGAAGTTGGTCATTTTAAACGGAACAAACAGTTAAGTGACGTAGTCTGCTTTTTAAAACAATTTGATTGACCTTTCTAATTTTTAAAAATATTTTCTTTTTTCTTTTTCTCCATTTGAATAACATATGGATGAGTGCAGCTTATTTTCCATTTTAATTTTGAAATTATTTAGAAACATTGTACAAACTTGAAGTTTTTTTCCTTCATTCATCAAAATACCAAAATATGGACTCATTTCCTTCGTTTTTTCTTTATTCTTCGGTTAAAACTTTGTACTATCTTATTGTTGTGATGTTTACATGTTACACGGTACCGAAGTTTTAGATTCACTAAATCGGTTGAAATTGAACGGGAACTTCCGCTAGCATTACCAAGGTTCACTTAATATACTACTCGGAAATTTAAATTATCAACTTTTCAAGAATTTTATTTTCGATACTTATTTTCATATAATAAATAACACCCTTGTATATTATTTTCCACGAATTCCTTACGGACGCGTAACTGCGTTTGTCACTCGAGGATGAAAACGTCCTCTCATCAATCGCCAACCTATCGCCGCACATTTTTCGTCCCGTCCCCAAAGGGAAACTTTTCACGCGTAACATTTACAA
Organism: Uropetala carovei; assembly: GCA_036926305.1. Classification (NCBI taxonomy): domain Eukaryota; kingdom Metazoa; phylum Arthropoda; class Insecta; order Odonata; family Petaluridae; genus Uropetala; species Uropetala carovei. The sequence goes on from JAXCHB010000092.1 coordinate 398,581, forward strand.
GCCTTTCCAGAATCACGCTGTCGGCGAAATCCCATCAAACCTTCCCAAAAGGTATGGAGAACTCTTCAAACTCTCTTGTGTTGAAGGAGGAGCGAGGAAGAGATGTTTCGAATGAGGAGCAAATAAAGGGGAAGGGGAGGAGACAGCTGGTGGGGTGGGAGACGGGAGAGGGGAGAGGGCGGGAGGGAGAGAGAAAGAGAGAGAGAAGGGGGAGTGGAAGAAGTTAGTAGGTGAGAGAGCGTTACCAGAAGAGGGAGTTAAGTTGCTAGAGAGAGGAGAGCGGTTGGCCCGGAGATGATGGCGCCCCTAAAGGAGGAGGAGAAGGCATTCTCCTCCCCTCCCTATCGTGTCAGGAGGTCGGTTTGCTTTCTTGGGCTCGGTGCGGGTGTTTGGATATTTGCATGATTACACCCTTCATCCGATCCCTTGCAGAGTGAGTGGAATATGTAGGATGGAGGAGCCAAGCTTACTAGAATGATCGAGAGAGAGAGAGAAAGAGAGAAAAAAGAGAGAAAGAGAGAAAAAAGAGAGAGAGAGAGAGAGAGAGAGAGAGAGAGAGAGAGAGAGAGAGAGAGAGAGAGAGAGAGAGAGATAGAGAAGGGAGAGTGAAATTGAGTTTTGGGGATTTTGGTGGGCACGAAAGGGTTCGGTTTGAGTTGGCGTTTATGTGGAAAGAGTTCCTTGCAGTTCGACATCTCTACGACGAAGTTCTTTTTCGTTTTTGTCGTTCGTTTTATAACGCTTCACTTCACGTGTTATAAAATGAGCAGGCTGACTGACACATTTTACCACTAGTATTTCAATATGTTGCTCCTCAGTTAATCGTACTTTTACTCTCTCATACGACTCACATAAAAAGTATCGTGGCAACGTACAAATTCCAGATTTTTATGAATATGCCCGTTTTAGATGGAACATAGCCCGAAAAAGGGACTGTAATTTTATCTTTCCGTAGTCTGTCAGCTATGCGCGACTTAAGAGGATTCATTAACGTTAACATTTACATTAAGCCGCCAGAAGCGTTTGGCAGGGGGTGTCACAGCACCAAATGACCTTTAAATAATGCCTCTGTTGGACTGTCTTATCGAATCTAGGAAAAATGATCTGTAGTATTTCTCCGTTCTAGCAATTTTTTCGACATATTTTCTCGTACGATCTGATCTAACATTACGTTCTCTAACACCGATGGAGACGACTATGCCGCGTACGTCTTCAACGAATTCGGAGCTTTTAAATTTTTCGAATAGTTTCCTTTTGTATTCAATTCTTCTACTCTTCAACGTCTGCCATTTCAGATCTCTCAATATCTCTGATACACTCGCATCATACCGATATTCTCCCTTTACAAATCTAGCCGCTCTACGCTGAGCCATTTCGAGCTCCCTAGTTAGGCCCTCCTCGAAAGGGTCCCAGATGGCGCAACAGTATTCCACGACGGGTCGTATTAAGGAAAAGTATGCGATTTCCTTAACATTCGAGGGTCATCCCCGCAGGACTCTAGAGCAGGGCTGTCACCAATTTTTTTTCTAAATCCTGTTACCCACATCAGAATATCCTGTAAAATCCTGTAATATTTAATATCTTCGTTTTTTGATGCAAAGTGTACAAATTTATGCTTTCAATATTTTCAGCATAATAGAATAATTTACAACTGTTAATGCATAGCCCTGTAACTTAAATGTAATCATGCTTTTAATGAAATTTACCCTGCATTACATATCAACTGTGTTGGCATAGAAAGTTTTAAAAAATGTGTTCAAGTTTAAAGATACAATAAATAGCACAAATGCATTGAAAACAATAAGTAACCATATGCCTAGTTTACAGGAAAGGCCTTAGATTAGGAAATCTGCTAAACTAATTTTCACTTACGATTACGATTTAAAAAAGCCGACAAGGAGGTTATTAGTTAATATAACTTCGACTATAAGTAAATAAGCTATAAGAAAGGTTAACAAGTAATGTAAAAGAAACGTTAGTTCTACTTAACAGTACGGCTACTTCTACTCTAATGTTACTGCTGCAATTGTCGCTCGTATATCCTCAGGACTCCGCTGGAGGAAGTGAAAGACACGTCCGTACTCATCGACAGCCAGGTAGAGGGTGAGTTAACATGAAGAAATTTCGTGTTTATATTTAACATATCTCGGAATGGAAGACTTGTCTAAATTATGCGTATCGTGCAACAACGAGTGAAATGTATTCATCTAGATGTTCACAAAATATAAATTTACTCAAAAATGGTTGTACGTTGATTGAACCCGTCAATCTGTGTAACTTAATTTCCAATGTTGAGTAATACGCATAAACACCGCCGTGATTTCACTATTTCATAAACAGCAATCTGTACGAAAAAATGTAAATCGGGCCTGATATAACCAGCGATACTATTGAATGGACAATAAGCCCGTGGATATGATAAAGCTAACGCGAGTCGTTTAGTATCCACTTTTTCGAAAAGGCTATCATACGAACAGCAAACGTTGGATATAAACTACGAATTATATAAAAATCAGTCACTTCCAGCGCATTTTTAACGATTTAAAATTAAAAATAACGTTAAATTTACTCTTACGTGTATTAAAGTAACGATAAATGTTATAGAATATTTGAAAATCGAAAAGATAAACCCCTAGATGTGTTAAGAATTACATTATTTGGTCTATATGTAAAAAAAAGTACACCTAGTTTGTTCTAATTTGATGGCTAGCGATGAAATGAATATCAGTGACTGGATGAATTTTTTAAGATTGCATGAAAGGAAAATGTAATCATAACCAATCACTTTGAGAGTGGGAGAGGGGGGAGGGGAGGAGGGGGAGGGGAGGAGGGGGAGGGGAGGAGGGGGAGGGGAGGAGGGGGAGGGGAGGCGGGGGAGGGGGGGGGAGGCCGTGCAACGGGATAAGAGGAGGAGGGAGAGTAGTGGGAAGAGGGGAGTGCAACAGCCCGGTTGGAAGCAGTTGACGGCGAGGATGAAAAGAAAGGTCGGGGGAGCTCTTAAGCTGCCGGTCTTACGAGAGGCGCGGTCGGGCAGACGCCATTTGCAAGTGTTGAGAATACGGCGAAAATTTGCCAGAGGCTTTCCAGAAAATTAAGTAGTAGGAGAGTGGATAAAGGAGTAAGAGTGATCAAGTGGAGCATAGGGGAGGGTGAGGGAGGAGAAGAGAGCGTAGTAGGGATAATGGAGGGGAGCAGAGGGGTGTAGAGGGGAGGGAAGCATAGGGGATGAGGACATATGAGTGAATGGAGAAGGACGTGGAGTGAGCTAGCAAGTGGAGTGAATATGTGGAAAAGGAGTGGGTGATGATTTCGGTGAGATGGAATGAGATGGGAGAAAAGGTGACATGATGAAGAAGAAGGAGGGAGAAAAGGAAGGAAGGGAAATAGACGAGGCTGAAGGGAAAGGGGAAGAGGACCCATTACGAGAGATATAAGCGCTCCCCTTACCCTCATTAACATTTCCAGTCCATGCACACCACTCCTGAATTCACGCATAGCTTTTCCTCATATCATTTATATTTAGGAATATGTGCAAGGAAATAATTACATTCAATCACTGGTAGCATATTTTTCTCAATAAAAGACCATGTATTTCCGCATTTTGAAAACAACCCTCGATAAAATCACAATCCCGTGAATGAATCAAGAGAAGAACATAACATTACTGTATTTTTACATAATTCTAAAACCTAAGGAATAAAACCACTGGTGTAAAATAATGAAGTTTTTTCTCAAATATGCATTTTATAGACGATAGAAATTCTTTTAAAATTCAAAATCGGTTTATTTTACGAATCAGTGTTTTGTTTATTTTGACGTCAGATTGCACCTTGGTCGAATTTGGAAAAGGTGGCGACATTGACACGTTCTGCTCTCCAATTTTCAGACTAATGAAACATTCACGTTCAATCGACGAAGGAAAACACATTTTCAATTAGTCCAAACCTATATCGACGTGAAATTTATATAAATAATAAACTCATCCCATTGAGGAAAACGCATGCTCTGAAAATGCACGATGACGTTGAAAAAACTATTTACATTGAAACAACGGTTAATTTAATTTGATTTATTCAAGTGTTTATAATTTTCTTAAATTACCATAAAAAGGTTTTAATTTTCTAACATTTCATCTTGTCTCGCTTTATAACTAGACGCTAGGTTCATCATATTACCGAATAAATGAAAAGTGCAACACTTGCGGGGTCATGCTATGACAATGAATAAAGTATCCCTTTATATTTTTTCGCCCAAACCCCTATATGGATCTCTAACTAATCGAAAACAATTTTACTTCAATATGTAATGTTTACACTATAATATACCGCAGTTGCGTTTACACTGCTTGAAGATTGATTAAAATTAGTCATATTTACGTAATTATTACGTTGTTAAGAAACAAATACCGTTTTTGTGAAAAGGTGTAATTAAGATCTCATAACCTTCAGAATTTATTATAAATAATCGATAAAACACGTTACTTGTGTGAATTTATGTTTATTGCTGTCCCAGGCAACGCCTCATATTCTGGTTTAAACACAACCGCTGGCGAGACATGCATTCGGTATAAAATTCTGTATGATTTCAAAACAGGGATTAAGGTTACTGCAACCGCGAAGAATATCCGATAAGTTTATGGAAATGTTCTGAGTATCCGCAAATATCAGCGATGGTTCAAGAGATACGGTTCCAGAGACCTCAGTTTCGGTGACTGCTCTGATAGAGGCCGCCATATTGATGTTTATATGGAATCATTGAAAAATCTCACGTACCCATGAAGTTAACTTAACATTTAACACCTCGAAAGAGCCAGTGGGAATCTATTTCCAAAAATTTGGAAAATTCCTTAAAGAGGGTGTTTCGTCGCCTCATATACTCCTCCTCGATAATCTTCTTCAATGGCTGACCACTGTGCCTTCACCTTCTTGGGTTCCAAACAGGAGAACCGTTTCTCGATCAAGGAAAAGTTGACTCTTTGTGAGAGCACCGAATGTAAAAAATAAACAACGGCTTACTGTTAGTCGTGGTCAGATAGCTGCCCTGAAACAAGGCCTGCATACGCAGAAGACAATGTTTTGAATTTAGTGGTACACTAGAAGAGCGATACACTTTGAACTCTTGGATCAGCAATTATCGAATTTTTCCTTTCCTTGTGCCGCAAAGTGGCCTGACAGCTACCCACTATATTTTATAAACAAAAATTGGTTGAAAATAAAACCCATAATTTATTATTTTAATAAGATTTAAGGACCTTTTTTTTACAGAATAATACGAATTCAACTGAAAAAAACTGGGCAGTAGAGGAGATGCCATCACTTTATACCTCGATGATTAAAGAATTTTCCGTTAATATATCACATCATTCGTCAGAGTATGGACTTAAAGTCGACCATAGTAATGTGAGCGGTGAGAGAGAGAGAGAGGGTGAGGGAGAGGGAGGGAGAGAGAGAGAGAGAGAGAGAGAGAGAGAGAGAGAGAGAGAGAGAGAGAGAGAGAGAGAGAGAGAGGGGGGGGGGAGGGAGAGAGAGAGAGGGAGAGAGAGAGAGGGAGAGAGAGAGAGGGAGAGAGAGAGAGGGAGAGAGAGAGAGAGGGTGACGGAGAGGGAGAGAGAGAGAGAGAGAGAGCGACGGAGAGAGGGAGAGGGAGAGAGGGAGAGAGGGAGAGGGAGAGAGAGAGAGGGAGAGGGAGAGAGAGAGAGAGGGAGAGAGAGAGAGAGGGAGAGAGAGAGAGGGTGAGGGAGAGGGAGAGAGAGAGAGGGTGAGGGAGAGGGGGAGAGGGAGAGAGAGGGAGAGAGAGGGAGAGGGAGAGAGAGAGAGAGAGAGGGTGAGGGAGAGAGAGAGAGAGAGAGAGGGTGAGGGAGAGGGAGAGAGAGAGAGAGAGGATGGTGTGAGCAATGGTTGCGAGTCGCTCTCAAAGCAAATTTACGCTTCCAGAAGGTTTTACCTCATTTTCAGGATACCTGCACTGAGGGTAAATGAGAGATTGGGCAGAAGGGAAAAGAGAGCGAAAGGAGGGGTTGGGGAGCAGGAAGGTATTCTGCAAAGAATAAAAGGCAGGGCCTGTTGCTCGCAGCGGCGGAGAAGGATTCATCCCCCCGGGAGGAAGAGCTCCCTCTCCCGACCGCAAAACCCACCTGCAAAACCCCACACACTTTGCCGCCTAACCCTTCCGCTCAGAGCGACCGGAGTTGCCTCCGAGGGTTCCACGCCCCAAATTCCGCCCCCGCACTCCACCCACGAGACTCCTAGCCCACGAAACAACCCGACACAACTCTGAAACTTGATATCGAACCCTTTCTAAGCCCGTGGCTTCTAGATCAACATCTAGATTCATAAAACCTGATCTAATTTTTCCGAAAAAATACGGCTCACTCCACTCGATTGCAAAATCCATACCGTGTATCCCCGAAACGAAACCAACAAAGAGTTAACGTGTGGTGGGCCGTAATGAACATAAATTTAATTTACTTTTACAAATATATTTGTAGTGAAATCCCCGATGGCAAGTTAATCATTGCATTTATCATTTTAAATTTCTTAAATACCTGGTTTAAAAGAAAAAATACTGATTTCGTAGTAGAAGATATATTTACCAATAATCAAATCGCTCAACTACTTGAGAAAAAGTTAAAACAAGGAATCCGAGGAATGCGTTACAAAATAATAAAGAGAATGGAGTTATACAGATCACATTCAGATAGAAAGTGTTTGGGTATGTTTATGGATATTCGTAGCAGTTCCAGCGGATCTTTGAATCAAGCATTTCATTCATAATGAAGCGGATATTGTGTGAAATGGCCAGTGTACCATCAACGGCATTTTCGATAATAAAATGTAAATTTTCGACATTCTGGTCACATTTCGCTGTTGAAAATCGTCTTTATATCTTATCAACACCAGCAATTTTGTCTATTTCAGAAAATGTTTAACAGATATTTCTGGAAGACTGTCTTACAACTCAAACGATTCCAGTAGGTACAAATAATAATTTGATCCTATTTAGAATTCAGTGTGTATGAACGATTATTTTTTTCGAACAAAGGTTGAGTATGGTGCTTATTTATACGAAGGCTAAAGGAAGCCTTGGAGGATGATGAGAGAAGGATTCGAATAATCAAACCTGCCAGAGGAGACGGCTGAATGAAACTAGGAACTAATTATCGAGGAGAATATAAACGTGTATCGAATAGCTAGAGAAAAGAAAGCTCGGTCCGTTTTGTCATACCACCAACACAGGACGAGGGATAAAACCAGTTGTTTCTTAAGGACAAGGCGTGAGGCTAATATCCTTTATCTCCCTTTCACCCAGCACTCTCTCCTACCCCGTATCCCTTCCTTCGTTATTCCCCTCACCTTCCCCTCCCCACACCTCCCCCCTCCCCCCACACCTCTCTCTTCCATCTGTCTCACCGTCATCATCAAGAGTCAAGCTGTTCCGACCGGTATATGTCTGCCCTCGATTTTATTGGCGCAAGCAAGAAAGCACTCCGGTCACTTCAGGAAAATCGCTGAGCAATCGGCGGAGATGATTCTTGGGTGCACCTGTGCGACCTCGTAATAAGTCCCTTTCCTCGGAAGAGAGAAATGAAACGGACTGTAATTGGATCCAAGATCGAAACTCGCAGGAACATACGAGGAAAACTCAAGAAAATGAAGAAATAGGAATGAGCGATGGAAAGAAAACTCTTATTGGTCAAAGTAGAGAACTGTGCGTCTTCGAATCCGATTGAGATTCAATGTTTCAGAGCGTCGGTCAGTTACAGAAGAATCGCAACGAGGATAAAGGACATTTTATCGAACATGCTCTCTTCATATCTCTAAGTTCCTCTCTTTTATTTATCCGATTCTATCTCTGTGTGCAAGTCTTCAGGCCACTCTCTCCCTCTCTTTCAACTTCCCATTAGATATTTACCGGGAGACATTATAATTTGCTTCTTTATGCTCCCGTAACCAATTCATACTTCCCTCGTTTGGATCGAAAGGAACTGAGCAAACAGATATAGAAGATTCGCCCATAGAAGAACGGAGAAGGACGAGAGAGAGAGAGAGAGAGAGAGAGAGAGAGAGAGAGAGAGAGAGAGAGAGAGAGAGAGAGAGAGAGAGAGAGAGAGAGAGAGGAGCAGAAACAATTGAGGGAGAGGATTGCTGGGTAAGATGTGGCGAATGGTTTGAGATACGAATAAAGGGCAAAGAAGAGGGATGACGCAGGAGGAATGGAGAGGGAATGGATGGGAAGGAAGGAGGTAGATGGGAGAGGAGGGTGATAAGGGACGAGTATGGGAAGTTTCGTTGTTATGGTGATGAGGGCGGATTAGAGTGAGACGTTGGTAGGAGGAAGGATGGATGGATGGGAAGGGAGGAAAGAGGGGAAGGGAGGAAGGAGGGGAAAGGAGGAAGGAGGGAAAGGGAGGAAGGAGGGGAAGGGAGAGAGAGAGAGATAGAAGGAGAAGAGCCGAAGAAATAAGTCCACGAGTTAAAGAGAGTGGATGAAGTATAAGGAACCGTGGATATACAACGCTCATATTTGATTCGTGTTCGTCATATTCCTGTGTATTAATTGCTGATTACTGTGACCATGAATCTGCTTTTTAGCAATGCAACTCTTTAATGTGTCTTAAGAGAAATTTGGAGAAGAAACGCTTATAGAAAAGATCTTTCCACTCATTCTCGATCAAACTAAACAAATAAAATTTGAAGCTGCACGCCGTCTACATCGAAGTCATGGGTTCGTTTCTAGGAACGTTATTTTCTCATTTGAAATTTTATTTTCTTGTTATCAATTTTTGAATAAGAGTGAAATCGTCAATAATTCAGTTTTTAACCCAAACAGATATTGCCTGCTAGCGAAAGTACCCGGAGTTGCCCGGGACCAGATGAAAAACAGCATTTATAGAATTAAACACCCTCCCCTCCCAAAATATTTTATCGCCTATAGGATAAAATTATATAGCTATGTGAAGTTTCGTGGCGTTATATTCAAAAGTGTGGATTTCTATAAAGAACAAACATTATCAGAATTTCACTTTTATGTATAAGACTTTTGCTTGAAAATCTTTCATCGTCAAGGTGATCTGAATCGTTGTGTTCTTCTAATTGCGAATGATTGATTGTGATTATAAATGTGTCACACCTGTGTTAAGAATTCGCATATAAACCATAGCATCGAACGGTTATGTAAAATTTCGGTCCTGTTCCGGTTTCGCTCCAGCAACAACCAGTGAAACCGGTTCGATAGGGTTTTTCTCCTCTCCTACTTCGAATATTCTGAAAAAATTTCAATAGGATTAAAATAAAACTGTTAAATGATATTTTTATACAAATAAAACAAACCTTCGCTATCACCAGTTAATAGGCAAAAATATATTATACATCTGCATGTTTCAATAATGAAAAATAAATACAAAAGTGCCTTTAAAAACATTTTATATATACGCAATTATAAGGAAAGGATAACTTTAAAATTCCTTTTATATATTATTGAGCAGAGTCGTTAAAGTTCCGCTCATATTGAGGCTATATGGCATAGTAAACTATATTATGATAGTTGATTGCTTTACTGAAATTAAATCGATTAAAATTATTTTAGACCAAATGTCTTTGGAGCCATTTAAAAATGACGTTACGTTATATTCGAACTTTTTTACTCCTACTGTAAAACATCGTAACAGCATACATATGGGACCACTTCTCAAAATTACGTGAAAAATTATGCACATATCATCAGCATTACTTCAACCTATGTGCAGGAAGGCGTGGAATCTAAAGTTCTTTTAAAAAGTTTTTGGAAGAAACAAAGTCGATTGAGATTTGAAAGTGAAAACGAATCTTTAATAAGAAATCGCTGGCAATTACAACTGCCATTTTATGTACATATCCTTTATGTATATAATTTCAAGTAGAAAGCAAAAAAAAATTAGATCTTGGATACAAATATTCCCTTTCCTGGTTAAACCTGTTATTAACCCCTCAAGCGCGGAGGACATTTAACTATAATACGTCACGCAGGTCGGAAGAGATTTAGGGAAATTCGCAGTTTTTGCGCGAAACCATATAAAAATTCGTAACTTATTAGATATTTATGGAATTTGACTGAAATTTTTTGAGGTTTTACGTAAAACTATGCATATTTACCTATGTTTTTCACACCGTCTTAGTTATTATTATTCGCGTGAAATACGCCTATGAATTCTTTCACTCAATCACGGAAGCCATTTACTCAGTTTTTCTTTATTCAAAGTTTACGGAGTACTTCACATCTACTGTTTTATCTTGGATTTCAATTTCTTCCCCGTAAGTTTTTCAGAAAAAAATCTTCAAATAAGGATTCTTACCCCTCAGCGCCGTCCTGTGTACTGGGTACGCCGCGGAGATTGCTAGCTTTCTTTATTTTTTTGACACAGTAAATTTTCTTAAATATGGGTAACCTTCATAATTTTAAAAGAGGAACCTTTGGCCTACCTATTCAAAAGTATTGCCATGGTCTTGTTTACATTAGCTGAGACAAGGGGCTTCCCCGTGTATACAAGAAATGACCATAAGTAGCCAGTCAAATCACAGAGCTCGAAGGTCTTGATTCCGAACTTGGAGATGTCTGATAGCAGACAAATGGGGCCTATATCCCCTTCTTACACCTCACAGTTGCTTTCGTGCAAAGATTTCGTTGAATAGGAGCTTTTTTAGAAGCCAAAATTCCCCAATTCTCCTATCTACGTGAAAATTTAATCACAAAACTTAACGTATAATAAAAGTAAAAAGAAGGAGAGTAAAAATTACAGAATTAAGCACAATAGGAAGGCCAAAGGTTCCTCTTTTAAAATATATAAAGGTTATCCATATCTAAGAAAATTTACTATGTCAAAAAAATAAAGAAAGCTAGCGACCTCCGCGACGTTCCCAGTACGCATGACGACCGCATGTGGAGTTTCCGTCCGACGTTCCCAGTACGCATGACGACGCTGACGGGTTAAAATTGACTTTATATTGCGAGGGTCAACAAATCTAATTGCGATCACGCATATTTTAATTTTCTCGAGGCACCATGATTGACTGTCATTTGTTTTTAAATCAATGTTTTCGAATCCCCCTTTTCTAATTAAAAAGCGCCATCGTATAAATTATTTTTCGGCGAGCATAAATAAGAAATAATGGAATACTTCTTGAAAATTAAAGGTATTTAATCAAATGGAATACGCAAAAGACGTTTTTTGACCAGAAGCCTTAGTGAAAAGAAAATCTCGCTATTCGCTTACGAAATTTATAGAAACCGAAGAAAACGAGCAAAGTAAATAACAGTTTTCGTTTCGGGTTCAGATTTTTTTCTGTTCTTATCAACTCCAGGGAAAAATTTCGTTTATTTTTTGGTTCGTGTTATTTGTTCCGTTCCGGTTCGTTTCCCAGATACAAAAACGTAAAGTAAAAATATTTTGAAGTCGTAATTGAAAATAGAGGAATGTGTGATTGAAATTCAACATGTAACAATATGTACTACTACTTCGATCAATGACATGAGAATTACATCAGACTGAACAGCGAGCCTATGGTCTTAATGTGTGCCTACTTCCTTTACCAGGGAATAAATTTAATATAGGCCGGGCAAATCTGACCACAATATTGGAGAGGCGTCCCCTCCTATCCTTCTTGTTTGTGGAAATTCCTCTGAACCTTCTCTTCTGATAGGTGCCCAAAGGCAAGAAGTGATGTTTCGGAAGAAACACGTAGATGTCGAAATGATTTCCTGCGACTGCACACAGAGAAGCGGAAGAGAAGCAGCGAGAGGGGGAGGGGGGGAAGAGAGAGAATAAGGATGGAGGAAGGGAGGGGGAAGTTAAAGAAAGGGAGAGTAAATGTAGGGAGGGGGATGATAGAGAAGGGGGGAGGAAGGGAGGGGAGAGAGAGGGGAATGTTAGGGAGGAGAAAGGTAGGAAGAGGAAAGATATGGAGGGTGATGGTAGGTAGGAAGGGAGGGAGGAGAGATGTATGAGCGAAGGAAAAATAAATAAAATGAGAACGCCCTCGTCACGGACGAAATTTGTCTTTTTTGGAAAATACTGGAGTGAATTATTTACAAAAAACGGAATATTAAAACAGTATCTGACATGCGATTTAAATTCCCGTATAATTTAAATTTTTTAGCGTTTTCGTTCTGTCTGTCCGTCTGTGAAATCGATTAAATTGAAATATTAAATAAAGAGATCGAAGACTGAAATTTGCAGGGTGCACGTTATTTATGGTTCCATTTATTACGCTGTCAAACAATAATTTTGAAGAAATTGGCGAGTGTTGAGGGAGTGGAGAAATAGCGGAGCGGTAATCGATCTTGGTAATTGGCGGGCGCTCCTTCGTAACCCGCGCGTAGGAGTTCACACCGCAACGCGACTACTACCATCTGTGTCCGAAGCCATCCTTTATAGCAGTAGTTCCCAAAATTTTTGTAGGCGCGGCACACATTCAATGATAAACAGAATTTCGCGGCATCCCAGCCTTTAAACAAGATTCTTATGTTTTTATATACTATTATTACTACAATCTCTGTTGGTACTACACCGCAATTGACTTATTACAAGAAAAATTATTGTTGAGTTATTTACAAAAACAAACTTTATCGCAGCACCTCTAAAATCAGATGCCTTACCCCAGTGTGTCGCGGCAAATAGTCTGAGAACCACTGCCCTATAGCAATGGTTCCCAAACTGATTGTGAGGGGCGAGTCCATGAGAAAAAAATCATTTTATAATTCAGCTAAAATTTTTTGAACGTACTTTTTAATCTTCCCAGTATGTACAAGATACATGGGAATAATAATAACGAGTTAGTTGATCATGGATAATGATGTAAATACGAGGGCAAAGCAGTGGCGGATCCAGAAACCTCTCAACCTCCACCTATCGAATCCGCCCCTGCCAACGACCCTATATTTTGAAAATCCATACTCCTATCAGAATCTTTCTTTCCCTTTCCATACAGACCTAATCGTCGGCTTAGAATCGAGGAATTTTGCGCGGAATGAATTTAAGAAAGCGCCCAGTGGAGGACAATGGGGTTATCTAAGGAGTGAAAACTACAAGACAGGCGTCATGTAAAAAATGCGCTGCTTTATAGCGATTGCCTCGCACAACACTGTATAGCGATCAGACTATTCTCTTCAAAAGTCAGAATGCTAATGGTGAGGAGCTCCCGTTAGCCTCCAGAACAAGGACCGCCATTTCCATCTCCATAAAGACTAGCAACTTATCACCTTGGAGAGGCGAAGGCGCCAAAGAGTCTGGTCTCTAGGATGTTTGTGTGAGATAGAGACTCAAGGGGAGAATGCATCCCATTGGTGTGATACAAACACACTCCGCATCAAAGGATATGATTTACTCCCTGCACACGAACCACTTTCCTTACAAGTTAGTTGTCGTTTGAAGGAGACTGCACCAGTCACCTTCCTCCTGGCAACTCCCTTTCTCCCCCCAGGCCCACCCCATTCTCTCCCTCTAGGCAACAGCTGCGATCGCCGAGTTTTGCTCCTTAACTTCTTGTCTCTGTTGCGGTTGCGAACGAATTTTGCATATTTCCGAGGAGGAATATATTCGCCTGATTTTCGGTGGCTATGTACACACGTCTTTAGTATTACATCGAATGTATGAGACATCTGAATGAATGATGCGAGTTTAAATATAGTTATATTAAGCGTCGCGGTATAAGACAGGATGCTTACTATCGATTAATGAATTACGGAATGAACTCTTAAGCACGGATTATCGTGACATCGAATTTAACGCTTCTTTTTTGCATAATTTTATTTTAGACCAGTCCAGCAATCACGCGTATTGAGTTACGGCTAGTATATATATGCATGGAAGTTTGAAATTTTAACCTCAAACACATTACAGATTTTGGCATACTTCGTCGACGATATGCAAAGGAAAAAGATCAGTAGAACCGAAATACAGTATTTAATATGGATTTCTATAAAATATCTAGTGCTCAACGATTCTGAAAATTAACTTTGCATTTGATGTCTATTATTGTTTATATTACAGAGAGAATAGGGCCCCAACCCTTTAAGTGAACCGACCTCGTCTGACGGGGCTCGCCTAATATTTTCAAAATAATTAACTAATTTTTCAAGAATTTAATACATACTTGAAATACAAAATACTTTTCAATTGCCTGATTTATAATTAAAAGCGATCTGAAGGCTCGGCAATATATCCTTTCAATGTTATATATTTTAGAAAAGCAATCTTGAAGGTTTTCCTTCTTCTCCCAAACATCTTTTACCTCTTATGTTTCGTATTAGCCTTTTTTCGATTATTTTGTCTTTATATTCTTCCAATATTTCTGAAATGGGTTTCTTTTTTATCTTTTATATATCCCTCATTATTTTTTTTATCCAGGTAAATAAAAACGGGTTTCTAGTGGCAACGGTTTGTTTTAATGATGGGTGACTAATAACAGACCTGTTCCAAAAGGAGTATTGTAGTTTTTAGGCGCGTTTCACTTCCAGCGTGAGCGCCTATTATCGTCGGTCTGTCCGTCCGCATGTCGTTCTCGGCTTCTACATAACGGATTTTCATGAAATTTGATATTAAGGACTTACAATCAAATATAATAAGAAAATCGCAAAAACGAATCACGTACGCCAATCAGGGGTACCACTTTACTGGGGACAAAAAATTAAATTTTCGTCATATCTCGTAAAGTACTGCTCATATCAATATATTTTTCAAATAAAAGTTGTATAACTGGTAAAGAAGAGTATTTCTTTTCCTATACACTTTTATCATAGGAGAGGCCATTATCGATAAAATCAAACAAAAACTTCTTAAATCGAGTTGAACACATTAGAAAATTTCTTGCATGGTTACTTCTTCATTGTTGCTATCATACACAATCTCACAAACAAACGCTTAATTTCCTTACGCGTGCATGCAATATTATTAAATATGAAGAAAATGGATTATTTTTGAAGAATATAAGAACTTTAAAACGCTATTTCCCTCACGTACAGGTATATAATTTCTTTCTAATACTTCATTGCACGAAACGCGCCCATTTGTGATACGTTGTACACTTTCCTAACTTGTTTTTATAAATAGGATATTTCAGGTGTTAGAATTAGGACGTAATTATAAGCATGTTTACGCCGTTCATTGAAATCAACGGTATCAGTTTTGATCCATTAATTCCAGTTAAAAGCATTTCATCAGTGCTGTGACGTTATTTTTGATATAGCTATTTTCAAATATTACAGAATTATATTCCTGCGAGCAGAATTTCCCGTTCAATTTCAACGGATTTAGTGAATCTAAAACTTCGACCGTGTAACATGTAAACATCGCAAGAATAAGATAGTACACAGTTTTAACCGTCGAATAAAGCAAAAATGAAGAAAACCTGTTCGCAATTACCTATTTAAATGAGTGCAAGAAGAAAATCTTGCACTCTGAAAAATCGAAAATTACATGTAAATTATGGGAAAATAATTATTAGTTAAGCAACCCCCACCCCCAAAGTTTTTATCGCCATATAGCATATGTTATCCGCAGGATAAAATTATGTAACTACGTGATGTTTTGTGACGATATCTTCAAATGTTTGAAAATCACAATTTGTGGAAAATCTACGTCTAATTATTTCTTACTTATGTACTTAGTTTTAAAAACAGTTTCTTTTGGAGAACTCTATGCAACACATTGTGTTTCTTTCTTCGCTATTTTAGTTTATATTAGGTATATATTATTTCTTTTAGTTTATATTAGGTAAATACTATTTCTTTTAGTTTATATTAGGTATATATTAGTTCTGTTAGTTAACACTAATAGATTTCCAGTTGAATTTCAACGGATTTATTGAAGCTAATACAGCACAACATACAAACTCTTTAAAATACCTATATAGTAGATATTACTTATTAAATTACAATTAGCTTTTCTTAACAATTAATCATATTTGCTTTAAACAGTCCGTTTCCGAACGTATTGCATTCAAATATAACGATAATTGTATTTCCTATCATATATATCACTATCGCCAAATCCATCTTCATTTCTTGTGTAATTACGCCTTGCTGAAATATTTACTTTTATGTCTTGTAAGCAAGAAACCCGTGAAAAAGCAACGTACAGTTGTCCATGATTGAACACTGACTGGTAAATGTACACCAGATACGTGAGCTTATTTACGTTAATAAACATTATAATGTAGAATATAATTATTTTACTTAAAAAAATGTAAGATTCCAGTATTCGATAGACGAAAGAAGGTTCAATTACTTTCATCTATAAACGCTTCCTGAATAATAAACAGTATATATTTAAGTTTCTATCCATAAACATCGATCGTTTCGTTGCTTAAACAAACGTGCGAAACGACTAACGATAAACTTTCGTCTATTTGTAAGCTTCATTGAAGCTAAATGAATTGGAGGTAACAATGACGGCCGCCTAGGCAACGCCCGGAAAGAGTACCAAAAATCCACAAAATTTCAAATCAAATAGCGTATTTCTGAAAACTTCGACCGTGTAACATGTGAACTTCGCAGAAATAAGATAGTAGAGAGTTTTATTCGTCGAATAAAGCAAAAACAAAAAAACTGGTCCATATTTACGTATTTTTATGCTTGAAGGAAGAATACCTTGCAAGTCAAGAAATGGATTCGTACGTGTTATCTTATGGGAAAATGTTAATCCCCTATATTGGCAGCACTGTTTAATCCCTGTTGACCAAACCTTGACAGTTCACTAAGTTAGGATGTAAGGAAGAATCGTACCAAATTTGGTTATATTAGCTTTAATCGTTTAGGGGGAATTCCATGAACAAACACGCTTCAAAATATATTATAGAATACGCATTGCTTATAACGGTTGTCACGTCAATTGATAATCCAAAAATACGCTCATTCCCGTGTTATTTAAATGGGAAAAATTGAAAGAGAGAAACATTCTTTATATAAAAAATATTGTTCAACTCACTTTAAAAACCCGGCCGTTTTGCTTATCTATTTATTGCGGTTAAAATGGCACCTTCTTCTTACTTCTATGTTGTGAAGTTGTTGCGCTATAAATGCACAAACACATTCTTCAAAATAGATAATAATTTGTTAATTTAAAGTTTTTATATTAATAAGTAGAGCTGTCAATAATCGATTTTCGAAAACCTATTCTACTTACCGATTTTCGACCGCCGTTTTAAAAGTCGAAAACCGAAAAATCGAAATCGATTTTTACCGAAAAGTCGAAATCGATTTTTTTTACCGAAATGTCGAAATCGGTTTTTTTACCGAAAAGCCGAAATCGATTTTTTTTACCGAAAAGTCGAAATCGATTTTTTTACCGAAAAGTCGAAATCGATTTTTTTACTGAAATGTTGAAATAGATTTCTACTGAACTATTGAAGTCGGTCTTCTGGATGTCTACATCGATTTTCTCAAAAAAGCCTACAGTATGTGATCGTGGAACGAAGTGACACCGCATCGTGTCCGTTGTCTATGGTAACCCGATGTGCTACGGATCTGAAATTTGGAATGTAGGTAGAACTCCGGGTGAAACAAGTTCGAAAAATAAAATTCTGAAATTCATACTCCAGAACAGACATATAATGTAATGGTGACGGCTCACTTATAAATAAGGAGTCGAAATCGATTTTTTTTTAGTGAACTGGGGAAGTCAGTCTTTTGGATGTCTATGTCGTTTTTCTCGATTTAAAATGATTAAAAAACACTATTTTTTTTCGATTTATAATAATTAAAAAACATACTATTATGGAAATCATTCGATTATGGCAATCTCTACACAAAGGATGCATCGAGGTTTGCATTTCTTCCATTTTCTCATTCCACAAAAACAAGGCGGTGTGACGCTGATACCCCACTGCCCTTTGGTCTGACAAATCTATACATATCTATAAAGTAAGGTGTTTGTATGTATGTATGTTCTGCTAAGGCTCAGAAACTACAACACGCAGAAAAAAGAGGAAGGTGTCATATTAACCGTTATCATGTGTACGGTGGTGTAGTAAGGTTTTTAAACCGATTCGGTGTACTATTTAATTATAATAAAATGTTTTCGTTTATATGGGATTTCCATTTAAAATTTTTTCGTAAATTTCTCGAATTTTTAACTCCTTACATATATATCGCAGACATATGCTCTCGCAGACTTTTTTGCGGTAAATTATCTCCTCTTTTGGAATAATTTTTTAAAAGAGGGGCTTACAGATCAAATAAGACGAATTGAAGGGAAAATCTTTTTTTTCATTATTGCTCAGCATTTGGATATACTTAGCAACCGATGTAAACAAATTACGTTTGAACTATAAACATATCGTAAACGTAGAATAGTTGATGAAATACTCATTTAATATCTTCTGATTTGATTGTATGTTTTTCTTTCATTATCTATGGTCTTCTATACACAGGTTAATTCTGCGAATAAACATTAGTGAACTGTTTCTTTTTCTGTAATCGTGTCATTCGCATTATATGTATGTTTGGATATAAGTTAAATTGTTTTTATATGCCTTTTGTCTTATTTTATTTCATATTTTGTTTAAGTGAAAATTACTGAAGATATATGATTAAATTACTACGTTAAAGTTTTTGTGTTTTGTTTTATCAGTTTATCAATAAAAACTGAATTGAGCATTTCATGCTAACATGCAAGTTTTTTCCCATGCTCATCCATTTTGCGTTTCAATGATAATTAGATACTTTTTTGTAATATATAATATCGTTTTGAATTAAAAGAGAGTTTTATCAATTGGAAATACGGTTCACTCCTGAGTAATTGTTATTTTAATACGAGAACTAAATTAGATTAACATTTTGAACACGTAACGCAGTGAATTTCGAAAGATTTTATTTGAATAATACTTTTGTTGAACTTTATTATGTCTTCTGAACTAAAATTAAGAATTCGTGTCTGCGGTTCCATGGGTAAAATGTAAACACTACCGATACACTCACGTAATTAATTACGTTAGAAAAGTAAAACATTTTACTACATTATTTAAAATCGATTCGTTCGAATATCTCAATCTATTATTCAATTAATTACGATGGAAAACACAATTAAGATCAATAATTTTATATCTATTTAGAGTAATAATAGGTATTCTTATTTAGGTTCTCCTGTTATTATGTTGACATACAAACTCATATTCCGCGTAATCAGTATTTACTCATCACTACGACACGCTATTTTGTGATTGTTGGTTGTTTATTTAACAACTGAATAGAAAGCGTCAGTCGCCATCGTCAGATACATTGAGATTTAGGAGATTATTCGTTGGTTGGTTTCGGTTAGTTTGTTGTTTTCATTTGCTTTCATTTCGTGTCCATTTTTTGTTTTCTTTGTTTTCGTTCTTAGTTGTTCATTTATTAGTCTATGTTTATATTCTTTGGTTGTGCTCTTGATTTTTGTTCCTTGATTACCTATTTGTCGGTTTACACCTTTTATGCCGGCTATTGGTTAGAGTTTAATTCATTTCTTTTTTCTTGGTGGTTTTTACATTGAACTTATATTCTTTGGTTGTACTCTTAATTTATGTTCCACGATTATTTATTTGTCGGTTTACATCCTTTTCTACCGGGTATTGGTAAGTGTTTAATTCATTTCTTTTTTCATGGTGGTTTTTGTAGTTTTCGTATTGGTTCGTTTCGTGTTCTTTCCACTTTATTTCAAGACTCCTAATGTAGTTTACAGAAAGGAGAGGAGAAGTTTTAGTATGTATCATTTTCTCAAGCTGTCTTCTAAGCGGGAAAAAGTATAACTATTTGCAGTCCGAAATGCACCCGGGCGAAGCCGGGTACGAAAAGCTAGTACCATTATAAATAAAAAATAAAGGATAATTAAAGCGGACAATTGCAGATGGACCCGTGGATATTCAAGGCTATTTCGGACCTTACCGTTTCCCAGCAGGCGACGTTTTCATCTTGGCGGTGAAATAAGAAACGGCAAATTCTTCTAGGATTTGAAAAGGAAGCACTTTACAGTAATCCTTGTTCGTAAGCTGCATTTTATGATTACAGCAGTAATATTTTCATAATAGGATGAAAAACACAGAAGATGATTTACATTTACTGCTACAATCATACATATACATTACTTAATTTTACTTAATTATAACTTAATCATTACTTAATCTTACTCCAAATATAATATAATAGTAGGAGCAGTATTTATAATTGAGCCGTCACCATTACATTATATGTCTGTTCTGGAGTATGAATTTCAGAATTTTATTTTTCGAACTTGTTTCACCCGGAGTTCTACCTACATTCCAAATTTCAGATCCGTAGCACATCGGGTTACCATAGACAACGGACACGATGCGGTGTCACTTCGTTCCACGATCACATACTGTAGGCTTTTTTGAGAAAATCGATGTAGACATCCAGAAGACCGACTTCAATAGTTCAGTAGAAATCTATTTCAACATTTCAGTAAAATAATCGATTTCGTCTTTTCGGTAAAAAAATCGATTTCGACTTTTCGGTAAAAAAAATCGATTTCGGCTTTTCGGTAAAAAAACCGATTTCGACATTTCGGTAAAAAAAATCGATTTCGACTTTTCGGTAAAAATCGATTTCGATTTTTCGGTTTTCGACTTTGACTTACCGACTTTTCGATTTTCGACGGTCGAGTTACCGATTTTCGAAAAAAATCGAAAAAAATTGACAGCCCTATTAATAAGTAAGAAGAGATTACGTACCTTTTACGCTTTTGTAATAATCAAAACAGAATTTAATGTTGTAATATGTACTCGTATATCTTGCTCAAGCAGTCGCCTGTTTTAATATTCGTATTTCTTTTAGAGTTTGTCTAATACTCCAAGATATCCTGTTTATTAGCAATGCCATATTCCAGAACGATAAAAAATACGTTGTTATGTACTGGTATTGCTGTTCAAATTTTGTTTATTTAATTAATTATAATGAAAACGTAAACAAAATTAGGTACATTCTCCATCCCTCCCCTCTCTCCCGTATAAATGCATTGAACTCTCAATTTTGCAAAAATGGGAGTTGTCATGATAGCTTATAATGGGTATTGTAATAAAACTGATAAAATCACGAATTTTAATGATTCTAACCGTATTTCTACGCGAATTCGGCGAGAATTCGGAATCTGTCTTCAAAATAAAAAAAAACTTTGTTCTCTTCCGCAAGGAAGTATCGAAGTCTCAAGTTCGTACCATGATTTTAAGTAATTTTAAAGTGCAAATTAAAAGTAGTCTACACCCATCCCTGTATTTCAATTGCAGGACGCGGCAAAATACGTGACGTTTGATAATTAAAACGTTCGCTATTTCGAATCAAAGTAACGTAAGAACCAAAACCTTGACCATTCACTAATTTCGGATGTAAGGAAGAATCGTACCAAATTTGGTTATTCTAGCTTTCATCGTTTAGGAGGTGTTCCATGAACAAACACACAAACACACCCTTCAAAATATATTATAGGAGATTAATATACTAAAGGAGAAACTTTTGTTGATGGATACCAAACAAACCAGAACGCGTCGCTAGTTACCAAGATTTATTTGGTAAACAACAAAGGAAAAACCATATTTTCCTCTCCCTGTCTCTTAAATTATCAGTGACGCACAGATAAAATACATGGAGGAGAAAATTTCCCAAAGAAAAGTTTCTGAGATCACATAAATACGATTTCTATTTATGGTAACAAAATATCGAGACTAAAAACATAAAAATGATCGATTATTGCGTTTGGAATTCTAATATACAAATAAAAAATGAAGCAGAAGAAAATGAAATCAAACGAAGGAATGAAATATCTAATACTATTAATTTTCTTTGTGATTGATTTAAGAATTTTGTTAACATTTCGGTACATGGAAACAAACAAAATAAATCGGTGCTTTTTGTTTACATAACGACCAGGCTGGCGACACTCAACGTTAAGAATGAGGCACGAGTAAACACTCCTCCGTCGCCTCGGTGCCTTTCGGGGTACTTTTCATTGGTCCTACGTTACTAGTCAACAACTACGTAAACAGTCCCTCCCCTTTCTCCCCTCCCCTTTCTCCCCTCCCCCTTTCTCCCCTCCCCCTTTCTCCCCTCCCCCTTTCTCCCCTCCCCCTCTTTCCCCTCCCCCCCCCCGTCATGCGGACCGCTTTTTGTAGATACCGGGAATTTTCCGTGAACCAAATGCAGTTTAATTTTTCCATAAATTTGACGCCATGATCCTCCATTTTTTTTGTTCTGAGAATAATTTACCCCATCAAATGTTTGAGCGGGAATTATTCAAAGAAAAAAAAGAAAATTAAGCAATTAAAACGTCAAATTTATGAAAAAATGAAATCATTTGGGTTACCTGAAAACTTCCTGCACCTTTATAAGGATGTGGGGAATTGGTAAACACTTCTGAAGGAAAAGAACATATATTCCTTTACAGATTTATTGACAATAAATTAAGGCAAATTTAAAAAAATAATTATAATAATAGCATTCACAATAATAATAACAATTGTATTTATTAGTCTTTCGATCTGTATAAACAGATATAAGACAAGTCAAGGTTGACATAATATAAACATGAATGGCTATATCATAAGAGCTTCTCTATTTGCACATCATAAGCAGAAACAATAAATGCTAAAACATTACTGGTATTATAAAAGTGCATACATTCAAAGGCAGGGTCGGCCTTTTAGCGTATACAGCCGCTGCCTCCATATAGAACAATAAATGATTGGTCCATGGAGAGTAGGTTAGGATCCCCAACCAGCTTTACCCAAACATCAAATCGCCGATTTGAGTCGGAAGTGAGATGAGGGAACCTGGATCATTTATAAAATATAAAGACTTACTATATTTTGTGTCACTGTCTTCATAAAATTTAAACGTATTAGCAATACCCATTTTTGTAGCCCTCTCTATCAAATTCTTTTTTTAAATGTCTACATACTTGAATCTGTCTCATCAAAATATTAAACTCCATTCGCTGACATACAACTCCAAGCCATTACAGAACCACCCCCATACTTCACTGTGGCATGCAAATTTCAAACATTTCACTCAGTATTTCGCTTACTCCACACTATAACCATCACATTGGATCTAAAAATGTTGAACTTACTTTCGTTTGTAAAGATTATGTCGGACAACAATCGAAATGGACAATGTAAACGAATACTTTTGTGGCAATGAAATCATTAAAATTCATTAAATTTAGACGTAATTTATCAGAAACACACGATTATTGGAGTTCTTTCCCATTGCATAGTTTGAGTTTTATTTTCATACATCGTTGTAAATTGTATAGAACATGAATATACATTGTATACTGTAACGATTATGTCGGACAACAATCAAACAACGTATACGAATACTTTTGAGACAATGAAATCGTTTAATTAATTAAATTTAGACGTAATTTATCAGAAACACATGATTATTGTTGTTCTTTCCAATATTAGGCTTGCCAGATGAAAATTTCGAAAAAATACGTACATTTTTCGTAAAAAGTATTAATTTTGCTAAAAGAATGTTTGATATTTGTCAAAAAACTTACCTAACTCGAGTAACCAGCCTTTCGCGGCAATTGGGGACACAGCACTTCGTGCCAACCATACTTTCACTTCTAATTTAAAAATAAAACTGCTTCAACAAAACACTTTTTAACAGGTTAGACCTTCTCGAACGAGTAAAACTACTACCTCTGCTTCAACCGGCTTCAACTGATTTGAATCAACAAAGCCGCAACGTCAACGAACCACGTGACGTGACGTCAAAGTACCCCTATTGGCTCAGTATCTTTTGGGGTACTTTTCATTGGCTCCTCAGACGGTCCCCGCTCTGCTATGTAAGAGCCAGGACCCTGATAACAACCGAGTTTCATTGTTATAATGTCAGGGTCCTGGCTCTTACATAGCAGAGCGGGGACCGTCTGAGGAGCCAATGAAAAGAAATAAATTGGTGATTTGTTTCGCTCAGATATTTTTCAAAGAAATTATTCTGCTGATTGATTAATTAGTAAGCTCAATTTTTATTTCAATGTCTCCAAAAAATAAGCTTTATTCATTTATAGCAATGGATGAAAATTATGAGGCACAAGCAGATAGAAAGCGAAGATTAGTTAGAGAAAGGAGACAGCGTTGGGTTGTAAGGCACAGTCAGGAGAGGTCAGAAAGAATCAGAAGAGAGAACGCTGCACGGAATTCATTGAACCGTGCAAATGCAAGTCAGCAAGCAACCGATGAACGACGAAGATTAAATAAAATTATTAAAAATAAATTATTGGGCTTTTGAGAGAAAGGGAGTGAGAAGGGGAGGGAAGGAGGTAGGGAAGCGTCGAGAGGGGGGAGGGAGTGCCGGGGAAGGGTAGGAAGGGAGAGAGAGACAATTAACCAAAGAGAGGTATCACAACACCTTTGTTTTCAAAGAAATGTTCAATTAATTATAAAAGATAAAAAATGTGAAAACCGCCGTTTGCATAGCGTGTAATTCAAATGATGAGAAACATCAAAAGCATTTCAGGCTCCAGGAAGGATTTTCATAGTGCGGGAGACTATAAAAGGAAGCGGCTAACCAACTCTGTATGTGCATTGGTCGAATTTATGCCCACTCAATACATTTTTATTTAAAATGTACCGTGCCAATAAACCAAATCACTCCCCGTCATATCTGACGGGCACATATACTAGTTACTAACTATTTGCGTAGAATGCAAGAAATTAACTCTTCGTCTACAATATATTCGTATGTTTTGTATGTTTGTTCATAGAACTCCTTCTAAAAGATAAAATATACAACCAAATATGTTTTTTTTCTTCCTTATATCGTAACTTAGTAAATGGTAAAGGTTTCGCTTCTGTTTGTCACTTTCATTCGAAATGGCGAACGATTTAATCATCCAACACCACGTATTTTGCAACTGACACGCAGGGACGAGTATAGACTATTTTTCATTTGCACTTTAAAATTACTTAAAATCATGCTAACAAGACGGGACTTAAACCCTGAGCGTATAAAAAATTAAGGTTTAATTTTCTATCGTCAAATTTGTCCAAAACAAGTTTTTACCAGAAAATTTAAGGTTTTTTGATAAAAGTTTCCCTTGCTATGACAACCCAAATGTCAGGGATTTAACACGATAGCGTAGTCCCAAATGCATTGAGAGGGAAGCTATGCTTATTATTTATCGAAATACATATGAAATTGCGTGAAATGCAATTTGGAAATATTAAAAAGCTAATTATATCATAATTATAATTATGTTTGATATTTAGCTTGCAAACCGGGGCTGAGGTAAAGGTATCATTTAAGGTACCAGTAATAACGTTCCCGCTAGACGAAATTTTTGTCACAAAGCTTATAAACTCATGAGGGATCTTCCTTTGGCGACATTTACCCCCCCCAATCACCGGCCAAATGGTGGGGGATAGCTTTGTTCTAGAGGCGCGAAGGGCGTTATGGCGCTCTGAGACGGCTGCACCCGATATGAAAGTAACTATAACCTAAAGACAAAGCCAGCCGAAGGCCCGCCAATTTTCTCGATTACTACGTAAACACAAACATTTACTTACAATTATTAATTCCAGATAAGGTTGTATTTGCGGTGGCACCGTAGCACGAAGTTCATTTTTTGACACAAATTGGCGCTGCGAACAATATTGAACCATAACAGTAATGTTCCAAAATGTCTTCTGATTAATACGAAAGTGTAAACGAAGTAAACATAAATGTATGTAAATTTTTCTTATTTTTTAAATGAAAAAGCTCAAATTACAATTTTTATATTGAACTTGAGTACTAGGAAAATGGTAAATATTGCGTTGTTTTTTCTGTCAATGTTACTTACTATTTGAGTTCTATAATAAATACAATCATAGATTCCGTATCTAATATTATTCTTAAAAGTTTCAATAATATATTCATACCGTTTGCTTGTTGGGCATTAACTTCGGGAGATACCCGTTATAATAATTATAAAATAAAAAATACATAACATTAGATTATCTCATTATGTCGTTGATTCTAGTATATATTTACGACCGTGTGAGAATTTTATTCTGATTATGAAACTAGCTGTACAACGTTAGACGAATCTCTAAGAGAAATGCAAAAACGTTCCATTAAAGTCCATAAAAAACGAACCAAAGGACTGTCAGATCAAGTCGCAAAGCAAAGAAATAACCTGGTAAACGAAGGAAAAGAACAACTGAGAAAGAGACTGGCAGATCACATCGTAATATAAATAACAAGTTACATATCTAGATGCTATAACTTATCATCACAGATAATAAAAATGACCTTCATCAAAAGTAGTCTTACAGCTGACAGGTCCGTTATTATTCATGGTTAAACTTGGTTCTCCATATACTCCTATTTCCTGCAGTCTTCTTCATATCTTGAGAGCTCTTTCCCTTTCAAGTCGTCTATCAGCTGAAACCTTTTCCTACCTCTTTCTCTTTTTCCATCCAGTTTTCCTTTTAGCATTCTCTCCTCAGGTAATGTCCAATACAGTTCGCCTTCCTCTTTCTGGTAGTCTGTATAATCGTTCGCTTCTCCCCTATTCTTCGTAGTACTTCCTCATTTTTCACCCTATCTGTCCATTTTATCTTCAGCATTCTTCTCCATGTCCACATTTCGAAGTTTTACAAGTAATTAATATCATTTTTCCTTAGCGTCCATGTTTCTGCCCCATACAAAGCTACTCCATACATAGCATTTTATCAACTTCTTGCAGATATCCTCCTTTATATCCCCCGTTAGTATGAGTTTCTTTATTCTGAAAGCGGCTTTTACTTTTGTTCTTCTAGCCCTGATTTCATCGGTACATTTTGCTTCTCTCGTTATGATGCTTCCAAGGTACCTATTATAATCTGAAACTTGTTCTAATGGCTTTCCTCCAATACTTATGTTCAAATTTTCTTCTTCTTTAATTGATATTCGCGTGAACTTGGATTTTTCTGTATTAATTTCCATACCGTATTTTCTAAATGTTATCACTAGTCTATCTATCATTTTCTGGAGTTCCTTTTCCTTTCTTGCTAGAAGTACTTCATCATCCGGGTATTTCACTGTTCTTATAATACTTCCTCCGATTTTGTAATCTCCCGTGCCTTCTAACGCTTCCTGCATTAGCCTCTCTCCATACATATTGAATAGAATCGGCGAAAGACAACAGCCCTGTCTTACTCCACTACCGATATGTACTCCGCTGGTGTCCGTATTCTCCAACCTGACCTTTACAACTTGATTCACATATAGATTCCTGATCAGTCTCCTGTCTTTCCAGTCTACACCTATATCCTTTAATATCCTCATCAGCAGTACCCAATTTACTCTATCAAAGACCTTCTGCCAGTCGACGAAACAAACGCAGCAATCTTGACTGTACTCTATTGCCTTTTCTGATATGATTCTCACTACACCGATAGCATCTCTGGTTCCTCGTCCTTTTCTGAAGCCGAATTGATCTTCCCCTAGCATTTCTTCGGCCTTTTTCTCTAGTCTTTTATTAAGAATCCTCGTGATGATCTTCGAAGTGTGTGACAATAGGGATATCTTTCGTTCTGTGGTCTTTACACTGCATTGCCTTTGGCTTCTTCTTTAGAGGGATCATTGTCACACTTAGGAAATCCTAAGGCCACTCTACCGAGTCGTAAATCTTGTTAATTAATTTCGTAATCACTTTTAGTCCTTCCGATCCCATGACCTCTGCCGGTATTCCTTATAGAATATTTATAGAGTATTCGGATGTATTATATTTGAAGCGTTTCGATTTCTGAATGATTCGAATGATCGTAATTCTACCGTTTAATTTTAACGGGCAATTCTACTCTGTAGTACTTCATATTTGGGAATTAAAAAATGAATAAATAAATATTTCTAAGCAATTAGCTCTGTTTACAGAATTTTGTTTTTCTGAATAATGTATCAATTTAGTGTCCTCTATTAATAAGTAAAATCGAGATTCATTAATCGATACTTTAATCTTCAACTTTATTTTATGAATGATTTACACTTTTAGTGTTTTATTTGCTAACTACTACCTTTTATATACTAAGTTTACAGTTAATTTATCACGGCGGATGTTCCTGAAGATAAAATATGAATGGTGGACCAATGGATGAGCGTCTTACGTTGATACTCCTAAGAAGTTTAATATATTATATTAATATATTATAGAGATCTTGCATAAAATTAACTAATGGACATTTGATTACGTGAAATGCTTTATAGCGAATTTCTTGCTAATAATTCCAATTATATTGATTAAATTCCATTTGTTAATCATTATATTTCTGTGCTGAGTCATTCAACAATTAATACATATATCTAAATATAGCAGCAATGAATAATGATGGAGGTCCATGAATACATATATAACATTTTTAATTTGTTTAAATATATAGTTTAATTTCGTGAGATAGCATTATTAGTACTATCGTAAAATCGTTTGAATTGACAGACTTGTATAACCGCTCCTATGCCTAAATTACAGAAATAAAGGCCTCTATACTAAATATAGATGACCTACAAAATCGAAATATTTTGAAATTTCTAGCATAAATCCATGGGATTCATGAATATGTTCAATGACATAGACTAATTTGTAAATTCGTACCTTGTGAATATCGCAGCAACTGCATAATTTCATCAAACGCTGTTTCTCAGATGCCGACTATAACTCCTTTCGCAAAACGCTATTTTCTGATTATGATACAGCTAGAGAAGTACCCTTAAAAACAACGGGATATGAATGACTAGCTTCTCGATTTAAATCATAATGCACTCTTTCACACGCATATTAGGATTTTAAAAACACTAGAAACTAGAATTTTGACAACAAAATAGTTCAAAGAAAAATTAAATTTTGCCAAAATAACAATCGGTTAAAAATAAATTCTACCGAAATTAAAAAAAAATATAAGTGAAAAATATGAGAGATTTAAATTTGAGGATAAAATTCGACTATAAGGATGATATTTTGATCATTGAAATTTAAAATTTGATTGAATTATTCCTGCAAAATGTCCATATTACATCTGGTCGGGAATTTTGTTAAAACACGTTATAAAAAGCGTCGTACACAAAGAGAAAGAGAAAAAGAGAGAGAGAAAAAGAGAAAGAGAAACGAGAGAGAGAAAGAGAGAGAGAGATGTATTTTGTGATAAAACTTAATGACTTCTTCCGTCTTCCTTTGAGGAACATCTGATTCGCAACCCTATTTCGAAAACAGTTTGTCAACTTTCACAATAATTTCAGGTCTTCTCCTGACCTATCCTAAGATCCTTTCGAATTATATCCACGGATATTCCTTCATTTTATTATTTATAAACTAGCTTTACCCGCGCAGAACATCTGCGCGCTGGTCAAACTTTATTGCTCATTGTCAGTACCATAAATTTCTTTATAAACACAATTTTAGATCTCTTGAATTGTAGATACAATAATTTGAGAGTCAAATGATCTTACGTGGCACACAATAACATTGTACTGCTGCAACTTCTGTTTCTAAAGTAGGTGCGTTATCTCTTCTTAAGTCTAAGTTCAGATATTCCATAAAAACCATTCTAACTTTTACT
Source organism: Uropetala carovei (assembly GCA_036926305.1). Lineage (NCBI taxonomy): Eukaryota > Metazoa > Arthropoda > Insecta > Odonata > Petaluridae > Uropetala > Uropetala carovei. The sequence goes on from JAXCHB010000092.1 coordinate 428,124, forward strand.
GTTGGATTAGATTGTGTTATCCTATGCATTTGACTGTAAGACTCATCGTATCTAATATCTCCATTACAATTCGCGAACAGCCTTGGTTATAATCCATACGTTTGTTTGTTGCTTCACTCGAATCAAATATATACAGTTGTCCATACCCTGGTTTGTTCTGTTCGTTCATGAACAGTGGAGAAACCTTACAGTAAATTTGTCCATGAATACGAAAACAGTACGTTCCTATTCCTGGAGGAGGCACCCATTGAAGCGAAAGCTAGCGTTGTTTTCTCTGATATGTTCTCTATAATTTTTAACTTCAGGTGAGTTTGTTGTTAATAATTCTTTCAGTAAATCAGGCGTTTCAGATAAATCTTCGAGGGAGACTTTTTCCTTCGTGACAGCATTTGGTGTATTTTTTAGAAGTGTTGAGTTCATCCGGCCAGTAAATCGCACCACAGTAATTGCAAGTCTGATTGTGAGTCATATTTCCACAGTTATGTTCTTCAATGGCAACGTCGAGTTGAGAATTATCTGCATCAGGTGCAAATTCATTTAATCTACGTCGTTTAGCTTGCGTAGTCGATTTTCTCTCGATACCAAACTCAGATCAGCCCGTCTTCTTCTTTGTTTTTGATTACGTTGTTTTCGTTGTTGTTCATCTTCAATGGCTCTTCGATCACTGTCGGCTTGATTTTTTTCAGTTCTTCTTCGATTTGCTTCTTCAACAGATTGACTGACTCGTTCCGCTCTTCTTCTAGCATCATAATTAACGTAACGTTTTGCTCTTGAAGCCATTACTTTTATTCTGAGCAAACAATTTAAATATTATTTTAATTAATTAATATATAGTTGAATATAAACAGTATCTAAATGGTTTTAACTTTATATTGTATTTCAATGCGATATACAGAAGTTGTTTATCACGTTGCTAAAGACATTGAGTAAATAAACATTAGACATTGTTTATTTGGTTGCGATATTAATACAGAAAAGTATTACCATGCATCTAATATTTAATATAATATTAGCCGTCGTCTGTTGGCTGGTTGGTTGGTCACGCTATGCAAACGCTAATAACTCGAGAAATAATAATGATAGAAGCTCGAAATTTGGTAGAGATGCTTGATTAACATTTATTCAGAGAATGGCGAGTTTAAATCCCGAAAAAATTCCTTGGTTTGCCTCCAAGAGAGGCATTTCCATTTCCCATTACTTAACATGTAAAACGCGATTTTTCGACGTGCAGGCTTTTATTCATTTGGAAATTAAAGTTAGAAGAAATTAACAGACGACCTTCGGATTTGAACCATTTTGAAGAAAAAGTTATAAAGTTTCTTATTCCGTTCTTCTTTTTTCGCCCACAGTTCGAAATATTCCATGTTAAACGTTTAATTTGCATATTTTGTGGAAATCTCGCCATTTTAACGTGATTTTGCTATGTCGACCATTATCATTGAAAGGTACTATTTTATTCACAAGGAATTTCTGAGATTTTATTTAATTAATTAAACAGACATAATATAGAAATATTCGATGATTAAAACAGTGCACAATTTTATTCTTGCGATTTTTACATGTTGCATTGACGAAAATTTAGATTCATTAAACCCGTTGAAATTCAACGGGCACTTATGCTGGTATAAAATAGACTTCGTCGTCGTCGTCGGTGGGAAACTCTGTAATGCTATTTTTAACAAACTTTCCGAGTAGCTAGATGATTGACATTTGGTAGGAATGTTCGGTTCTTAAAGTAGAAGCCATTTACGAAAAAAAAATTTCAAAATCGACCCGGGTTCGATTCCCGAGAGTGATTTCCATTCCTCACAAGTTAACATGGAAAAATCGATATTTGGACCTGCAACCTTATTTTATTTTGCTTATTAAAATTCACATATTTGACCTACGATTTTCGGACTTGGACCGTATTAAAGAAAAATAAATGTAGTTTCTTATTCTTATCTTCTTTTGTCGCTTTCGAATTTAACGTTTTAATATCAAATTTTGACAAAATTTAGCGTTTTTAACGTGAAGTTGCCTTGCCAACCGATTACACTGTTAAACTCGAAATCCTATTACTCTCACGTATGCTAACGTTATCACCGGAACTCCACGGACCCTCCCGGCCCAATTCATAGGTATCAGAGATATCTCAGAATTAGTTTTTACTTTCTCTAATATGCGTACTATAGAGAAATTATTGTTTTCATGAAAAATTCGAAATCGAGATTTCAGCAGAAATACACATTTTGAGGTGCGCAAAGGGATAAATGATGATATACCATATAATACATAATTTTATTCGCATAACCCGGGAATCGCCGGGTACTTTCAGCTAGTTACTTCTAAAATGGTAAATATTTTGTTTTTATTTAAATTGACGTAGTTCTACTTAGTTGTTATGTATATATATAGAATGATATACATTTAAAAATAAATAATTACTGTTATTAATAATTTAACACGTAAGATTTGGCCAACAGTGATACATTCTGATGTACTACCTCTGCCGAAATGATAAGTATAGTGTGATACAATCTACCGTATAAGATTGTATGCAAATTAATTCAGAGAATATGAAGTTTAACTTTTTCGGAGAAAACCTTAATTGAAATACTTGAAAACGATTAATTAATAAATTACGCAGACATATGTTATGAAATAAATTTGACAAAAAGAAATTCAGTTAATCATTACGTCGCTTTAAACATACACAATATTCTTTGTTCTGAAAAGGAGAGGACCGGCTTAACCTCAGTAAAAAACATAGACCAGTATTATTAATCTCATTTAGCCATCCGTGATTTCAGCAAAAAAGACACGGGTTTTTAACGAAAGCAAGGCGAGAATAATCTACAAAACGACGCAAGAGCAAACAAAAACCGTTTACCCGATTCGAGAAATGGACACAAATGAGAGGATCACGTAAAACAAACAGCAATAGGAAGCAAAGAAAAGGATTTTTGTCGCGCGCGTGCGTGTGTGTGAGTGGGAAGTTGCCTAAATGTTGATAGAGGCGCAGACATCTCCGTTCAATTAGGATGACGGCGGGTGTTGAGCGGACGAGAGATTACCACGAACAACGTGCGAGTGGGCGTTGGGTGGCGGTGGTGGGTGTGCAGAGGGAGGGAGGGGGGTGCAGAGGGAGGGGGCGGGGCGAGAACGGGCGGCAAAGAGTTGAGGCTCTCCGGGGACAAGAGAATGCCACTTCAAAACCCCAGCCAGGGATACGGACGTCTAAACTCGCAGTAGTCAACATCGTTCTGCGGAAAAGGTCCTCCTCTCCCTCCCCACAGAACCCCTTCCCCCCTCTACCCCAATAAAAACCCTTCCCTCTTCCTCACACCCTAAGCCGTGCTCGACTACCTCCCATTTGCCGTCCGAGAGGAAGGGCGGGTTAAAAGATGTCGGACATAAATTGTTTAGGATCCTCCGCATCATCCGCAGCCCGGCAGCACCTCCGCCCCCTCCCCTCCACCCTCCTCCCCCAAAACACAACCACTTTCCGTCTCCCCCCTCTTCGGATTTGGCTCCATTCCTCGAGAAACTTATGACGCGGCGAGGGATTTGCCGGAATGGCGGCTTAGCGCGGGAGTTGCCAAGGGAACAGCAGCGGCGGAGGGTGTCTGAAAGGGGGTCTTTAGCGAGAGGGCCTGGAGGGAGGGAAGGGGGTGAGGGAGGGAGGGAGAGGGAAAGACACGGAGAGCGGGACAGCGGAGGGGAAAGTTAAGGAACGGGAGAGATGCTTGGAGAAGGAAGTGGAGTGGAGAGATGAGGGCAGAGCGGGAGGTGAAAGAGCGCTAAATGGGACCATTTTTGTAAGGAAGAAATGCGTATGGTACAGCGGCGACAGGCGGCGATATGTCTCCGAGACTGGAAGCGTAAGGGGGAAAGGTATTCATCCAGTGCGAGTGGATTTCCAGTGGCGCATTTATCTGATCCATGAAGTGCCTTCCGCCGGCGAGGGAGGGGAGGATATATAGATAATGCGATTATTAAAGAGAGGTAAATAGAGATAACGGGAGAGAGAGAGAATGGGAGAGAGAGAGAGAGAGTGGGGGAGAGAGTTATAGAGAAAGAGAGAGAAAGCTGTTTGGAATGGGTTTGGGTTAGGTAGAGGAGCGCTGGGACGACAAAGTCCTCAGGATTAGGCATGGGAGTTTTTGGTGGACAATCCGATCCTCGTTAAAGGGCGAAGTATGAAAAGGACACGAGCGAAAACAAGATGTTTTCCAAAGGGACGCGCATAAATCCTTTAAATTCTGCGAAATAAGCAAGCGATGCGGCGCACAACAGAGAAACACGGATAAGTGGAATGGAGCACAAAACGTCATTAGTTTCGAAAAGATTTTTACTCGAATTCTTTGACGTCAAAGCCGCACGCCGTCTGCGACGAAAGCTAAGCGCAATTACGTGATGGCATTGGAAGATTATAAGCTTCATTTTCCTGACTTAACATTCATGTTGAGCGTGCCAAATTAGGAGGATTATATTAAAAAATTCTTCGTTCACTGTGTACGCGAACATTTAAAATAGCTTCACGTAAAAGTAAACAGATTTTAAAAAATTAGGAATTTAATTAACATTAAAAATGCTACACTACCCCATCCTTCGCATAAATAAGGCATCGTTATTATATTCCTACACATGTTCACTCAAATAGAGAACATCCGTCGCGTCCCTCAGCGGTTAGAAAATTCAGATGATTCCGTTTCTCCTAGAGTTCTCGCAACAGATGGAGCTATCCTCATTTCCCATAATATCTCATTTTGCGAGTTCCGATCTTCGGAAAGGAATGATTAAAGTAGTGTCAGTGTTGCACTTTCTAAGAAAGAAGACATTTTTCTTCTATAAAGGCGAAAGGTAATCTACTGATTATTCCCTGATGTGTTGGCCTAACAGTTGTTTCGCTGGAGTCAAATCTTCCATTTCGCTAGAGTATAAACATAGTCAGTAAAAGAAAACAAGAATGTAAGTAAACCTCTCTTTAAGATAGCGAAGGAGAGTAAGCTACGTTAATGGCTACAGAGGAAAAACTACAGGATGTAGGCGAAATATCCAGCAAAGGGAAAATGAACTCAACCTTCGTTGCAGCACATCATAAAAATTTGACAACCTCTTATGAAAAGGCAATCTAAACTGATTTATAATTGAAAAGAGAAGTCATGAAAGAGAATTTATAAAAGCTATTACCAACAGGTGGTGATGGAAGTTCGTTCTGAACGTATCATATGTATACTATATCTTGTGCGGAAGGGATGTGCTTGTATTGATAAGAGTAGCACAACTTAATCTAACCCCTAGTTCTGATGGATGACTTGTTATAAAAAAGTTCCAAAGGTACAAATTTCTCACTCGGAAAAGTCAACGAGCTCCTTGGAATTCACCAAAAAAATTAAGGAATTTCAAAACTTTTCGTAGGCGCGAAATGGAAGCCAAGTCGCTTCTTATGTTAGACGGAAGGAGAAGAAGAGATAAGAGAAAGAGAGGAAGCGATAGGAGGCGTGCGTGACATACGAGTGAGAATAAAAAGACACGTTTATCAAAGTTAGTTTACGATGAAAACGAAACTCGTGTCGAGCCTTCGATAAGAATAAAACGAAGTAACGAATCCCACATTTACAAATTCGTTTTGCAGAACCGAGTTTCCTTTGTTGATATTCCTAAGAACTTGATCTCGTTCGTGAATTAAATTTTAACTTTTACATTTTTTGCCTTTTAACGGCAACATTAATAGCGCAAAACTAAACAGCTTCCAATAAACTTTTTGGTCTAATAATTCATAGGGTCCGTTAAAAGTATATTACGTATTCATGAAACATGCAAATAAAAAATAAGCACGATATTATAAAATAATATTTCTTAAAACATTACCCCAGATAACAGGAATCCTGCGTCAAATCGGAACTCACTCCTTTCTGGATTTCAGCAATTACAGGGAGCATTAGTTTTCTGTAAATCACTTACCTGAAAAAGAAAAAAAATGTCATATGAGAACATTATTTTCGAATATAATACGTAAAAATAACTTTTATTTTTATTATATTTATTTATTGAATGAATGAAAATTTATTAGAACATAATAGTGATATATATGGTCATAATAATAATAATAATATTTTTTATAAACAAAATATTGCTCTATATAAACAATAATTCTCATTATAAACAAAATGTTATACACTAGCAGAATTTCCCGTTGAATTTCAACGGATTTAGTGAAGCCACTACAGCACAACATACAAACACTCTAAAATACCTATATAGTAGATACTTATTAAATTACAATTAACTTTTCTTAACAATTAATCATATTTGCTTGTAACAATCAGTTTCCGAGCCTATTCTATTCAAATATAACGATAATTTTATTTCCTATGATATTACCTTCGCCAAATCCAGCTTCATTTCTTGTGTAATTATGCGTCGCTGAAATATTTACTTTTATGTCTTGTAAGCAAGAAACCCGTGAAAACGCAACGTACAGTCGTCCATGATTGAACACTGACTGGTAAATGTACACCAGCATCGTGAGCCTATTTACGTTAATAAACATTATAATGTAGAATATAATTATTTTACTTAAAAAAAATGTAAGATTCCAGTATTCGATAGACGAAAGAAGGTTCAATTACTTTCATCTATAAACGCTTCCTGAATAATAAACAGTATATATTTAAGTTTCTATCCATAAACATCGATCGTTTCGTTGCTTAAACAAAAGTGAGAAACGAATAACGATAAACTTTCGTCTATTTGTAAGCTTCATTGAAGCTAAATGAATTGGAGGTAACAATGACGGCCGCCTAGGCAACGCCCGGAAAGAGTACCAAAAATCCACAAAATTTCAAATCAAATAGCGTATTTCTGAAAACTTCGACCGTGTAACATGTAAACTTCGCAGAAATAAGATAGTAGAGAGTTTTATTCGTCGAATAAAGCAAAAACAAAAAAACCGGTCCATATTTACGTATTTTTATGCTTGAAGGAAAAATACCTTGCAAGTCAAGAAATGGATTCGTACGTGCTATCTTATGGGAAAAAGTTAATCCCCTATATTGGCAGCACTGTTTAATCCCTGTTGACCAAACCTTGACAGTTCACTAAGTTAGGATGTAAGGAAGAATCGTACCAAATTTGGTTATATTAGCTTTAATCGTTTAGGGGGAGTTCCATGAACAAACACAAAAACACTCTTCAAAATATATTATAGTAGATAGATTATAAAGAACACTTTTCATCAATTATTGATAATTGCAAACAAACAACAATCATCGAAACAAACTATTGCTCATTATTAACTAAATGTGTCATTATAAACAAATTGTTGGTCATTATATATAATATTTCTCGTTATAAACAAAATATTAGTCATTATAAACAATAATTGTATTGTACAATTTCCAATCTTTATATAGCATTTTTGCTAACTATGAACAAGAATATTATTATAAACAAAATATTGCTCTTTAAAATGAAAATATTGTACATTTGTTTAAAGTAAAATATTTGAAAATAATAATCATATAATTATTCATAAGTTAACTACATTTACAATAAATAAACAATCTGGTTATATACATATATACCAGTGTTTATGTTAGTAGACATAAATTTCATATATATTATTTGCATATAATATTCATAAATGAAATGAGACTCAAATTACAATAATGAACATTCTGGTCCTGCTAATTGTAAGTCCAGCAGAGGAGGACTCAATAGCAGGTGCCATAATTTATGTATTAATAAATACAGCAGGTTGACCTAGGTGTTAATAATAATATTTACTCACATAATATAATTATTTATATAATATAGTTATATAGTTTATATAATATAATATTTAATAATAATAATATATTATATGTTTTACCTTCATCTCAATTGAATTACTTTTTCATATTCATAAATTATCTAGTAGCCATATGAAGTACACATAATTACAATAGTCATTATAAAAATAATAATTTTACTTACATAATATAATTACACAATTTATATAATATAATATTTAATAATAAGAAGATTTATATATTTGACCTTTATCTCAATGGAATTATTAATTTCATTAATTAAGCAAAAAATCATATTAAATAAAAAAATGTCAAATATTGTGACTTTAAAGAAAAATTTGGGGATCAAGTTTATATAAATGACAGATTGACCTGGTACTACAATAACTTACTATGGAAAGCCAAATCAAAAGCCAGTGAATTGGGATATAAATTTGTATAGTTCAAGGACAATAAAATACTTATTAAAAAGGATGAAAACAGTGGAATTTAAAAAATAACAGATGAACTGGGTTTGACTAAAATTGTGCAGTGTTTTCAATTAACGATAAAAATAGAGTTATTATAAAAAGTAATGGATTTGTTTGATATTATAAAATAGGAATCGGTCAACTGTCTCAGGTTTAATTCTCCTGATGAAGTTAAGTGTAATAGTGTATCTAACTTTGTAATATTACATCTAAATGTCAGAAGTCTTGGAAAGAAATATAATGAAATATTAACGGTGTTAGATGCTCTTAAAAAATCAGTCAATGTTGGTGCTTTGATTCTAACTGAAGTAAATATTACCAGAAATGAAGTACTATTTTATAATATGGAAGGGTACAAAGCATATCATAAGTTAAGAGAAAAGAGTAAAGGTGGTGGAGTGTTTATTTATGTTCAAGGTAAATTGTCTTTTAATATCATTAAACTTGAGACAGAAGCATGTGAATTATTAGCAGGGGAACTTGTATTATATGATAAAAAATTGGTTGTGCAAGGTGATTACAGACCACCACATTTGAATGTTCTAAATTTTTTCAATGAACTTTCTAGTGTTTTTATTATGTTTGATAAAGAGGAAGTACTTTTAGTTGGGGATATTAACATTAATATTAGTGATAGGTTGAACTTATGTACTGTAAAATATAAGGACATTTTAGCATATCAAGGGTTCAAACAAGTGATATTTGGGTATACAAGAGAAACTCTTAGTAATGAGAGAATTACTAGATCATGTCTTCACCTTGTCTATTATAAAGGTAATACTTTTAAACTTGATGGTATAATTATAAATTCTACTATGTCTGATCACTATATTGTTGCAACTAACTTATCTTACAGGCCACCCAAGCATAATAGTAATGCTTGTGAAAAGAAATTAGTCCAAAGGGACCATATAGATGATAAACGGGTAACTGAATTAATAAACAACTATCAATGGGAAAGTGTATTATGCAATGAAGATCCAATTAAACAATATAGTGAGTTATGTAAAGTATTTAGGAATATTTATAATAAATCAACTATTGTCTCCCTGAAAAAAGAATCTTACAATTAGCAAAGACACAATGGATCACTGATGATTTAATAGTTAAAATAAAACATAGAGACTTTTTGTACAGAAAATGGAAAAGTTGCCCCAGTAATAAATTTTATAAGAAACAGTATCAAACATACAGGAACCCTGTACAAATCCACATTAAAAAGGCTAAAGTCAAGTTTTATAATAAAAAATTTTTAAATGCTAAAGATAATCCAAAACACATTTGGCAAATAGTTAATGAGATAACAGGAAATTGCAAAACTGTTGAAGATGATAATGGTATTATTAAGTATTTTCAGGGACGTTTCACTAATAATGAAATTACAAATACTTTTATGCACCATTTAAGTGATGAAGTTAAAAATGTAAGCCTGAATTGTAATGTAAGATGTTCTGATAATGACATTAACACTCATTTGCATAGCATTTTTCTTCCAATGATTTCAAAACCAGAAGTTGTGAAAAGCTTGAAAAGATTAAAAAATAAGTCATCTGGTTGGGATGGTATTAGAATGAAGGACTTTAAAAATTATTCATTATTTATACCATTATAGAATCTTTTATAAATAATAGTATAAAATATGCAACTGTAGCAGATGACTTGAAAATTGCTTTAGTTAAGCCAGTTTATAAAGGAGGAGCTCGTCAAGACCCAAATAATTTTTGGCCGATATCTATTCTTCCTTCACTTGACAAAATTCTAGAAAGATATATTGCAGATGTTTTACAGAATTATTTAGAAAAAAATCACATGATTTGCAATAAACAATATGGTTTCCAAAAAAATAAAGGCTCTAGACAGGCACTAGAATACTTGTCAGAAATGATTCGCTCTAATATGAGTCCTAGAAATAGTGTTTTGGTCACATTTATTGATTTCAAAAAAGCATTTGATACTGTTGATATAGAAATTTTAATATGTAAATTAAGTAATATAGGAGTATGAGGAAATGAATTGAATTGGTTTAAGAGCTAATTAAGTAACCATGGTATTAGAGTTAAACTAAATAGGGACACTATAAGTGAAACTGCAAGGATAAGTGTAGGTTTACCCCAAGGGTCCATTCTTGGACCTATCTTATTTTTAATAGTTATTAATGACCTATTTTAACAGTGAAAAATTGTGATATAGCACTTTATGCTGATGATGTGGTTATAATAGCAGCCCATGTAAACTTTTGTGATGCTAATGCAATGATGCAAAATGATTTTGATAATATAATGAGGTGGTCACATGACAATAAATTAGTAATCAATAGTAAAAAATCAAAAGTTATGCATATTGTGCCTAAATCATTTTATAGAAAAGAGGTGAAAATTATAGTTCATGACCACTACTGCTTGCATAAAATGTGTACCTCCTGTAAATGTCAACTTTTGGAACAAGTTAGAAACTATAACTATCTGGGTACTGAAATAGATGACTTATTTAACTTTCGTTTGCACATAAACAAAATTAATATTAAGTTAAGAAAAGTAATGTACCAATTTAATTATATACAGAAATTTGTACCATTGTTTGTATTAAAATTAATGTACTTCTCCCTAGTAGAAAGTATACTCACAATCAAATATGGTATCACTTTGTGGGGGAATTCGGGAATATCCCATATGGAGTGTATAATTAAAAATCAAGATAGATTTGTAAAGATTATGTACACTATGAAGGAGATTGTGTGAAAATGTGGACATTAATTATATGTATAAAGAACTAAATATTCTTCCAATAATAAAACTTTACAAATATATTATTTTATTTGATAATTATTTTGTAAACACATAAAAATGTAAAAGTCAATAACAATAATAAGGAACTAAGAGATAAAATCAGATACAATGTATGGGTAGAAATGAAATGGGTAGAAAACAATTGAAAGTCACAGTACCAAGTTTATTTACCAAGTGAATTAAAATCTTTGAATGGTATAGCTCAAGTAAAAACAAATATCAAGAAATGGTTGTTGGATGATAAATAAATATCCAATTTATTGTTTAAGTTGATATAGTATTTTTCCATGAATGTTTAATAATCACATGGCACCTGCTGGCAAGCCCAAAGATTGGGCTTATTGTTAGCAGGACCTGAATGATCAAGGGAATATTATGACTTATTATTCTTATTATGAATCTCTTTATTCTATGTTAGTTTGTACACTGTAATAAATTGGTGCAAATTAATCCTATGTTAATTAACAGAGATGTAATAGTTTATATGTAACTATTATTTCTGTAGATAAGTATAATTAGTATTATTTTTATGACATAAAATATTTGTACTTCAAATGTGATAAATAAATAATTAAAAAAGCTATCTAATAGCCATAATTTGTTTCTTTTTTATTTTTGAATATTTATCTAAAGTTTTTAATTCATATGGTAGCTGGTTAAAAAGAATAGGTACCATAACTTCAAATTTATTTTTACCATTTAGGTAAAAATATCTGCGTATATAGAATGAAATCCTATTTCTCCTATCCATTACATGCTTATCAGTTTTGATTGTTTTATATTTAGATGAGAAATAGTTATCAAGGATAATTATGTATTTGAACAATTCACTGATTGGTAAAATTTGTAGTTTTCTGTAAATTTCTTTAACATCTAAGTTAACATTAGTTACATCTAGTAATTTAATAACTCTATTTTGATTTATTTGTAACATATTTAAGTAACTGATTTTGGCGTTTCCCCAAATTGTAATACCGTATCTGATAATAGACTCATAAAGTGAATAGTAAATAATTTTTTTCACATTGGTTGGTAAAATATTTTGAATATGGTATAATTGATAATTTATTTTCCTTTATTTACCATTTAATTTATAAATATGCTTATTAAATTTAAATTTGTCGTCAATTATAAATTCTAAATATTTAATTTCAGAGACTTGTTCAAGTGTTTTGCATTTACATATATTTGGGTTTTTATTATTTAGGCATTGATGTTTATGAATTTTTAGATCAATCCTTTCATATTTAGATGCCTTGTCGAAATATACATAATTTTAGATTTTTCTAAGTTTATTAATAATTCGTTATCATGCGCCCACTTTGCCAAATCATTTAGTGCATTTTGCATATTGTCAATTGACTTATTCAAATTTTTATGGTATGATATTAACACAGTATCATCCACATATGACAATGTATCTACTACAGATATTTTATCAAATATATCATTAACATATATTAAGTACAGTAATGGCCCCAGAATGGATCCCTGAGGCACTCCCATATTTATATTATTTATGTTACTAAGCTTGTCTCCTAATTTGACCCTTACCTTTTTTGATGTTAGATAACTCTTAAACCAATTCCAAGCTATTCCTCTAATTCCAATTTTATATAATTTGTCTAATAGAATATCCGTATCAATCAGATCAAATGCTTTACTAAAATCTATAAAAGTAACAATGATATGGAAGTTCACGTCTAGATATTTATTAATCGTTTTTGCAAATTGTTGCATTATATGTTTTGTACTCAATTGTTTCTTGGAAAGTGAATTGATTTTTTGATATCAGATTATGTTTATTTATAAAATTCATTAATATATTTGCTACATATTTTTCCAATAGTTTGCTTATTGAAGGTAAGATAGTTATTGGTCTATTGTTATAGAGGGCCATTAAGCTACCCTGTTTACGAATTGGTTTTATAATAGCCAATTTTAATTCCTCTGGTACAATACCTTGTCTGTTACTTGCATTAATCAATTTCGTTATTATTGGAATAATGTGAGCATTCCTTTTAATATCCTTGGTGCGTAAACCATCGATACTGCTAGCAGTATTTTTCATTTCTTTAATAATTTTGAGTATATTATTGTGAGTAGCTTCGGGGATATACAGGGTGTCTCAAAAAAATGTATACACTCTTTGATGATTAATAACTTGTGTGTTTATTAATAAATTTTAATATAATAATTGCATAACATAGAGTATATGTTCGAATAAAGATAAAATGACAAACATTACCTATTAGATGTTTCAATATTGCATTATTCTTACAATTATGCAATATTTTTGTATAGCATTATTGTTTTTATTGTTTTAAATGTTGCATTAGAAATGGATAACAAAAGACTTACGTTTGAACAACGCAAATTTGAACTGAAATGGTACTGGAAATCTGAAAATGTAAAGGAAGTCCAAAGACAGTGGAGACGTGAATTTCAAACAGAACCCCCCACCCAAAATATGATTTCATGTATTTGTGACAAATTTGAAACTGATGGTACCATTCAAAATGTGCATAAACGTTAATTGACATTTGCAATTCAGTTATTCAACTATGTCAGCAGTGTATTGACCAGAATGGAAAACAATTCGAACTGTTGAGATAATGCAATACTGAAACAACTAACATGCAATGTTTGCCATTTTATCTTTATTCGAACATATACCCTATGTTATGCAATTATTATATTAAAATTTATTAATAAACACACAAGTTATAAAACATCAAAGTGTGTATACATTTTTTTGAGACACTCTGTATATACTTTCCCGTAAACATATATGATTATAACATATCATATTTTTGTGACAATTTAATTTCGAATTTGCTACAACATTTGTAAATTAAGTAACGCATTAGTAAAAACTTCAGTATTCATATTTTTCTCTATATTTTTAACTATTTGTCCATCTCTAGTGTAGGGTGAAGTTTTTCCCATTGATGTATTTATTTCATTCTACATCTCTCTAGTATTTTTAGAATTTGAAAATTTATTTAAAAAATATTTTTGTTTAGCCTGTAGTATTTCTAAACTAACTTTATTTATAATTTTTTTATAATTTGATTTATATACGGCGTTTGTTGGTTTATTTTTGCATAGTCTAAGAAGTTGATGCCTCTCTTTTAACTTATTATATAACTCAATTGTCATCCAGTCTTTTTTACAATTCATCTTTAATTTTTTTCTCTATCATTGACTTATTATATATCATGTTAAATTTCTCTTTCAAGAGATTATATAATTCTGTCACATTAGTTAGGTCATCATATTTATTCCATTCCATGGTTTTAAATAAGTTGTCCACTTTCTGATCATTTATGAAGAAAGTTTTTTCACTTGCATTTTTATCGTCATTACAATACACAGATTTTATCAAGATACCAGTTACATAATGATCAGATATTTTGGATTTTATTACCACACCATCTGGATTTAGCTTATTGCCCTTGTAGTAAATGTGGCCTATGCAGGATCTTATAATCTTATCTAAAAGAAATTCCCCTCTTGTATATTGTTTTATTATTTCTCTGAAACCAGCTGCGCTCAATATGTCTCTGTATTTCATTGTATTTAAATTTAGTTTATCCTTGATGTTAATATTCATGTCACCCATTATTAGTTTCACTATTTTTATCATTTAGTAATTTCAATTCCATTTTGTCCAAAAATTTACTAATGTTAGTATCTGGCGGTCTATATATACCAATTATTTTAATAGAATGATTGAGGAACTTAAGCTTCTCACTTTTGGATTCAAAATAAGTAGTATCATCATTATCTGGGTAAAATTCAAGATCGCTATTTATCATTAATATTAGTCCACGCCCTTGTTTTTCAGTTCTTAAGGCAAAGTAATTTATGCAGTCAGACATATTATACAATTCCTTTTCATCATTTTTTAGATTGATTTCTGTTAGTAGGATCATAACAATTTTAAACTTTTTTCTAAGTTCCTGATATAGATTGACAGTTCATCCCAATATTTTTTTAGAGTTCTAATATTTAGGTTGACACAAATGTAAGTTGACTGATTTGATTTAAGTTCATCAGTGCTATTTAATGTATAACAATTTACTTTTTCTAGGCCAATATCATCAAATAAATGTAAGTGCTTATTCCAGTCTATAACTCAATACAAACGTTTTAATATAAATAATTATTAACACAGATTTTACAATGGAAATAAATGAGACCTATACCAGTTTTTGTAAGTCAGTTTCATTTCGAATTTTAATAATATGTGAATTTTCATTCTTTTGGCTAGAACTGCTGAATTTTTGTAGCAGATATATTTATGATTCATATCTTTCTCTCTAGATTTAGCCTTCCAGAGGAGGTTTTTGTAAAAACTGGTAAGTGCCTCATCCTATATATAATTTCTGAACTGTGCTTCCCCCCCTCTATCTCGAAAACCGTTTGCCGTAGAAATTTGCAGTAAACTGCGTTCTGTTTCTACAGGCCAGGAGGTCCCTAGAAAACTATTCTCAATTTTCTAAAGTCCCGGGTTCGATATCAGGAGATAATTATATGTTTCCATAAGTTTACACGGAATTTTCGAGTTTTCAGAGTGCAAGGTTTTTTTCCTTCATTCGTTAAAATACGTAAATATGCACCGACTTTCTCCATTTTTGATTTATTCGACGGATAAAACTCTAGATTATCTTATTCTTTCAATGTTTGTACCCTACGCGGTCGAAATTTTCGGAAATACAAAATTGTTTCCGAAATTTTGCCGATTTTTTGTTCTCCTTCGGGACGTTGCCAAGTCAACCTTAATTGTTGCTTCTGATTCAATTACCATTGATTAAACGATCATATTGACGTAAAAATTGAATCCTTAAGTTAGTAAGATCATTATACCCTACATTTTTGCTTTAATTAAAGTTTTATTGTTATAAATATAACAATGGATGAATTCATTAAGATAATGATTTAACTCCAGAATATTCAGTAAGATTATTTTCTGTGACTAGGACGTGTTTATCGTAGATTGTGGTAGAAACGCATATTTATTTTTTAAAATACTGTATCTGAGTATACAACCTTTTGGAAGTACCAAATGTTTTTGTTTTCGTGACTGAAGCGACCAAGAATCACCCTGTCAGTGGAAATACGCGTAAGACTGCCATTTCATTACGAAGGCTTTGGTGTGGAGGAATCTTCCTAAACCCCGGTAAGTTTATACTCCGCATTATTCTACATTCAATTGTTTCAGCGCTTACTTTTTTAATACTTTCGTCTGGCTTAAGTGGATAAATAATTATTTTTTGTGGCGTCGCTTTTACAAGAGTTATGTTTTGTGATTGATTAAGTGGATGACATTTCCTGTAAATTACAGAAAGTTCACATCTTTCTTTTCCCAATATTTGCTTTCTTTGAGGTGTTAAGACCCAGTTTGACTCCCGGTCTTAGCAGTTCTATTCTTGTTTCCTCATTTCACATCACTGCAGTTTATGCCTGTCGCGTAAGAATCTTCCGATCAATAATCATTTCAATTTAATTACTGTGCCGCATCAATTTACTCTCTACCATAACTTATAAAATACAGATTTCTGATTACCTACGGATAACATTTTTTTTAATATGCGCACACTGCCTTTCCCTCAATTAGGTTCTAACACGCAAACCTTACATCGGGACTCAAATATCTAAGTATCCTATACTGTGTAAAATATGAATAAAATATGAATTATTAACATCAACTTATTTTACAAACTTATTATTTATTTATGAAACAATTTAAAATTAAACGCGCAAATGTTGCGCGGGCTCAGCTAGTTTATATAAATTTTGGGCTCATTTTGACTCTGAAAAAGATTATAAATAACGTTTTTCTATTTTCCAACCAACTGTCCCTAATGTTTTTGTTAAGAAAGGACACTCTTATTTTGTTTGACTTGCCGGAATAGCGACTTTTGATAAAAAGGCATCATCTATATCGTTAATGCTGCAATCTTTTACATTTATCTCGTATGCAATTTTGTCAATTACATCAAATATCTCTTTTTGATTATTTAAATTTACATCAATTCCGGTGAGTTCCAACGTTTTCGAAAGATTTTTTGTTCTAATATATTAATCTTTTCTTGTAAATCGACTATTGTACTACCTTTATTTCAAATTTCCTGTTGCAAACTACATACTGTTTGTGTTAAGTCTTTAATTTTATTCGCATAATCATCTAGTTTTTGTATCACAGTGTCGTATTTCTCACATAGGAAACTAAGACTTAACTTTATTTCACCAATGTCTTTCTTTAGCTCCACCTCTTGAGTTTCTTGGACCTTACTACCTCCTGTATCCGTGTTCAGGGTTTTGGGCGAGTTTTTAATATCACGTTTCCTCTCATTCTGCAGGATGGACATCTCCAACTCTCATTCTTCCCTCTCGACATCGCCTTCTATGTCGCCTTCTTGAGCCCGGCGCAGTTGTAATGCATATCCCCGTTACACCCGAAACACGAAACATAATCACCATCTCTAGGAAGATTTTCACTACACCTACGGAAATTCATAGTTTTGATCGTCTTATGTCAGTAGTTTTACTGTCCGACACTACTAGTAGGTATGGTACCACCACCAAAACGCCGGAGATTTCCAATCGCAAATACTAGCCCACTTTTCAATCAACGTTTCTCAACTTATACACATCGACAACACTCTGCAACACGTACACAAAACAACAGTGTAATAACAAAGACAGACAAATTCCACAAACTCTTTAAAAATTCGAAATACCACCCAGATAGCACAAAAACTTCGGAGCAGCAAGCTCACTCAACCACCATTACTACCACCGAGGTCATACATGTTTTAATAATAATAATACATATATATTTAGTAATTTTAAACGGTGCTCTCTTAATCAAATAAACAATAACCACACATTCATAAAATCAGCACTTCATAATCCTCATAAACACGGGAAAATAAAGATGAATTTAATATTTTCTACTAATCCAATTAAAAATAATATTTTGCCGAAAATGCTAATTTATAGTGAACTGTATCGCAGCTGAGTGAATAAAAATCAAATGAGATATATCACAAATTAGCATTTTCACCAAATTAATTTGAGGGGCGAAGTCATTATTTACGCTGCAAAATCTTTTTTTTATATCCCTGAGGTCGTTAAAATAAGCTCAGAAACTCTTTTGGAATGCAAATAAAAATTCAGAAGGAAATCGACTTATTATATATTACTGCGTTTTGAGTAATTTGTCAGGTAATGGTGAATTCGATTACATTCACCAAATTTTGATAAAGGGCAGATCCAAAAGCTTATATCCGAAACATATATCTAGAACATAGGTGTCAAACAGGCGGCCTGCGGGTCGCATGCGGATTGTCACTCCTTTCATTATACTGCATGGCATTATAGACACACACACACAGACATCATTCCGAAAATAGTCTAAACGTGTTCAAGGAACCTCAAAACGTGTATTTCCGTTGAAATCTCGAAGTCGATTTATTTCGTGATCACAATACTCCCATTACTACGTATCGAGAAAGTAAAAATCTGATGTAGCCAACACATGACTTTCTCCATATTTGGGGTATAGATATTTAAATTATTATGAATAGCATTATGAGGAAAAATTATTATTTCGTATCGTAAAAGAATACAGTCGTCCTTATTGCCGTAAATTAGGTATCTCTTCAATATGATTACAGAATTCACCGCAAATTGGTGGTGGCGCTGTATACTAAAAAAAGGAAAATATATCCGAAATGGATTGTTCTACGATAATTTGTTTCTAACAAAACTTGCAAGAAATATTACTCTCTACAACGTTGGTCCTCACGAAGATTACCAATGAGATATTTGACGGAAACCGAAAAAACCGATTTATAAATAATTAATCAACAATAACTGCTATGGAAATTTGTTTCCAATGAAAGTTGTAGGAATTTACATTCTCTATAACATTTGTATAGAATTGGTTACACAATAATGATGTTTTAACAGAGAAATATCGTAAAACCCGAATCGGGGTTCGAACAAACCTCGACTTCCGGTTACCGGTTATCGTCTAAAAACTAATCAGTTCTTTGAGCTCATGCTAAAGTGTTATATACGAAGTTTCGTAAGGATATGGCAAGTACTTTTTGAGTTAGAGCCCCGACAATCACATACACACACGCGCACAAACACACGCACATACGGAAATTCCGAAAATAGTCTAAACGTGTTCTAGGGACCTCAAGACGTGTATTTTTGTTGAAATTTCGAAGTCGATTTTTTTCGCGATCACAATACTTTCCCAATACAACGTATGGAGAAAGTAATAACAAATATTTATATATTTTGAGTTCCTAAGGCGAAAAATAACTAGATCGGCCAAGTTTCAGCACCTTAAGTTGCAAATATAATAAGGTTGATGTAATTGTAACTCGTAAAACACACACGAGTTACCAATTAAATGATACGTCATCACTCTTACACGGATCTATCTTCCGCCGATTATTAATAATTTATCCATACGTAGTAAGGGAAAGTATTGTGATCACGAAAAAGATAGACTTCGAGATTTCAACGGAAATACACGTTTTGGGGTCCCTAGAACACGTTTAGACTCTTTTCGGAATGATGACTGTGCGTGTGTGTGGATGTATGTGCTTATGGGCGCTCTAACTCAAAAAGTACATACCATATCGTTACCAAACTTCATATATCACACTTTAACATGAGCACAAAGACCTGATTAGTTTTTGGACAATAACGGTTAACCGGAAGTCGAGGTTTATTCGAAACCCGACTCGTTTTTTGCGATATTTCTCCGTTAAAACATCATTATTGTATATACAATTCTACACTCAAATTATGGAGAATGTAATTTCCTATAACTTTCATATGAAACATTTTCCCATACAGTTATTTTTTAGGAATTATTTATAAATAATCGGTATTTTCGGTTTCCGTCAAATATCTCCTTAAAAACGTCGAAATTGGTAATCTTCGTGAGGATCAAAGTTGTATAGAATCATATTTATCGCAAGTTTTGTTTGAAAGAAATTATCGTAGATCCATCCATTTCGGAGATATTTTGCTTTTTCTAGTATACAGCGCCACCACCATTTAGGGGTGAATTCTGTAAACATATTCAAAATATACCTAATTTACGGCAATATGGAAGACTGTATTCTTTTACGATACGAAATGGTAATTTTGCCTCATAATGCTATTCATAATAATTTTAATATCTATACCCCAATTATGGAGAAAGTCATGTGTTGGCCACATCAGATTTTTTTAAACAAGTTTTCGTAGAACCATCCATTTCGGAGATAATTACTTTTTCGTAACTTTTTTGCAAACAGCACCACCATCTAGCCATGAATTCTATAAGCATATACAAAATATAATTGACGGCAATAAGGACTGTATTTTTTACGATATGAAATAATAATTTTGCCTTATGATGTTATTCATAATAATTTAAATAACTATACCCCAAATGTGGAGAAAGTCATGTGCTGGCCACATCAGATTTTTTTCTATTGGTTTGTTGCCTTTTTCCTTTTGAATTAATATTAAGCCTTGTTTAAGACCTAAATTTCTAACTATAATATTAAGGAAAGTAATTGCTGTATCGCGGCGAACTGTCAGAGCATTTTTTTTGTCATTCTTTCTAGGTGTTCATGTTTTAGATATACACAAAACAATGCTTCACACAGAATTTTATCAATATCTTCGTTGTATCTTCTTTTATTTTTATCGATATTTTTACAAATCGTTTATGTATTCATTCCGTCCTGTGCTGGCGATATCTCTGAAACATTTTAACCTATCTCCTTATTTACAGTTCCTTTGATGGTGACTTTCATCAACTCCAATTCTGTATTCATTATTTTGGATTTGATTTTCAACTTTTTAGACCACTCTTCTAACTAATGCTGAACGCATCATAATTTTCTTTCAGTTTGTCAAAATCTAATATCTGTCCTTCTGTCTTAATTTTCCTCAGTTGTTCTAGCTTTATAGATACATCAACTATTAATAGGTTGTTTTCATAATGTATGTCTGTTACTACTAATTGTTTGTTTATTATTGTATTGAATCTTTTGTTTATAAATATGAAACCTATTTGGCATCTCGTTCTATCTCATATGTTCTTCCATAAATACAACCTTCGTTTATTATTTCTGAAGGATGTATTAGTTATTAGATACTACGTGTATGTATATAATTACATGGTTATCTTCCATTGAATTGCTGAATTATTTCAATGTGTATCGAAAAAAGTAAACACAAATCGTCACAATCACGCAATTTATATGCCGTGACTGTTTTTATGCTCTGCCGAAAGTTTAATGCGGTTAATCAGGGTTTATTCAAATCAATCCCGTTTCGGCCGCTAATCTTTACGGTTTAAAAGCGTTGTGTTTTGGTTGTAGAGTGATTTTGTGGTAATGATGTCATTAACCTGAAACGCATGCATTATTCAAAATGCTATTATGTTATTGAACCACATAATTCATTTTAGCCGTTGGATTTTGGAAACAGCAAATTTCGTAAGAAATTAACGTTTTATCGTATGCAAAATCAATTATCTGGCTATTCGTGTATCAACGTACACCACTCAGGCTTAAAAATAAGCATCTTTCTTTTATCATAGGTCTGAAAACAGATGATCATTGAATTTAAAATTCATGAGCGATAACTGCCACGGAATATCTAACGAAAAGGTACCTTACTCGTGTTTGACTCGACTACGTATACGACTAATGGCGTTGCTCACTGAGGTGATCTCCTCATGAAAAGTGGTTGTAAACGTAAGGGGATGTTGAAGCAGCCGGCTGCAGTGGCAACACCATCTGCCGGAACAAGTTGGAGACTTTAACATCAGATGTCACGCAGTGGAAATTGCGTTAATCATAACTTTCAGGGGTTGGCATGTTATATTCCGCTGAGATCTAATCGCGAGGCCGCTTAGGAATTATTTCTCCATTTGAACTCTATATACTGATTCTGGAACTAGATGTAATTCATGGATCAGTAAAGGTTAGTGAGAGCGCATTGCGTTAAAAATGGAGGAAGTTCTGTGTTGAGGCAACGTGATGATAGAAAATTTTTATTAAATATTTTTTTTTCTTCTTTTTTAATGGAACGTAAGCAATAGTAGCAATTATGGCGAAAATTTTAATAATGAACATATGAAAATATAATAAAAAAGATTTCATAAATGACGTTATTTGATACATTTGTACATATTAAAACCCCAAAAATGAATTGAAAGGAATTAGTAACTCCTCCTTGTACATTTAATTGCGTTTATTTTTAAAGAAAAAGCGAGTTACGTATTTAGCATGTCCGTTCATCAGTATGCGTAAAGGCATCGACTATGGATCGTTTCACTTGGGAGACTTCAAGGTACACTAAACTCCCGATTTACGAACATTCTGTTTACGGATTTTCTGTCATACGAAAAAAAATTTCTACAACAAGAATTTGACCATCGACGTCAAAAGGACCACCGCAATATGAAGAAATATATGAAAAAATCTGATGTGGCCAACACATGACTTTCTCCATAGGCATTTGGGGTATAGATATTTAAATTATTATGAATAGCATTATAAGGCAAAATTTTCATTTCGTATCGTATAAGAATACAGTCTTCCTTATTGTCGTAAATTAGGTATATTTTGAATATGTTTACAGAATTCACCGCTAAATGGTGGTCGCGCTGTATACTAGAAAAAGCACATTATCTCCGAAATGTATGGTTCTACGATAATTTCTTTCAAACAAAACTTGCGATAAATGTGATTCTCTACAACGTTGGTCCTCACGAAGATTACCAATTACGACGTTTTTAAGGAGATATTTGACGGAAACCGAAAAAACCGATTATTTATAAATAATTCCTAAAAAATAACTGCCATGTGAAATTGTTTCAAATGAACGTTGTAGGAAATTACATTCTCTATAACATTTCTATAGAATTGTGTATACAGTAATGAAGTTTTAAGGGAGAAATATCGCAAACATCGAATCGGGTTTCGAATAAACCTCGACTTCTGCTTAACCGATATTGTCCAAAAACTAATCACTTATTTGTGCCCATGCTAAAGTGTTATATTTGAAGTTTGGTAACGATATGGCGAGTTCTTTTAGAGTTAGAGCGCCCAC
Source organism: Uropetala carovei (assembly GCA_036926305.1). Lineage (NCBI taxonomy): Eukaryota > Metazoa > Arthropoda > Insecta > Odonata > Petaluridae > Uropetala > Uropetala carovei. Next base: position 451,308 of record JAXCHB010000092.1, read on the forward strand.
AATCACATACACAGACAAACACAAACACACACACACAGACATCATTCCGAAAATAGTCTAAACGTGTTCTATGGACCTCAAAACGTGTATTTCCGTTGAAATCTAGAAGTCGATTTTTTTCGTGATCCCAATACTTTCCCATTACTACGTATGGAGAAAGTAAAAATGAAACGGCGTTCGCGTCTGACTTCCATGGATGCGTTTTTAATTCCTCTGCAGCAGCACTCTTCTGATATTTGAATGCTGAAAGTTCTTCTTCCACATCATCACGCCTGCTGTCTGCCCTCACAACCGTAAGAGCTCTATCCCAAACCTCAGCTTAATGAGGAAAATGACGCCAAATTCAACTAATTAATAAGTTATGATTAAGATGCATTTCTTAAAATCTATTATAATTTGTTGCATTCGCCATTTCATTGCACATGTAGGAGAAAAATTTGTTTTTCGAACAAATCCCATGTTTTAACATTCCATGTATGGGAAAATCTCTCCCGATTTACGAATTTTCGGTTTAGGAAATACTTTTCAGGAACGCATAGTTTTCGTAAATCGGGAGTTTACTGTAATTACTACATAGGAAGTACATCACAGAATAAAAATTGATATACTTAGGAAATATCACTCTAGCAGAACTGCCATTTCACTGCAAAAACATTAATATTTCAATCATGTATTTTCGACTACTGTAATTAAAAACAAAATTTACATATTATTATATAATATAGCATTTATAGTGTTTCTGGAAAACACAGAGGGATAAAAAGATTTGAAGCGCGTACCAGCGGACAAATATTGTCGTCTGAAAAATGTAAGGGCCAAAATGTAGCTAAGTCTTTGTCAGGGCATTTGGAAGGGGAAATATCTCAGCTTTTCTTTTATTCTCCGCATAATACCTCAGAAAATAAATTTCTGGCGATAATCAAATATAATAAGGATAATAATTCTTTATGAATGAGCTTCAGCTACTTGAAACTGAGAAGAAGTTACGTAGTAATTGATGACTCAGAAATTCTCGTCTTTAAATTATTTATGCATAAAACTAAAATATTTGAAATATTTAAAATTTAGTTCCAAGTTAAAAAATCTGATGTGGCCAACACATGACTTTCTCCATATTTGGGGTATAGATATTTAAATTATTATGAATAGCATTTTGAGGAAAAATTATTATTTCGTATCGTAAAAGAATACAGTTGTCATTACTGTCGTAAATTACGTATATTTTGAATATGTTTACAGAATTCACAGCTACATGGTGCTGTATACTGGTATTAAGATAAAACGAAATATGTATCTCCAAAATAGATGTTTCCATGAAAATTTATTTCAAACAAAACTTGCAATAAATATTATTCTCTACAAATTTGGTCCTCACGAAGATTACCAATAACGATGTTTTTAAGGAGATATTTGACGGAAACCGAAAAACCGGTTATTTATAAATAATTCCTAAATAATAATTGCTATAGAAAATTGTTTCAAATGAAAGTTGTAGGAAATTACATAACCGTTTTATAGAATTGTATATACAATAATGATGTTTTAACGGAGAAATATCGCAAAAACCGAATCAGGTTTCGAATAAACCTCGACTTTCGGTTAACCGTTATTGTCCAAATACTAATTAGTTCTTTGTGCTCGTGCTAAAGTTTTATATATGAAGTTTGGTAACGATATGGCGAGTTCATTTTGAGTTAGAGCGTCCACAATCACATACACACACGCACGCACACACAGTAATCATTCCGAAATTAGTCTTAACGTGTTCTAGGGACCTCAAAACGTGTACTTCTGTTGAAATCTCGAAGTCTATTTTTTTTATGATCACAATACTTTCCCATTACTTCGTATGGATAAAGTAAAAATGCCTCACAGATCTCGGAAAATTGATTATTTCCCCCAATTTAGATGGTAACTGAGTGACAAAGACATTCCATACAAAGTCGTGGGCCGTGAAATTAAAATGTTTGAGGAGCAATGATATGCGCGGTTTAGGAGATAGAAAGGATAAAGCAATATATGTTGAATAACATAGGTTTGAGGAGGAAAATGACAAGAGAGAGGTTCACGGGGTGTATGTTGCTGGGACATACTATTTTGTATGTTTCAGTAGAAGTTAGTTTGGATGTGCAAATTTAAGTTAAATGGTCAAGCGTTAATTTGGTTTTAGTGGAGAACGGAGATGTAGAGTCCAGGGGAAAATACCACTAGGAATTGCTGGATGGGTTTATGAATCAGCGAGGAAGTCCTGTCGAAGGGATCAGAAATATATCGAAGAAAAACAATAAACATGGTTGACGGTAAGCGCAATAGTTCGAGGCATTGTAGATGTCGAAGGGTCGAGAAGCAGAAAACTCTAGCGGAAAGAGAAATGACAACGGAAATGCGCTGTTTTTGTACGGTTTCCATCCGAATAAGTGTTTTTTTCGATCCCTTCTCAGAAGAAATAGATTAAGTTCGTTTTTTGTGGTTTTCTGCCACTCTGCACCCGTATAACATAAAGGCAGCCAATTTCATGGAATCCGAAAAAAAGCCATTGCTTGTAAATGCTGAACGAGATATATGCTTCGCTACTTGCTGCCTGGTGTACTCGCTCTCTTGTGAATATTCTCTTAAAATAATACAATGTAATAGGATAATAGATGATATTTTAACTTGGAAGATACTCATTTTAAAAAATATTTGTAATAATAGTGTAGAATAAACCGTATATTCAACATTGGCAATTTCGTGTTCACTTTATTTCAGAGAGTATGATTTAGTATGGGCTTTGGTTGGGTACCTTTTATTTTTCCAAGCAAACAAATGTAATCATTAAGTTATTTACAATGGGCTACTGCCATTACAGAAGGACTTTTATTGACAGAATTCTTTTCTTTTTTACTTTCTCCATACGTAGGATGGGGAATGTATTCTGATCAAGAAAAAAATCGACTTCGAGATTTCAACGGAAATACACCTTTTGAGGGCCCTAGAACACATTTAGACTATTTTCGACGTTGTATATATATATATATATATATATATATATATAATCTGATGTGGCCAACACATGACTTTCTACATATCTGCGGTAAAGATATTTAAATAATTATGAATAGCATCATAAGGCAAAATTATTATTTCATATAGTAAAAAATACAGTCCTTATTTCCGTCAATTATATTTTGTATATGGTTATAGAATTCATGGCTAGATGGTGGTGCTGTTTGCCAATGGTTGTAATTCTCTACTTCACTTTGAGTGTTCTGGTATATCTGAGAATACACAGAGAGCGAAGTCAGAGATTAGAAAAAAGCAATGGCGTTGTATGCAATGCCGTAATAAAGTGATAAAGTCCACTTCTGGTGATTAAACGGATTTGAAATCCATCATTACACAGATGCGTGACGAGCAGAAAACATTATTCACTCATTTTCAATAAAATATTCGTAAGGAACAGAGTTCGGTTGTTGTTAATCTCGAAGAAAATATTAAAAAATTGTCTGACTTCTATGACGCTATTAAGTGCGAGATCTCGGTGCTAAGAAAAGAAAATAGCAAACTGATTGAATGTGTGACTCATTTGCAGCAAGATAATGCTGATAAAGGCAGAAGATTAAAATACCCTGAAACCTGGGAAGTACAAATCTGGAAATCCATGGATTAGAAACGACCCCTGATGCCGAAGAAACATCACCCCACCTGGTTTCTTCCCTCACCAAAATTGTTAAGAGACTCGAAGTTGAACTTAATGAGGTTGATGTTTCAAATATATATAGAGGACTAAGGAAAAAACCAGATACACCTGGTGTTGTCGTAGTACAGTTTAAAAGTAGAGATATTCCAAATATTTGGTTACAAAACAGGAAAAAAGTAGTATTAAATAACATGATTAGTGATAAGGGTATAATAACAGAATCTTTATAAATGAAAATCTTAATTCCCATTGCAAAAGACTTCTTTCGCTCACAAAATCAAAATGTAAAGCAAGTAATCATAAATTCACTTGGGTCAAAAATGGAAAAATATATGTAAGAAAATCTGATGGAGATACCAGCTTAAGATTTTCAGTGAGTCAGATTTAAGTAAAATTGTATAAAATGCTCTAGTAAGAATAATGGCTAATGATTATGAAAATATTAATTTTATTTTTAATACTTGTAATGATGTTAAAAGCTGGTATGAGACCACTCAAGTACATTTTTATTACATGAGTGAATGTATTTCCTTGAAGGTTATTCATCTAAACATAATATCTATTAGGAAGCATTTTGATCAACTTTTGAGTTTCTTATATAATGCTATTATAGATGTAATAATCTTATTTGAGGTTTCTATTTGCTATGATGAATGTTCACTCTATTGTATTGATGGTTATCAAATGCGTTCCTTTTGTAGAGCCAATCGGCGTGGGGGTGGTATATTGTTGTACTATAGAGATTACCTTAGTTTTTCAGTTAATGATTCTATGGATGGAAATACCACTTTTGAATGCTTATGTGATGTATTAAGATGTCTCAACACTGACTTAGCTGTTAATTTATTTTGTATATACCGTCCCCCTAATACAAATCTAACTTTATTTACTCAGGAAATCAGTAACTTTCTGGCTTTAGGCGAATATAAACATTCTGTTTTTATTGGTGATACAAATATAGATATTGGTTCTAATTCTCATATAAGTAACACATATGATACCCTGCTACATTCTCATGGTTACTATAGATGTATTTATGACTTTACAAGAGAAGAAATTAATGATAATGGTATAACTAGTTCTATTATTGACCATATATATGTTAAGGGTGACAGAATTTGTCTGTCATAAACCGTGCTTAATAGCAAAATTTCTGATCATTATATTGTCGGAATCAACATATTTTTTCCAGATAAAACCAAGGTTTCTATTAGTGATTCAAAGAGTGCACTTGATGTAAATAAGAGAATTAATGAATATTCCTTTAGAAATGGTCTATTGAATCTCGATTTTTCTGTCTTTTATACTGATTTAGGTGATGTTAATATTTTTGCCAACTTGCTCATAGAAAAATTTAATAACATATATAAATCTTGTTATTTATACATGTACAGGTAAGTCATAAAAATAAGTTTAAAAAGCCATGGATGAATGATGATATCTACGTGGTTATGAAAAGAAGGGACTCTATTTAAGCATTAGAAAGGAGCTCCCATCAATAGTACTTATAAAGCTGAATATGTTGCAAGTAGGAATCTAGTGAATAATAAGATTAGGATTGCAAAAGGAAAGTTTTATGAAAATAAGTTCAGCGATATTGGAGACCTTAGTTATAGAAAGCAATGGGAGATAATTAATGACTTAATGGGAACTACTTACAAAAAGAAAGTTGATGATATTATTCTGAGCAAATTTTGTGTCAATAATAGTGTTCGTAATGTGATTGATGATTTTGCTTATCATTTTAATAATAGTGTTGAATCAGTATTACATACTTGTAAATTTTCTAAAAATTCTTTTCCTAATTATGATTATGGAACATATCATGTTTTCCACATACATAGGATAACTTCCAATAGTGTGTCTAAAATAATCAAATTCTTGTCTGCGAGTTAAGGACCAGGTTTGGATAATATTAGACTTAGAGATGTTAAACTAATACAAATGGAGATAGGTCCTGTTCTGTCAAAACTGATTAATTTGAGTATTTCTACTGGGACTGCACCTGACAAATTTAATAATACTATCATAAGACCTATTCCTAAAGGGAAATCACCCTTTGATATAAATAATTATCGGCCAATTGTCATTCTGTATATACTAAATAAAGTAATGGAACGGCATGCTGCAAATTGTCTCACTAAATATCTCACTGAAAATATGCTACTAAGTAACACCCAGTTTGGATTTAGGAAAGGAGTAGGAACATCTGATGCTTTTATCTGTTTTTCTAATTTTGTCAATCAAAACCTTGGCATTGGTAATAATATTCCAGTCCTATTCTTAAATTTCTCCAAAGCAGTTGATACTATAAATCATGCTCACCTTTTAAAAATTTTAACTAAATTTGGTATTACTGGTAAACATAATGCATGGTTTGGAGGTTATATAGCAAAGAGAAATTGTTATGTTAAGGTTGGTGATATGCTTAGTGAAAGTTTTGCTGTCAAACATGGTGTTCCTCAAGGTTCCTTTCTTGGCCCAATCTTATTCAATATTCTTAATGACTTGAAATTGGTGATCAAACATGCAGTAATTATTCAATATCCTGATGACACCATTCTTATGGTAGCCCATAGATGTCTTAACACAGTGGAGCATGTGCTGCAAGAAGATTTTAATAGTTTTTTTTAAAAAGGGCACATGACAGAGACCTGATTGATAACCCAAATAAAAGTGTGGTAATGCACATCAAATCTCCCCATCAGGGACTGATGAGAGAAATTAAAATAGCTAGTCATAATTGTGTTTGTATTCATCGATTGACCAATACATGTAGTTGTCCTAATTTAAAGAATGTTTCCAGTCATGTATACTTAGGATTAGTAATTTTATATGGGATGAACACAAAGAATTTGTCGATGAAATTAAAAAATAGTTTTGTGTGAAATGTACTATTTTGAAAAAATGATTCCCAAAAAATATATTCGAATTGTATACTTCTTACAAAGTTACAAAAAACTAGATTTGGCTTTGTTGTCACTTAATAAAGACAAATTCAGAGTACTTCAACGCCAAAACGTCACAATCCCTAAACCTGAGTAAACGCTTGACGTCCAGGGTGCAAAGCGACAGGGAGGGTGTTATGTAAAATATATGCGATTAAAAATCCTACGTAACCTAAAGTCGTAGATGGATTAATGCCACTAATTCTCCTAAGTATTGTTTCTGGCAGGAACGGCCCGAGATACGGGTGAGCCGGAGCGCCAAAGTCTTGAGGGCGCTATACCGATCATATATCTATGCATTATTTGCAAGTGAATAAATATTATATACGAATTTATGTCGCGGAACGGGCTATGATCTTGATGCTATCCTTTTAGTTTTTCATTATCAATCATTTTTACATAGCGATTAATAAATTAACATGAACTTTGAAAATATTTCATCAAGCATTTACTTATGGGGCGCTGGAGTGCTATCTCGCCTGGGGCGCCAAAATTCCTCGGGCCGCCTCTGCTTATTGCCGTAAATTAGGTATATGTATTTTGAATATGTTTACAGAATTCACCGCTACATGGTGCTGGCGCTGTATACTGAATATTAGGAAAAAGTGCAATATCTCCGAAATGGATGTTTCTACGTAAAATTGTTTCAAACAACAGTTGGAAAAAATGTTATTCTCTACAACTTTGGCACACACGAATATCACCAATAACGACATTTTTAAGGAGATACTTGACGGAAACCGAAAAAACCGATTATTTATAAATAATTCCTAAACAATAATTGCTACAGAAAATTGTTTCAAATGAAAGTCGTAGGAAATTACATTCTCTATAAACGTTGTATAGAATTGTATATACAATAATGATGTTTTAACGGAGAAATATCGCAAAAACCGAATCGGGTTTCGAATAAACCTCGACTTTCGGTTTACCGTTATTATCCAGAAACTAACAAAGTCTTTATGCTCATACTAAAGTGTTATATATGAAGTTTGGTAACGATATGGTAAGTACTTTTTGAGTTAGAGCGCCCACAATCACATAAACGCGCGCGCGCACACACACACTGACATCATTCCGAAAATAGTCTAAACGTGTTCTAGGGACCTCAAGACGTGTATTTTTGTTGAAATCTCGAAGTCGATTTTTTTCGTGATCACAATACTTTCTCATTACTACGTATAGAGAAAGTAAAAAATAAAGGGCAAAAAAGTGTTTTTGAATTTTTTAAAATCTAAAGGGCGACGCCCTAAAATAAAGGACGTATGGTCACCGAACATACACTTGAATAGCTATGACGGGCAATTTAGTCCCATTAAACATACACATTGGGTTGACAGGAGAAAGTTCAAGTCAAAATATTGCGATACGGCTCCGGACAAATATGCGAAGCTACTAGGGTAAGTTCTGAAACAGTCAACTGCATATCATCTAAAAGGTACGCAACTCAACTATACAATATTTCGCTGGAACTTACACTTCCCGGCGTATTTTCCCCCTCTTTCCCTTCCTCTCCTAACTCCCCCCCCTCCCCCTTTCGCTCCCCCCAAAACGATAATAAATGCAATATCACGGTTCGTAGGGCTCAGCCACGCCTTCGGAACACTCGAGGGAATGTTTGATGGAGAGCATAGATTGCGGGCAAGCTGGGTTGGTAGAGAGACAAATCCCGGTTGATGCCACTTAGGTCGCTTGAAATGAGGGGTTACTGCGAACCCTCAAGAATCCTCTCTCACTATCCCCTCTCACACAACCACGCTTCTCCTTTGTTTCAACATACGAAGGTGAAATATTCTCCTTACCTTCCATAAATTGCTGATGAACGTTTAAGAATGTCTATGGAAACAAGATCTAACTTTGATGGTATTTTCAATCTATGGCGTTGATATGCGCCAAATAGTGCAAATTTTCACTGTCATTATTCCATGGCAGAAAGGATATTTTGCATCTGACACTAAATACAAAAGTTTATTCGGTATATTTGAGATAATTATGAAAATTCGTGTTTATATGGCAAGCCTTGCCAACCTACAAACCCCGGGCCATATGCGGCCCCAGAGAGCATTTGAAGAGGTCAGTGAAGCTTTCATGAAAAGATACGAAAAAATTAAAATATAAATTGATATTATTTTGGTAAAATTATGATATTAAACCATTTACTTTTAAAATATCATTCGGGATTGATTTATACGTATATGATACTTCGGAATCTCTAGGTTAACTTCCGATTTAAACTCCAATCCGGCCCGCATAAGCATTGGCATCTTTCGATGCGGCCCGCTGAGGAATACACTATCAATGATGCGGCCCTCCACGTATAAAAGTTTCTCCACCCTTGTTAAAAGGCATATAAATTTAACGATTCCATTATGCGATTTTCGGGGTAAACTGCATGATTTTTCCAGCCAAACTATATTGAGCGATTCGCATCGTATCTAAAGCGACATTTAATCGCACCTTTTCAAATTAAGAGACTTATTTCAATGCAAACACAAAAAGCGAAAAAAGAAACGCAAAAGAGAAGTTGCTTAAATTTCGTTAATATTTTCAAGAGAAGCATCCTTCGACACTTAAACTCGCCTCTTCCATCCCCATTGACCGTTTATTTAACGTTTATTACACGAATTTATCTTAATACCTAACGGATTCGCGCAAATCACCGACGATTAATACGGATTTAAAGCTACGCAAATCAGGTCCGAGCGAATGAAAATGCGAACAGAAACGTTTCTTTTTTCCAGTTCGAATTCGGACATCTTTTTTCCTTCTCCAATTACCCACTGGTTCCCAAAAAAATCCCATTGTAGATTCCCTAGGCGATCGGACTTCTGCGCGGCGCCGCATGCTACAGACGCGCAGTTTTCCATGAAAAACCTCCGAACCTCTCTCTCTCTCTCTCACCCACCCCCTAGTTGCGGTCTCTCTCTTCCCAATGGAATGGGACTCGGAAACCCATCTCTCAGCGACCCCCCTCATTCCCATGGCAACCAACCCACTCCATCCAGCGCAAACCAACTCCCTAAAACCCTCTTCGACAAAGAGGGCGTCAGCTGTTCTTTCTTGTTTGCGGGCAGAGTCGTATCTGCACTTAATTTAGGCAGTCGACTGACTTCGACCCTTTAGCATAACGACTCGCGTGCATTAATAACGCGCATATGCGGCATATTGGTCGCGGCCTCGCTCTACCAAGGATTAAGGTTTGCACTATTAGTTTCCATTCAGAAATCCTCTTCTTCCCCCCTCCCCTCCCTCCTTCTCCCTCCCCGTTTCCGCCCTCTCCCTAGCCGCGAAGTGGACCGCTCGCCCTAGACATCTTATGGGCGACTCTTTGGTCACATGCTGATTATTACTTCTTCACGGAAATGGCAAACGTGAATCATCCATCAGGGAATTTTTTTGGACGCGATCTCTTCCGCTATTCGCTCGGTTAGCATCGACCAACTGCGAATATTTTATATTTCGGAAAGGAGAAAATTTTATCTTTACGAGAAAAAGCGTCCTGATAATGCTGCAACGCTCAACATAAAAATTCGTTCCTTAGAACGCCATTTAAAAGATAGATAGATCTTAAATTATGTTTTCTTAACATACCTTTTATGAAAAAAGTTTTTAAAAACAATAATAGAAGACCCTCTTCATGATGATCATTCAGTTTTAATTGAGAAATATGACGACGAAACCGAAATCATAGAGATCAACGATTCTCACACGAATAGCTATAAAGGATTCCCTTTATGTATTGAAGGCTATTGCTGGGTTTGATGTGAACGCCGGTGCGGATTTTTCCGTCTTGGATGGAGAGTTCGACGTCCAGAAAGGTGACGTTAGTGGTGGAATTATTGCACGTGAAGGAAAGCGTGGGGTGAGAGGAGAGAGGAGTTTTCGAGGAAAAAATTAGTACTCGGACTGACAAAAAAGACGTAGGAAAATATTCGTTTGTACAGAGAACAGCAAGAGACAGGAATGACCTCCCCGAAGGAATTTTAAATCCCTTTCCAAACTCCCGGTTATTAAAAAAAAAAGGTTGAGGGTCACTGAGGAAATTTTTTAAACTAGTGTATTTTAAATTGTTGAATTTATGTCAACCTTTATAAAGCTTGTATATACATTGCTACCTGTCTAACGGTCTATTTGTAATGCTTCTGTAATAATAATAATATCATAGGGCTGAGCGAAACTAGATGGGATAGAGAAGAGCAGTTCGACTAGGAAGAATTCACGGTATTTTACTCTGGAGGAAATAGTGGGGCAAGGGGAGTAGCTCTGGTACTTAGGAAAGATATGATGAAGAACGTGACAAAAATAACAGCAACGAACGATAGGTTGATGGCAATGAAGCTAAAAGCAGTCCCAGTGGACATGTTGATAATCCAGGTATATTTGCCAACGTCCACCCATGAAGAAGAAGAAATTGAGGAGATGTATGAACAAATTAACGAGATTTATGAAGAAGACGGAAGAGGAAAGGTAAACTGCATAATAATGGGAGATTGGAACAGCATAGTTGGCGAAGGACATGGGAAAAGAAACCGAGGAGGAGAAAAACTGGTAGAATTCTGTGTTAATAACGACCAAGTAGTGACTAATACATGGTTCAGAAAACATAAACGAAGGCTGTACACATGGAAGAGCACAGGAGATAGAATGAGATGTCAAATAGATTACATCCTAGTATAACAAAGATTCAGCATAAAAATGCTCAGACATTACCAGGAGCAGATATTGATTCAGATCACATCCTTCTAATATTCGATGTAACTACAAAGCTGAAACAAATAAGGAAAACGAGATGAGATAGACAGACTTGGGACTTAGAAAAACTGAAAGAAAAGAAAGATGCCTTCAGAACAAAGTTGGAAGATCGCCTTAGAAATTTGGAAAACAAACCGAAGACTGTGGATACAGAATGGGAGGAAGTGAAAGCCAGCATCAACGATACGTTGAATAAAGAGTTTGGGAAACAAGAGAAGAAAATCAGAAAAAATTGGATCACTAAGGGAATGCTGGAGAAAATGGATGAGAGAAGAAAATGGAAAAATGTTAACAGTGAAGAAGGTAGAGCCAATTATAGACGCATAAACAATGAGTTGAGAAGGTAACAGATAAAACTAGGGAAATTTGGATAAAAGAAAAATGTGAGGAAATACAACAGATGGAGAAGTTAGGACGGTACGATATGATGTACGCTAGGGCACTGAAGTTAGAAGATAAGAAGCCTAATGGGTTTCTTGGTAAAGGAATTATTAATACAGATGGAAAAATAGTCGCAGAACCAAAGGAAGTAGCACAGGTAAGGGCAGAATACATCAAGGAACTATATAAAAAGCAAGCAGGATCGGTACAAATGGAACTGGAAGACTGGAACTGAATTAAAGAAAACAACTTGGGACCAAGTATTATGAAAAGCGAAGTAGAAAAGGCGATACTGGAACTAAAGAAAGGAAAGCTACAGGCAGCGATGGAATACCGGCAGAGGTACTTAAAGTCATGGGATTGGAAGGACTAAAAGTGATTACGAAACTAATTAACAAGATTTACGACTCGGGAGAGTGGCCTCAGGATTTCTGAGATGTAACAATGATCCCTCTAAAGAAGAAGCTAAAGGCAATGCAGTGTAAAGACCACAGAACGAACGATGTCCCTACTGTCACACACATCGAAGATCATCACGACGATTCTTAATAAAAGACTAGAAAAAAAGGCCGAAGAAATGCTAGAGGAAGATCAATTCGGCTTCAGAAAAGGACGAGGAACCAGAGATGCTATCGTTGTAGTGAGAATCATATCAGAAAGGGCAATAGAGTACAGCCAAGATTGCTGCGTATGTTTCGTAGACTGGCAGACGGCCTTTGATTGATAAATTGGGTACTGCTGATGAGGATATTAAAGGATATAGGTGTACACTGGAAAGACAGGAGACTGATCAGGAATCTATATGTGAATCAAGTTGTAAAGGTCAGGTTTGAGAATGAGGACACAAGCGGAGTACATATCGGTAGTGGAGTAAGACAGGGCTGCTGTCTATCGCCGATTCTATTCAATATATATGGAGAGAGGCTAATGCAGGAAGCGTTAGAAAGCATGGGAGATTTCAAAATCGGAGGAAGGATTATAAGAACAGTGAAATACGCGGATGATCAAGTACTTCTAGCAAGAAAGGAAAAGGAACTCCAGAAAATGATAAATAGACTAGTGATAACAGGTAGAAAATACGGTATGGAAATTAATACAGAAAAATCCAAGGTTATGCGAATATCAAGAGAAAACCAGAAATAGGAAATTATTAATATTGATAAAAAATCGGTACAGCATACATTGTACAGACTTTCTCATATACTAATGCGTCGTATAGTTATCTTTAGATAATGAAAATCGTATGAGCCGGTTTATAGAAAACTCAATTTTTTTTTAAAGTTGCCCAAGAATAAAATCACCTTATATTAATTTTTTGAGAGGTATGTATTATTATTGCAGACGTATACTAATGTAACGGTAAGAAATTTGTCTAATATCGTTAGAGCCGTTTTAGAGAAAATTATATTGTTGTTAAAAATGCGTAGAATAAACTTCCCTTAATTATTGACCAATGCGAACCATTTCTTCATATACTCAGCTCTATATGATAGAATGCCTACGTACGAGATTTCATTCATTTTCGCTTCAACGTTTAGGCTCTAGAGCCAGTAGCAAACAGACAAACGGCATTGCGGAAACCAGTTTTTCGGATTCAGCTACACCTAAAACGTATATTTCCATCAAAATCTCGAGGTCGACTGTTATCGCGATTACAATACTTTCTCAATATATTTGGTATATGAGAAAGTAAATATATAAGTAACATGAATACTGCGTTCGATTTATTTGCATTAAATTCATATCTTCGGCCATTTCGAGCAAATTTTAATATTATTTTCGATCTTTAAGCCTTCATTAAGTGTATATGCACGGAAATTACCGAGGACAACAATACCGGTAACCAAGGAATCTTATTATTGAAATGTTAAAAAAATTACCAAATATCGAGTATAAATTCAAAAAATGAGCGAATGCGAATGACATTGAGTATTGGACGGTGTGAATGAGAATCCTCATTCATTTTGAGGTGGTTTAGCGCAAATTTTGCGTTAATAACTTAATTTTAAGATATTTTAAAGAGTAAAAGAATGAAAGCCTTGAATCCAACAAGGTGATTTTTACGTGTTATCTTATGGGAAATGACATTCATCCTCTAGGGCCAACCCGTGACCTTTTCCGAAATTTTATAAACATAACGTAAAGATTCATCAACACTGATATCCTGAGAATTTTCAGGCTTATAAGTTTATTTCTAATCGAGTTATTCACAAAATTAGAGCGTTACGCATTATGATGACTATTACGATTTTATAATATAGAGAGATATACTATAAATATATAATTTATAATTTACGTCCCCCCTCTGTATCTCAAAAGCCATTTGTCGTAGAGATATCCGGTAAACTGCGTTTTGTGTCTACAAGCTACATGGTCCCTCGAAATCTATTTTAATTTTCATAATGTCCCGGGTTCGAATACAGGAGACAATTGTATGTTCCCAGAATGTTACACGGGATTTTCGATTTTTCAGAGTTCAAGATTTTATTTCATTCGTTCAGTAAAATTCGTAAATATGGACCGATTTTCTTTATTTTTGCTTCATTCAACGGCTAAAACTCCGTACTATCTTATTCTTACGATGCTTAGATGCTACACGGTCGAAGTCTTTAGAAATATGCAATTGTTTTCAAAATTTTGCGGATATTTCAATCTTTCCGGGCGTTACCAAGGCGACCGTCATTGTTGCCTATGATTCAATTACTTTCAAGTATACCTTCAAATAGAAATTAAAGACAGTGAAATTTATAGGCCATAGTAATTCAACAGGATCAATATGTGAAGACCTAGAATGATGAAAATGAATGGAGATAAACAGTTAAAAAATGTGGTTACTGTGACACTAAGCGAATTGTAGGCCGTAATATGCCCAGGGCCCTTGAGAGGGATGGGGGGGGGGTGGGGTGGAAGCATCCGATGCAAATAGCCGGGGCCTGATCTCTGTGAATATGAATCACAATCACAGTTGGCAATTTAGCGACTTCTTCGCCAGATTAAGCGACATTTTTTAGTGTTTAGCGACATGTCACTAACTTAGCGATTTTCTATTAATCTAGCAAAAAATTTAAATATTGTTTTATGTAAACAGCAATACATGCAATATACAACTTAAACCAAACTAATTATTTTTATGATAGCTTTATTACAGTCTGTACAAGTTTTAATAAACCATAAAATATTTCTACAGTTACTTCCCCAGTTATGATATTTGAAAAACATTTTAAACTAATATTGAAAGATCTCATTATAATTTACGTTGACGAATACATCATAAAACGCAGTTACAGGAAAAAAGATTTCTTTTAAAAATTAAAGAAAATATTCTTCTCGATTCAGAAATTAGACATAGATTTTTATTACCACCTTAAATACTAAGTCGATGGAGATTTAGATGATTATAGGACGTCTGCCTCTTAAATGAAGCTTAATTTGTTCCGAAGATCCAAAAGTTTTATACCCCTTATTAAAAATGAGGACTAATTTAAGTTATTATAGATCGATTTATCATATCGCAATGATATTGACAAGGTAACGCAACATTTTCGCCGTTAAATGATAAATAGGTGATTGATACCAAATTCTAGGATCGAATACATGCGAACTGGGCGGCTGCCCGGGATACCGAAATCTTGGGACGTCATTTCGACCATCTATCTATGCATTACTTGCAAGTAAATAAACATTGGATACCGATTTATGTCACCGAACAGGCTGCAATCTTTATGACATTCATTCTTTTTTCATTTACCTATAATCTTTACAGTGCGATGAATGAATTAATATTTACTTAGTAATTATCTCTACAAACATTTAAGGAGGTGGACGCTAGTGTGCTATATCGCCCGGGGCGCCAAAATTATTCGAGCTGCCCCTTTACGCGGGTATATAAAAATCATTATATATGAAGCTGAAAACCCCCCTGCATCTTATACGCGGGTATTTACGGTATTTTATTTTGCTACTTAAAAAATTATCTTGACCTATCTATTCAATTTTTTAAAATAAAAGTCTTGTAACATTTCTCCGTTACTTAATACTAATAATTAAATATTATCTTCATTGATATTAATTTGTAAAATAGATAATACGTTTACTAATTAGATTAATAAGAATTATTTGAAGTATTTATATTCTATTTTATTTTTATCGACTTTTTAGCGAAATTTTCAAATTTATTTTGGGAACTATGATTACAATACCTGCGATCTATTAACTTTGTTATCAACGTTTATACATTTTGTATACATATTCCTTATTTTATGCAAATCTGCTGTAAGCATTTAATTTATGTTCTTTCAGAAAAGGTACTAACTTTTTTAGCATATAATGTGAAAAATTGGCCTCGATCGTATTTGAGGAAATGGGGCTCGGGAGCGAAAAAAGCACTGGGGCTCGCAATTTCTCTCCCAGTGCTAAAATAATTTCAATAAATGCTAATAAGTCATTATAATGAGTTTAATTATAATATTGACGTCAGCTGGTTCATGAAAAAGGGAACATCATGCCTAGGCATCCTGTGACATAAAATAAGATTCCAACATTTGTGTCTAATAAAAATCAAGAGCGCTTTGTAAGCAATTTGAAGTTTCAATCAATATATTTTAAGTAAATTTAAAAGGGAGATGAAAAATAAGCTGCAAGTCTTAAAATAAAAATTTCTATCACCTTCGCAGTTTCGTTAAAAAAATACCCAATGAGTGGAGAGACTCTGATGTGACCAGAGAATAAACGAACAAAAATAACAGAGCACTTGAAGCAAAAGGAAAATGAAAGAAACTGAAATATTAATTTAAAATGGGAGATTCATTTGCTGACGCAATATGAAAAATACGTTTTATTCATTGAGGGTTATTTTGACTTTTAAACTTAAAATTATTTATAAACTAGTGTGTGCACGTCAAAAATGACTGGGATGATCGATTATTCTGAAATAAAATTGAGGCAGTCTTCTTTGGCCTGAAATAATACCTCTTGCTGAGAGGGTTGCCTTCGATCCGAGCGAAGGTTCGATACCCTCGGTGCGAGTATATATTGTGCTTCAAAAGCTGACCTTGGTCCCCTCTTTCCAGGTGTATTTCTGTTTTTCAGACCGTGACAGAGGGAGTGACAAAGGGACAGAATAAGGCTTTTATATATTACCGATATATTGAAACATTTGTTATTGTATCATAATGCCATCCTGAAAAATTCATCAGATTCAGTACAGTCGTTTGCGAGATATAAGCTTCAAAAAGCATTGCATGACAAAGTGACATGTTTTATGATTTCAAAGTATAATTATATGAGAAGACATTCAATAATTAATTAAGAAATTTTAACTTTCAATCGAAGTCCATTCGCTAAGAATCTTAATTTGAAAACTTTATAAGGCACCCCCTGCCGCAAACCGATTTCTCCAAAAAATGAAACGTAACAAATTGCATCATGGATCACATACACCCTGAAAATTTCAGTCTTCTATCTCCCATAATTTACATGCTATTAGAATTTGATCGACTGCACACGCGGTCAGACGGACAAACATAACGAAAACGTGTGTGCGTTAATAAATTAAAACACGTTAAAAATTACAACAAAACAGTGGTTTAAATGTCTATAGGAAAAACAAAATGGCTGAAAATGCAGGATGGATTCATTCACGCATGTAATTTCATATAAATTAGGATTTTCAATTTCCGGTAAGAGTTCAGCTCTGCCAGAAAGACGTGGCCCAGATTCGTGTTCATATGTTACTCATATTTTAAATCTTGACAAAAGCCAACCTTTAATGAAGAAAAATAATACTGAAATTGTTTCAATGGGTTAAATAAACGCTAATGAAAAATTACGCAAACACACGCCAAGGACGTACTCCATGTTTGTCTGATTATTCAATTGCTGAACTTAAACTATTCTCTAGGATGAATATTTCATAAGTTAAATACACGAACGAGATCGAGCTAGCCACATTAACTTATTCTCAACTGAAAGTTGTTCGCCCGTTTCGTGGATTTCAGGGTTTTAAAAATTTCATTCCGAAATAAACATTGGCGTCTTTTTGTATTCATCACCTTAATTAAGCCATTACTGATTAAGTGGAGAATGTTTGGTTGAAATTGCACTACCCATATGGGCATACACCCTATTATTTATTTATATATGCAAATAGATGCCAAATTAAATTCGATAATCGATAGTAAATGGAGGAGTAGAAGAGGCCCATTATAAATGAAATGATATCCAAGCAACACAATAAACAGTCTGAATAATACATCTGCTTATCACAAGTGGAACACTTTTCATCTATTCGCTACTTCATTATGGCCTCCAGAAAAGCGTTAAGTAGGGTGCTCGCCGCATAATGAGGACAAAATAGCGAAACAGGCAATTCTATATCCCGGAAAAAACCCGCATTGGCTTTTCATTCATTCGAAAATAAGACATTTACATATATAACCTATACTAGCATAAAAGCTCCGCAATATGACGGGCTATCTTTAGATAAACTTAAAATATTTCCCTCTCTCCATCTCCCTCTCTCACCTTCCCTCCCCATTCCTCTCTCCCCCTTGACCTCTCTCTCTCTCTCTCTCGTAGTAAAAGAATTCAAAGCACGCTTACATCCATAAGGATTGAAATAACAGTAGGATTTCGAGGTCTAATATTTTAATTGGTAGGCAAGGTAACGCCCCGTTTAAATTGCAATATCTCCTCAAAATATGTGAATTATCAACGTTTAACATGAGCGATTTTGAACTGTAGGCGGAAAAATATTAACAGAATAAGAAACTTACTACTTTTTTCTTCAAAATGGTTCAGATCGGAAGACCGTAGATTAATATTTTTAATTTTCATCACAAAAGGAATGTAAGCTAGTACGCATAAAAGTCGATTTTTTTATAGTTTGTTTGTTCTTATGGTTATTATGTTCGGACACACACACGAACAAGGAAATTAATATAATAGATAACTAATGCATGTCCAACCAAATTCTTATTAATTTGGAGTGAATTTTCGTATGCAACTAGGAATCAGCGGACCAACGATAAATTACAAACTGTAGGAGTATATGTCATTCACCGAATGTTTTCTGTGAGAACACGAGTTTTGTTTTTACCTCATCAGCAGTATCAGATGAAAAAATATTTAATTCAAACGCATGAAAATAAATAAGAAATTACAGTTGGAAGAAAGAGATATACAAGGCCGTGGATGTTAAAAGCGCTTTACTAGAACGATTAATCATTCCAAAGAGGCAAGTCGCACTTTTACAGACGTAAACCGCGAACGAAAGGTAATTAGTTCGGCGTGAGAAACTACATACGTCACAACGCTAATGATTGCCTCGAGACGACGGAATAGCTCCCAACAAAGTCTCTTCGCCGATGCAAGAATTCGCGTGTGTGTTCTGTTTTGACTGCGGAGGATTTGGGACGTGCGTGCCCGTGCGTATGCAGGTGGAAATCAGTGTCGGTAATGAATGCCTAGGGGCCATTAAGTGTGCTTTGCTCGCAAAGCTAATTTCTGAGGGCTCCGCAAGGTCATCTTACGGCGCCGCCGCAGGTTTTATCTCCCTTCCGTAATTAATTGCAACGATGGATGGCAAAGTAGAGAAAGCGGCGGAGTAGAAAGAGAGAATCGATGCGATGAATGTGTAAGAGTGCGCCGCGGCACAGGTAGAAGGGGGAGGGGGGGAGAGAAAGGAAGGGGAAGAGGGGGATGAGAAAGATAAAAAAGAATGGGATAATTAGGGGGGGGGAGGCGGAAGGGCGAAGAGAGAAGGATTAGGTAATTCTGAGAAGCGATATTAATCTGGTGTTCGCCCTTAAAAGCATAAATTTCACCGTTCGATTCGAATTGCATTATAATTATAGGATATAGACCTTCTCCCTCTAACAGGATCACGCCCAACTTCTGGCGATCAAGCCGTCCCCGCACGATACGTATTAATAATTAATAATAAGAGATAACGCGAGGCTGTATTTTATCCGCTGTCAATCCAAAGAAATTCACGTTAAAAAATAGTTAAAGAATGATTCTTCTCGCTTTCTTAGTAGCTAAAAATTCTGACACAAATGCATTCCTTTCGCATACACCTGCATTAGCGGTAAAATTCCAACGACGATTTTATTAACAATCCTCTATTTTTCGCCGCGTTGCTCTATTTATTTTTAAAATACAGGGGAAATTTATATATAAATGACGAGCACGACTTTTCAAACTTGGCCTCACGTGGCAGGCGGCGGACGGAATAGTAAAAAAATAATTGCATTCGCAGTATTATAACAAATATATGAAATTATTAACTTCGAAATAGCCTTATGAACCGACAGTTCATTGATCTGGGCTTATTTTAGCATATAAATGAAATTTTAAATTTTAAAACTCATTTTTTAAACATATCGGTTCAGTCGCGCAGGAGAGGGGGATTGACGGCCTTACGGCGTATGCCTGTAGTTGAGGGAACTCCGAATTGCCCAAATGTTTGGTGGAAAATGTTTTGTTAGAATTGAGATCCCCCTCTAAGAGTAAATCCTGGGTGCGCGTCTGATACTATGCGTATATTTTTCCAAATTTCCTTTGGTAATTAGACAATGTTATGATTCGCGAGGTGGTGAAAAAAGCTAATATCATCTTTCTCTTCCTCTGGTCCTATAATTTTAAATTTACTCTACACTTGACGTATTGAGAAGACACTGAAATATGTATGGTTTGGTTTTTAAGTGACATTTATTTTTAATTCGCCTGTCGTGTTTTTATTATGCTGAATCATCATCACATTTTCGCAGGTGTCCGTCCGTCACGGTTTTCATGGGTTCTAATGTTTGGAATTCATTGCTGAAATATTTTGCAATACCATTTTATTATAATCCGCGAACCTTTCTTTTATTCTTTTGTTTATCATTGGAGCGAGTGCAGCGTATTATTCATTTGTATTTCAAGATAGACTAGAATCGATATATTCGAGACAATCATAATCACGGTGAAACAAAACTAGTTTATTATTCATTCTGATTAAATCGAATACGTTTTGAATTCGTCCAAAAATTATTTAATAACCACAAAAAACGGAATTTTTGCAAGTTTTTAACGATAAAAATGTTCACGAATATGACATTCTCACCAACTTGTCGAGTTCAATAGCTGATTTATTCAACTTAATTCTGTTTTCATTAGCTGCAAAAATTTAGTTTACGTTTCGTTTAGATGGCATCAATTAAGGCGTTTGTTTCATTTTCAAGCTTAACTTTATCTTTCGTGGAACTGTCGAAAGGACACGGACTAGAAAATTATGAAAAACGTTTATAATCATCAAATCATTAATGAATGTGCCGTAGATGACATTATGTAAGATTCGACAAATGAGCGATTTTTAGGTTAAAGCTGAAAAATGGAGTGCATCTCGAACTACTTTAATTGAGAACATATAAACGTTTATTCACTGCATTAAAATTTGAAATCTTCGTTTAATATATTTATTTGAGAAAAAAACAAAATAAATTGGTTATTTAACAAGGATAATATTTTTCCCATTGAGCCATTATTAGTACTGCGTTGTAAAAAATACCAAGAGATCGAATTAAAATTGTTAATATTATAAAAGAAATATTATTGGAATGATTAATCAGTCTGTTACAAAAATATTTATATATAATTGCCACCAGTCATTTTATGGGAGTTCACACAAATTCAATTTAAATTATTAAATGCATATATTAAATGCTCATCATAATCACATAAATTTCGGAGCCATATAAATAAATAGCACAATATGTATTGTTAAAAATAGGAAAATATACTTTCCTAACATCCCATAAAGGTATGATTTCGTTCGCCCAGTCCACTCTTTCAAACAATTGCCTCCATATGTTTATAGTGGACAGATTACGACATGAGATCAATCAAGAGAAGTTATGAAAATGATTTGTTAAGTGTCGTTATCCAGACAAATATATTTCAAGTCGCGTCTTTCCTTGTTTTATTGCACTTAACACGACTAAAAGTTCGAAATTATCGATCGTTCCTCAAAATGTTCTGCGCTTACTTTTTATGAATGGTTTCATTACGATAACGAGCGTATAAACGAGGAGAAATTTGGCCTTTAATCGTTTTTCATCGCAATATCAGGAACATCTCTATGAATTCGGTCGCGAGTGGTCCAGGTTCTCTCGAAAGCCGCCTCTCCTTCAAAGGCAAGTCTTGCCATCTCTATCCACCAAACGACCGCCGCCTCATGCACAGTATCTACTCCTTGCTCTCTATTCTTTCCGTCCCTTATTCCACCTTCAACACAATTCTCACAAATCAACCCTGAATGTTTCCCACCCACGCACCTTCCACTCTTTTTAATTCACTCCCTCCTCCTCCTCCCCCTCGCGACCACGGCCCGTGTAAATTCCACCCTAGTCCCTTCAACTACACATAATATCCAACAGAAAACCTCTTCCAACGTATACAATTTAAGCAACCCCGCCATACAAATTCAGTAGCCCTCCTCGCTTTTATTCTTCTCTCTCTCTCCCCCTTGGCCTTTTTCCTCCTCCACGCCCTCTCCTCCTCCTCCACGCCTCCTCCCCTCAACGAACCCTGAGAGCGAGGCCTCTCCGGTGTTCGCTCTTCCTAACCTCCCTTTCCCATTTTGCCACTCCATCTCTTTCCTCCCAAAACCTCGCCTCTTCCTTCCCTCCCTCCCTCCCTCTCTACTACCCTCTTCCCTTCCTCATTTCACCGTAAACATTCCCAGCGGTCATTTATCATGCAAATCTAGTCGTGTCGTCCGGGTTTCGGGAGTATCGGCGGCGAGAGGATAGCGGAGGATTAAGGGATGGTACGAGAGTGGGAGAGGGAGGGGAAAATGAGATGGGCAGGAAGGGAGGAGAGGACGCGATAAAGGACGGAAGGAAAGGAGAGGGAGAGAGAGGAGGCGAAGAGCAAGCAGTGATTTCACCTTTAGATAAATACACGACTGCCTGGCTAAAAATTGTGGTAAAATGGAAATAAGGAAGGAGCAGGAGAAGGAGACCCGTGTGTCAGCGATAAGAGGGGGAAGGGAGAGAGAGAAATAAAAAGAGGTCAGGAAAAAGGGGAAGAAAGAAAGATGGGGAGAGAGATAGGGTTGGAGGAAGGCATCAGAGAGGGGAGAAAATGTTCGGACGGAGGAGGGAGGGGGAGAAGGAAGGAAGCGGAGGAGAAGAGGTGTGTGTGTGTGTGTGTGAGGATAGAAGGAGATGGAGAAAAAAGGGAGTGGAAGCAGTTGGATTATGGTGTCACTAGTGATAGGAGAAGGGAGGAGGAGAAGGGTATGGTGAAGAGGAGAATCGGATAGATAAGGACTTAGTGGGGAGAGTAAAATGGGAGTTTGAGAGGAATTTGGACGGAGAGAGAGAGATCTATCGAAATGGATGTGTGCAGCAAGAAGAATCTGAGGTAGAGGATATTTAACATCCTGGCATAGTACTTCTGCCTCATTCAGGCGACTTACTTCTATCATTATATGCATTCACGCATACATACATATACATACGTTTATACATACACACATATATGTATATGTATGTGTGTATGTGTGTGTGAGTGTGTGAGTGTGTGAGTGTGTGAGTGTGTGAGTGTGTGAGTGTGTGAGTGTGTGAGTGTGTGAGTGTGTGAGTGTGTGTGTGTGTGTGTTTGTGTAGGGCAACTAGGTGCTGAAGGAAACCCAGTGAGCACTTACCGGAAGAAGAGCCGCCGGGATGTTGGAGAGACACATTTGTAGAAGTTATTGGAGCTTTCGGGATGATCCCTTCTTCAGCACAAGAGAGAGACATATATACGTATATGTATATATATGTATATATGTGTGTGTGTGTGTGTGTGTGTAGATGTGTTTGCGTGAGTTATTATAGATACCATTTTTTATTTTGACCGTAAAATAAATCATGTTCTATCTTTAGATATATACCTATTTACTGCCCAAAACAGATGCACATTTGGACGAATGTATTGATACATTTAAACACTAGAAATCCGATTAATACCTGGTGTCTTCGAGATATACTAAATATTTTTACCTGATGAAGTCTACGCCGTTTGAAAATTTCGGTGCACGTAAAATATTTATGACTAAAGCAAACCTATTTCATTTTTATGAAATTCGTAAGGGAACTCTCCATCAAATGCCAAGCCTTTCAAAGGACGTTTAGTACCAATATTGTCTTTCAAAATTTTCGGTCGCTGTCGTGATTTTCGTTCGATACGCGACCAAAAAATTAATCAATCGCGATCGAAATCATTATGGAACGTATTAAATGTGAATATTGCTCACTGCCCCGTAATTGAGTCGACATGCTAACTTACTCGAGAATGGGGTTTGAACCAATCAGCAAAGAAGCGAACAGGCGCGTTTGTCTGTTTCAGAATGAAAGACAGCGAGATAAGTTTGGAGGCGTTTACATAAGTGGAGATTTTGGGAAGAGGGAGGAGAGAGGGGGGGAGGAGGGGGAATAGGCAGGAAGGGGAGATGGTGTAGGATAGGGGGGAGGGAGGGGGAGGCAGGAGCAGAGTAGGAGGCACAAGTGGTCGAAGGGAGGAAAGGGCAGAAGAGAGCGATCGAAATCAGCCAAGGTAGGACGATGAGATGGATACATAATTAGAGCACCCTCGGACGTGTGTAGCGCAAATACCCTCCCTCCCTCTCTCTCCCCCTCTGCCAGTCTCTCGTATTCACACCGCACACAAACGCGCTCTACGTGCCGTTGCCGTTCGAAATCGCCGTTTCTAATAAACAGAAAGATTTAAATTTCAATACTCTTGATCGGAATGTTGCTAAAACACGTATATTGCAATTGCGCTTATTCTAAAGGAATTGCCAAAGAGATTTTATCGCCGCGGGAGATACGGATGTGCAATGCATGATGAAATGCATGCCGATTGAAATATCTCTAATGCGCCCGTTCTTTGGCGATTTTGTTTTATTGCTTTTATTTTTGCCATGGGCGAGTAATGTTGATAGCCTGTGCGCATCTCTACGGTTTTGTAATAGTTTGCGAATAAAACGTTGAAATTTATGCTGAAATATCAAATTCTTGTGAATGTGCAAACAGATTTCAAAGTATTCGTTAAATATCCATTTCTTGAAGAAAATACAACTTAAATTATCATGATCTTTTAGACGTAAAATCATTCTTTGGTAATTGAAGATACGTAATTTATTAGTTGACGGAAGTTTTGCAAACTTTTATTTGAGCTTCAACAGAATTACGATATTTTAAAACATAAAGATTAACAATTCATTTACTAATACAAGGAATATATCTCGTTTTTCATACAATACAATGCAATGTACGCAATTTGCTAAATCACTGGACGACGAATGATCATCTCGTTATGAAACAAAATTTTCGTCCTCAAAAGAAATCTGTTTATCGAATCGACGCGTGTTTGAAAATCGACGGCTATAAAAAGTATTTTCACTCATTTAGGCGTACTTCGATCCATGATCCAAGACTACAATTATTTTCAATAATTTTAAAGCGCATATAAAATTTATGCCTCGTCAATTTTCATGCTATTAAATGGAGGAATGGATCAGCCCTAGGATCGAACCCGGATCGTTATATTACACGGTGATTGCCCACAAGGTTCTTTAGGTGTCGATCTATATAAACGGATTTAATGGTATAAACAGATTCAGCCGTTTTTGAGTTATTCGACATTCTTTTTGGATATGAATACAAAATACAGAAATTGAAAAGTAGAATTTCATACAAAGTTATTAACAATGGGAAATATACTCTTTTTTCCATTGCTCTGACCTCAAACTCTCTTCGTCCTTATCTTCCCACTCTATTCCCTTCTCTTTCTCTCCCTCCTCTCTCTCTCTCTACCATTCTTTACCTCTCTCAACCTATCTCTCTCCCTCTCTCTCTCTCTCCTATCCCTCCCCCTCCCTCTCTTTCCCTCTCTCTCCAACTCACTCTCCCTCTCTCTCTCTCTCATTCGTGATCATTGCGAAAGTGTGTCCTGAATTTTGCATTGCGCCTTCATCAAACATAGTTGTCCAAGGATAGTAATGGGCAAATGAATCCTGTTTGAGTATTCCA
Source organism: Uropetala carovei (assembly GCA_036926305.1). NCBI lineage: Eukaryota > Metazoa > Arthropoda > Insecta > Odonata > Petaluridae > Uropetala > Uropetala carovei. The sequence continues at coordinate 477,125 of JAXCHB010000092.1, forward strand.
TTTGTAGCATTCGAATTTGTTATGAGGCCGCAGAGAATCGCGTGTTAGCACACTAAATAGCCAAATAATGACGGAAACTGTACAAAATACCTTTTTTGGGAAACATAGTACGAACAGACGGTTAATATAACAAATGTGAAAGATTAACGTCGGACTCCGAATTCCTGTAATGATACGTGGAATTAAATAAATATATGATTGCATTTTTAATCAAAAATTCAATTTTATGAGGCAATTTACTCAATTTTATCTATAAATATAACAACCCAACTACCAATTCAAACATAACGGAATAAGTGGCATTCCATACGAAATTTTTTGCAACAGAATTCTAAATCATTCACTTGGCTGATTGTATGATCGAATAATAAATTCCTAATGGCAACCATTTTTTTGCATATTGAATCGAGAGAAATATTTAGTTTACATGTACTACATCGAATTCCACTTATTCATTTCGTTGATTAATTGGTTTGTTTGATTTATTTAAGCCGTAACCAAAACCATTTTAATATGCTCATTATTCTATTTATTGCTATTTCCCTGTTTCCTATTTAAATCTACTCTTCTCTTAAAATTTTTCATGACTATTCTCTTGGATCCAATATCAACATTCGCTCCTAAGACCAATCTCTTACAATTTCATTCACCCTGAATTTCATGGTCTACGCCAGTGGTGCCCAACCTACGACCAGCGGGCTGGATGTAGTCCATGAAGAGTTTTCGTGCGGCCCGCGAAGCCATGATGAAAAAGCAATCCGAAAAATGTATATATTTTTATGAAAATTTCGCTAACAGTTCTTTTAACATCGGAATGTTTACTATAAAAACCTCATCAATACTATATTTTCACTCCGAATAACTTCCGATTTAAACTCGACTTCGGCCCGCAGAAGAATATTGGCAACTTCCAATGCGGCCCGCCGAAGGATTCGCAACCACCGATGCGGCCCGCCATGTAGAAAAGTTGGGAACCACTGTTCTACGTCATGCGTACATTTAAAAGTATTACAATTGTTTCGCTTTTTGTCTTGATATTACACGCGACACAAGAACTTAATTCATTGAATGTCTTCCTCTTCATTAAACCCGTCTTATATTCTCCCATATCAATATATTTACTATTCTGTCCATATTCTACTACTATTTTGAACTCCTTCCGTCCTTCATTATTGTCTAAATAATAAAAACAATATAATGTGTCCGTCACATGACTTTCTCCATAATGAGTAATGAATGTGATTTTTCTCGACATTAGCGTCCTCGAGAGTAATTATTGGAAATTACCCTCGTTAATCTGTTTTAGCATTTGGAATGATTTTAACATTGAAAAAACAATGAGTAAACAAAATTGTTAGCTTTTGCAATGGATAAGAAAATTTCGATGCGAAAGTAAAATTAAAACTGGCAGCGTAGACATCGCTATTAGCAACCGAAACATGTACTATCACTTAGCAACGTATTTAACACAAATTCAGACGACATGTCTTTTAAACAATCCGTTATATGAGAAAATGTATCAAGCATAAGTTACTCAAATAATAATAACAATAATATGTATGTTTGCCTTATTAGTGTAACTTTTAATGATGAAATTTTATTTTTTTAATATTTTTATTTTAACTTTAGTCTCTCAATTCATTTTCATTTCGGACCCCTTTCAATATTTATGATATAATCTTATATTGTTCAAACGCTTTTCACTGATTCTAACCTTTCATTTGATTTATTTTTAAGACACTATTTTGTTCCCGTTTTTAGGCGCGTTTCGCTTCCAGCGTGAGCGCCTATTATCGTCGGTCCGTCCGTCCGCATGTTCGTTCTCAGCTTCTACAGAACTGATTTTCATTAAATTTGATATTAAGGACTTAATATCAAATATAAGAAGAGAATCGCAAAAACGAATCACGTACGCCAATCAGGGGTACCACTTTACTGGTGACAAAAAATTAAATTTTCGTCATATCTCGTAAAGTACTGCTCATATCAAAATATTTTTCAAATAAAGGTTGTAGAACTCGTAAAGATGAGTATTTTCTTTCCTACACATTGTTATCGTAGGAGTAGCCGTTATCGAGAAAATCAAACAAAAACGTCTTAAATCGACTTGAACTTAGAAAATTTCTTTCATGGTTACTCCTTCATTGTTGCTATCATAAAGCTTCTCACAAACAAACGTTTAATTTTCTTACGCGTGCATGCAATATTATTAAATAGGAAGAAAATGGATTATTTTTGAAGAATATAAGAACTTTAAAACGCTATTTCCCTTACGTACACGTATATGATTTCTTTCTAACACTCCATCATTTGTGATACGTTGTACACTTTCCTAACTTGTAAATTTACTTTCTAAGCTCAGGGCCGGCTCAACGGTATTGCGAAAACCACTTTTTCGGACTCAGGTACTCCTAAAACGCACATTTCCACCAAAATCTCGAGGTCTAATTTTTTCGCGATTACAATACTTTCACAATATATGTACTTCGTATATGATAAAGTAAAAATTATCATGGTGTTATTTTCAAAGAATATGTCTGAGAATGACAGTGTGACCGAGTGACAAAATTTGTCTAGTGAAATAATGTGTGATACGAGGAACTGATGGACTTCGAGGGATGATTGTAGATGAATGAAGGCAGCCATATACCTACAGTATGTATTCGAAATGGAATGAATTAGCAACGGAAACGCTAGCAATCGGAACATTCTTATCTGATTTTTCAACAACGGGAACGCTTCGTTTTGTATCGAGTGAAACCCATACAATTCGAGTTAATCTGAAGCTCCTTGAAATTAGGATAAATTTCCACCAGCGCATACTTACATACATAACTAGATTGTTTAAATTTCTACATTTATTCCCTTTTTGCAAATTAGCGCACCGCTACATTGGAAGAGGTTAAGTTTAGCCATAAAGTGTAAATTTTTTATTACTGCGTGGTCGCAGTCACCACTCAGGCGATGCGAGACTGCGCTAAAACATTTTCCATTAATGAAAGACTAAATCCGCACCGCTACATAGAGTACGAATATTTAAAACTTCTGAACTTAGACATTCATTATACAGCAACTGCCGCGCAATAACTAAATCATATACATATCGGTGTAAGTACTTCAATATAAAATAGCGTAAACATATCATTTCTACAAACACTATTTTAGAGGAAAACGAAAATGCAATGAATTTCTTTCCCAGGGGTTGCAAGTTATCAAACGTAATTCATTACTTTAGTCCGTATTTTCAAGTAGATTACGTGTTTAATTGAGCGTTAGTTTTAAGAATTTGAGTTGATGCGGTGTTTAATGTTGCCGACACTAAATAAAGGGGAAAGTCACTGGAAATGATAATGGAATCGAAATGTAAATGGAGAATAGCGATGAATCAGACTAAAGAATTCCGGAGGAATTTCCGGTTCAATATAAATCCACGGAATACTATTCATTACGTATCCGTTTGAAAAGGGCCGACGATGGGATACCCGAGCAGCCCTCGTTCGGGTCTAGCACTATTGTCACCAAATTCTTTCCCTCCATCCATCCACCTTGCTGCCAACAACCCCCGCAATCTCCCTCTCAACCCTTCTCTACACAAACTACATTCCCCTGCACTTCTCCATCCCACGGATACTCGTTTCGCCCCTCACTCCAATGAAACCCCATCTGCCTTTATAAAACACCTCAAACGTCTTTATATCCGTCGTAACTGCGAAATTAGCTGGCAAACATTCGCCGGTTCCAGCTAAGGTTTTTACTTTCTCCATGCGAAGTAATGGGAAAGTATTGTGATCGTTAAAAATTCGACTTCGAAATTTCAACGGAAATACACGTTTTGAGGTCCCTAGAACATGTTTAAACTATTTTCGGAATGATGTCTGTGTGTGTGTGTTTGCGTGTGTGTATGTTAGTGTGGGCGCTCTAACTCAAAAAGTACTTCCCATATCCTTACCAAACTTCAAATATAAAACTTTAGTATGGGCATAAAGACTTTATTAGTTTTTGGACAATAACGGTTAACCGGAAGTCGAGGTTTATTAGAAACCCGATTCGGTTTTTGCGATATTTCTCCGTTAAAACATCATTATTGTATATACAATTCTATAAAACGGTTATGTAATTTCCTACAACTTTCATTTGAAACAATTTTCTATAGCAATTACTGTTTAGGAATTATTTATAAATAACCGGTTTTTCGGTTTCCGTCAAATATCTCCTTAAAAACATCGTTATTGGTAATCTTCGTGAGGACCAAAGTTGTAGAAGATAATATTTCTTCCAAATTTTGTTTGAAACAAATATTTCGGAGATATTTTGCTTTTTATTAATACCAGTATACAGCGCCACTACCATGTAGCGGTGAATTCTGTAAACATATGCATCATATAATTTACGGCAATAAGGAAGACAGTATTCTTTTACGATACGAAATAATAATTTTGCCTCATAATGCTATTCATAATAATTTAAATATCTATACCCCAGGAGATTTGTTTTCTTTCATCGGTCGGGGATAGCGTTCATCGAGGATTCTCCTTTTCTTCGTAATCGCAAAATTCGAAAGACATTTGCTTCACAAGTTTTATGTACACTGCGAAATTGGTCTTTTCTATAAAAATTAGAATATTAATGCACCATTACGTACATCTAGAAACAATAGCTATCATAACTCACCTTTCACATGCCACATCAGTTTTCGATAATTCTCGGGTCCCTTTAAAAAAATAAGATCATTCAATATAAAATGAAAGTCTAAGGGAAGGCGAGATAAGAAAAATAGAATGATTATAAAAAGAGTGTGAAATGAAGGAAAGAATGTTAGAAAGATAAAACAAACGACTGAAGAGATATTAACTTTATTGTCTAAGTCAGTGTTTCCCAAACTTTTTTGGCCGCGTACCCTTTATAACTCCATCAATCAATTGAAGTACCATCTTATAAAAGAATAGGACAAGTATTACAAAAATTAGACCTGTTTAGAAACGAACGAGTTTAACTATGATAAATAACGCTTATTGAGATGAATGTGCCTGTTTCCCATGACATAAAGAGTCAATCGTTGAATATATTGAAGAAAATCTCAATCGTAAGTAAGATTCAACATACAATTTCTGACGATTTTTTGTCTTAATTAAACTCAGAAAATCCAGATTCGCACATGCGCAATGTGGAGGAAAGGAATGAATATTTAGATTGCTCTTTCAGCCACTTCCCCATAGTGGTTTGTTGATTTTTCTCAAAAATCAATCAAAGATACCTTCGAGAATTTAATTTTCAAGTCATCGTCAGTAGAAATATCTGTGAGGCTTTCTTGTTCTTTTCCTGTTAGACGTGGAATCGAAAAATCCACACATTGCGCACCTGGTTATTGGAATCATCCATTTCTGAAAAATATCATCGTAATTGTTCCGTGATTTATTCCAAATGTTTCCTTATATCGGACAAATCCAAACTGAGGAATAGAGATTTGTATGTATTTCAGATTCGCCAAGTTCATTTTACCTGGTTTTATGACTTAATCCGTAACACATGAATTTTCCCTTGGACAACGGAAGCAAACAAAATACTTGAGCCGCCGCACTCAGTGATTAGGCTGGAGTTTACTGTTATGTATGAATTCAATGTTTTTAGAGACAAAATACATGTATTGTTTATGTGCACACATAGTGAAGACATTTATTGTAAATCAAATTATATAACGGAGGTGTCCAACAGAATTTTCAGGTTCGCCACACTTGCGGCGGACAGATTAGCCTTTTCGCCACATAATACAAAATTATTATTAAAATTTGGCTTAAATTTGTGGTAACTGATACTCATGTTAACGGATAAAATAATAATAATAATAATAACTTAATTTAACAAAGTTATTATTTTCTTCTTTAATATTATTATTAACAAGTGAGGAAAGTGTACAACGTATCACAAATGGGCGCGTTTCGGGCAATGGAGTGTTAGAAAGAAATCATATACGTGTACGTAAGGGAAATAGCGTTTTAAAGTTCTTATATTCTTCAAAAATAATCCATTTTCTTCCTTTTTAATAATATTGCATGCACGCATAAGAAAATTAAACGTTTGTTTGTGAGAAGCTTTATGATAGCAACAATGAAGGAGTAACCATGAAAGAAATTTTCTAAGTTCAAGTCGATTTAAGACGTTTTTATTTGATTTTCTCGATAACGGCTACTCCTACGATAACAATGTGTAGGAAAGAAAATACTCATCTTTACGAGTTCTACAACTTTTATTTGACACATATTTTGATATGAGCAGTACTTTACGAGATATGACGAAAATTTAATTTTTTGTCACCAGTAAAGTGGTAAATTGGCGTACGTGATTCGTTTTTGCGATTCTCTTCTTATATTTGATATAAAGTCCTTAATATCAAATTTCATGAAAATCCGTTATGTAGAAGCCGAGAACGACATGCAGACGGACGGACAGACCGACGATAATAGGCGCTCACGCTGGAAGCGAAACGCGCCTAAAAACTACAATAGTCCTTTGGTAACAGGTCTGATATTAGTCACCCATCATTAAAACAAGCCGTTGCCACTAGAAACCCGTTTTTATTTACCTAGATTAAGAAAATAATAACGAGGGATATATAAAATATAAAAAAGAAACCCATTTCAGAAGTATTGGAGGAATATGAAGACAAAATAATCGAAAAAAGGCTAATACGAAACATAAAAGGTAAAAGATGTTTGGGAGAAGAAGGAACGCCGTCAAGATTGCTTCTAAAATATATAACATTGAAAGGATATATTGACGAGCTGTAAGCGAAACGCGCCTAAAAATATAACTTTATACAAATACAAGGTTACAGTGATACACAATAATTACTTAAATTACTCATTAGTCAAATATATCATTAAATTCAAACAATAAATTTAATGTGATGATTGATAGTTCATTTGTCTAAAAAGGAGAGGCCATAACATTAATATTGAAAATTCGCCAAACCCTTTTAGGAGATGAAACTAGAACTAAAATATGAAATATATCTCTCGGCTTTTTTTGCCAATGGGCCTTTGTTTAAAAGATATTAACAATTTAAAAATCAGGTTTAAGCATGGTTGCATCATATACCAGCAACATTAACAATAATTGTAACAGGGGTGATAGCCCAATGTGTAGAGTGAATGCCTAGTAATTGGATGGGCCAGGGTTCTATTCAGGTTGTCAGCATCTTTTTTCATAATCACAAATAATCTGAATATGTATTTTAACCAATAAAATTGTATTATTATTAAGTTTTTATTGCATTTTTATTTTTTTACGTACGTGAAAAAAGTAAAAAAAATAATCACAAAAATACGAGAAAAAAAATAAAAATACAATAAAAACTTAATAATAATACAATTTTATTGGTTAAAATACATATTCAGATTATTTGTGATTATGAAAAAAGATGCTGACAACCTGAATAGAACCCTGGCTCATCCAATTACTAGGCATTCACTCTACACATTGGGCTATCACCCCTGTTACCATTATTGTTAATGTTGCTGGTATATGATGCAACCATGCTTAAACCTGATTTTTAAATTGTTAATATCTTTTAAACAAAGGCCCATTGGCAAAAACGCCGAGAGATATATTTCATATTTTAGTTCTAGTTTCACCTCCTAAAAGGGTTTGGCGAATTTCAATATTAATGTTTTGGCCTCTCCTTGTAAGTAGCGCATTAAAATTTAGCATAAAATCCACACTAAGTGTGCATCTCAACTCCACATCCAAATTTTCATCCAGGATCTGAGACCTATACCTTCATTTTATCAACGTTTTTGCGAAAAAGGTGATTCACAGTGCCAAGTTGATGAGAACATAAAAAAGTTTTGGAATGACTTCATTGAGAACTACGAACTCGTCTTCCTTCAAAATACTAGTCCACATGATAGTAATAGAATAATCTTTGCAGCAAGAGCAAATCCAGGAGTGTGCTGCGAAATATATATCAACAGGATCGCTATTATCGCGGCCCCTGACGGTTAGGCATCCCATCAAGCATCGAATTCATAACCTTTTTTGCGGCCCTAAAATTGCGTTATCTGATATTTGCTGGAATTAGAATCAATTTAAAAAACAAGATAATATTGTAAATTAAAACTAAATTTTTATTTTAAATGTTTAAATATCATTAATGACTAATATATCAAGGGTTGTGGCTTCGAATAAGCGCATTCCATGTACAATTGCTTGGCGTCTTTCAGATAGTAAATTGCTGCGTAACACTATCTAGAAAGCGCCCTTAAACTTTTGGAGTCCCATTATTATCAGACCGTGATGCGTCGCTAATAATGTGGCATGCTTACCTCAACAACCGGCTCGCCGAGCATAAAACATTTTAACAAACGGCTCGCGCGAGCCTGACGGAGCCGGTTGCAGCACACCACTGAGCATATCCGTCTCGAAAAGGTGCCTGCCCAAAGAAAATAAAATTCCGAATTCTTGAGATCGTCGGCAATCTTGGATTTCAAAGTGATGTAGATCTTCCTGCACTTTTAAAAATCTGAAAAGCGCTGGGAAAATTTTTGCAGCAGATTCTGCAAGCAATCCACATAGAGCTGACGTTCAAAATCAGGCTCTTCTGCATGTTGCGTTGTATTGTTCGGAAAGTGCGTGAAATCTTGAACGTCCGCAAAAAGTTTCAGTTTTGACATAAATTCTCAGTAGTACATACTGTGCCAAATTATAAATTAGTTTTCCATTTCCCTGGAATTTAAGGTTAAATTCGTTCATGTGAGAAGTGATATCAGTCAGAAAACGAATGTCACATTGCAATTGTTCGTCTTGGATCACAGAGTAAGTTATTATCTTTTCTTTATTCACAAGGAAATCTCGGATTGGTGTTAGAAAGGGAGTAAATCGATCCATGACCTATCCACAAATCAGCCATCGAGCATTTGAAAAGTACAGGACATCTTTAAAACCAGCGTTATCCACTTCATCCAACAACTCTACAAATTGTCGATGGTTCAGAGCGCTGGTGCGGATATAATTGACGATTTTAACAACCGTTTCCATTAAATCTTTCAAAATGCCTTTCTCCGCCATTTGAGCACAAAGATTTTCTTGGTGCAAAAGGCAGTGAAATGAGCTCAAAGCATCATTATTAAGGTTCTTTCAGAAGGCTGATAAATTCATATTTGTTTCCAACCATCGTAGGTGCTCCACCCGCCGTTACTGAAACCAATTTCTACTAATCTAATTAAAACTTTTTCGCAAAATTATTGAAAACGTCAGAAATATCGACACCACGAGTGCAGTGTCTCAGATCACGAAATGCGAGAATTTATTCATGAATTTCAAAAGATTCTGACAAAAAACGAATTCAAAATTCGACTTACACGGTGTCCTTAATATTAGCTGACTCATCCAAGGCTATCGAAAAAGACTTTAACTGAGCACATAGTTGGGTTTCAATACTTCGCGACACATCTTGTATGTATTCGACGAGATATCCGTAAATTTCGAACTTCCTGCATTATGCCGCTTTTTATCACGTTCATAATTTTATAGCATAGTTTATACAGCACACGGTAATGTTACAATTCGCTACAATGTAACTACTGATGTATACTGTGTGCGCTGCAGTTTCAGGCCAAGCAAAGGGACGTTGCCTTACTACAGGACGTCGTATCGTTGGCTGCGTAGAACGTAGCAGCCGTAGCCGGGTGTGAGAAGGTTCGAATCGTTGTGCAGCACTGAAACCCTATATTTGTGTAAAATCCTTTTCATAAAAATAATATTTTGTATTGTATTGCGAAAAGGCCGTTGTGTGTAAAATGTACACAAATTTAGTAATATGTAGTTTAATAAACTAATAAAAAATAGTTAGTAGACAGTAGACTTTAAGCTTCAATTTGCCACATATCAATGGTCGATTCGCCACAAGTGGCGATGGTGTTGGACACCTCTGTTCTATAACAACATCAAAGTGAAAAAAGCTGATTTATAGTGTCCAGTGTCATAATATCAGCCATTATGTACATTTTCTCAAGTACTTCCTAGCCTTTAAAAGTACCCCCAGGGGTACCCCAGTTGAGAAACCCTGGTCTAAATAATTTTCCACTTTGTTTTTCTTAAAAAGCGCAGTTTATTTTCCTAAAATGACGAACATCTAAGTACATTAACTTTAATACATTTTATTAGGCTCGGTAATTTTCTATGTTTATATATCATTAAAAGTTACCATTAATATAAACGTTTATTTTTGGTAAAAATCGAAGGTGAATATTGAAGTTCATTATAATAAATTTTAACAACTTTTTATTTAGAAAAAATTAACCGAACTCCCTGTAATTATAATTTGCCTATTTTATATGCAAATGTAAAACACTTTTTTATGCCTGACTGTTTGTGTTCTCTGCCTTTTGGTTAATGCGATGCTGTTGACTTGGACAACCAACCCGAAACTGCCTATTTTTCGGAATAAATTAGAAAGTATATTTTACTCAAATTTCGTCCCTTATTCACGAAATCGTGAACTTTCAATTGCAAAATTAATATAAAAACCTCAAGTGTGTGTGTGTGTATATACATACACACACACATATACACTAGTGTAATTACCGTTGAAATATCACCGGAAGAATTATAGATAGACAGATAATTAATACTTGCATTAAAAAAAATTAATAGCACACTTTTACATATGAAATATTTTGTCATATACAGCATTTCTAGTGAATATTCTGTTGTTGTTTAGTAAATGTCTTTGGTTTTTATTTTCGGCTATAAAATTCTAATATTCTGCTTGTTCTCGTCAATGCTACATATAATTGTCGGTGTTCAAAGACAAGGAAATAATTACGTGTATATATAACGTAGGGAAAATAATTAAATTTCGTGCACATACGTCATGATGGTTTTAATATTGTACTCTGTATTTACGCATAAAGAAAGCTTACACGAATCCTCAACAATGTTATCAGCCGTTATGTAAATAAAATTCCTAAAAGATTTAAATTAAAAACTAACTAATTAATCAATCAGCGGAATAATTTCTAGACGATACATTAAAGTGGGGATTACAAAGCAATTATCACAAAATATTACGCTACACTCACATATACAAATAGTTCTCGATTCTCACGCTCTTTTAAGAGCGGCGCCACAGTCGAGCGTTAGTTCTTGATTCTCATGCTCTTTTATAACGGCTCTTTAAGAGCGACGCCACTCGAGCGTTATACACAAACACATCCAGGCTTTATATATGAATATTTTATAGAAAAACCTTAGCTTTTTGAGTAGAAAACGCTAATAAATTTAGAACAAGTGAGCAGAGCAATTTACATAAGGCGCTTTCATCCTTGATTAAGGACGTCATCAAAAGACTGCGTAGGCTGAGTTCAACGATGTTTGATACTAAAATATGTCGTCTAGTAAACCAAATCTAAAAATCAAGATGCATAATTTCGTAAAAAATCCCGTGTTGAAAAATAGACACTTATCGACGAATATTCAAACTGGTCGAAATAATTTTTTTTTTCGAATTCGATGTTTACCGAAATTTATCGCTTAAATCGAATTGCGAACAAGTAGTTATATACCTGTACGTAAGGGAAATAGCGTTTTAAAGTTCTTTTCTTCATCATAAATAATCCATTTACTTCCTATTTAATAATATTACATGCACACGTAAGGAAATTAAACGTTTGTTTGGGAGATTGTTTATGTTAGCAACAATGAAGAAGTAACCATGCAAGAAATTTTCTAATTGTAAGTTCAACTCGATATAAGACATTCTTGTTTGATTTTCTCGATAATGGCTACTCCTACAATAAAAATGTGTAGGAAAGAAAATACTCTACTTTACCAGTTCTACAACTTTTATTTGAAAAATATTTTGATATGAACAATACTTTACGAGATATGACGAAAATTTAATTTTTTGTCACCAGTCAAGTGGTACCCCTGATTGGCGTACGTGATTCATTTTTGCGATTTTCATATTATATTTGATCGAAAGTCCTTAATATCAAATTTCATGAAAATCCGTTCGGTAGAAGCCGAGAACGAACATGCGGACGGACGGACGGACAGACCGACGATAATAGGCGCTCACGCTGTAAGCGAAACGCACCTAAAAATGAAGTGGTGTCGGTCTGCTACTCAATCACGCAAAAACTACTGCACCGATAAAGCTGAAATTTTGCATTGACATAGCTGGGACATCTACTTAACACATAGGCTTTAAACAACATTTGTTCGCCTTCTTGAAAAAAAATGGCGGCCTGCTATCTCAGAAACGGTTAGTCCAATACTAACCAAATTTGATGAGATGGTCTGTGGTCCTATTTAAACAGTAAAAAGTATATTCTGAATTTCATCCGCCAACCCTGAAACAAAATGGCGGCGTGCCATTTTAGAAAGGTTTAGTCCGATCCTATTGCCGATGGTGGGTGGGCCAGTGGAGGGGGCACGAGAGTACTTGATGGACACGGTGGCCAGCGATGGCTCCGCCAATGCAAACTCTCTGGGCCAAATGGTCATCCTGCCGTCCACGTTCACGGGCAGCCCGCGCAACATGCAGGAGCACGCGCAGGACGCACTCACCGACCTCTTCATTACATTGACGTGCAACCCGAAGTGGCCAGAAATAATAGCGGAGTTACTGCCGGGACAGAAGGTGGTAGATAGGCACGACATTGTGGCCCGCGTCAAAAAATATTGTTTACAAGCAAGCCTTGAAATAAATATTAAAATATATTTTTTAAATTTATAATGCCTTCATCCTTTGGTAAAAAATTCACAAAAGGTGAAATGATTGTATTACCATATAATACATAATTTTATTCGCCAAAGACGTCTGCCGTAACCCGGGCATCGCCGAGTACTTTCAGCTAGTTCGAGATAAAGAGTCAGACCATCTCATTCACATGGTTCTTAAAAGGATCTAGGTCGAGAATATTGTAACATTGTAACTTGGTAGCTGTAATTTTGTGAACATATGATACCATGTTAGCGAAGCATCTAAATTTGTGTAGCACCAGTATTAATTCTGTCTCGTCCACATGAGCCGTATAGCACGCGAACACTAATTCGCGACATTTTCGATTTTTTTAAATTTTCACTGCGGAATTTCCGACTTCTTTATAAAGGAGCTTCGTTCCCAGAGGCTTTGTTAAGCGAGGTATACCTGTATACTATATAGAAGTGGGGCGGTTATTTTGAAATGTTTAGACAACTACCTGGAAAACAAGACAAGTCCAACACAGTCTTGAAAACAGTGTCTAGTTTTTGTACACAATTTTCTTATAATACGTTCTCATTTCGTGGGATTGAAATAGCCGCACGCACACACAACACTCAGTCTGTCGTCAAAGAACAAAATTGTATAACCTAGAATGTTAACGTTGATATTTTTCAATTTATTTCTATACATTTAATTTAAATTTACAAAATGGGGAGGCGTGCCACTAGTGGAACGCGTGCCGCAGGTTGGCCACCCCTGCCATATACCGTCACAAAATAATTTGCTCCAGGTTTGTTAGAAGGAAAATTTATCACAGTAACCGAGAATTTTTCTTGGATAAAAAAATTTTAGATAGACTTTTAATAGACATAAACACTAAATTTACAATAAAAAAATTTTAAAAAGCAGTCAAAGGAAGATTCCCTCTTTTAATATTCCCGGAAGAAAGGTTCTTTGATAGAATGTGTTAAGTTATATATAGTTTAAACCACTTTCACACACAAGTCGAACTACGTTAGGTAAGATAGAGAGTAATTATTAATTATATTAGCATTTATATGGAATTCGAATTTAGGTTCTCCTCTTCACGATTATATTTTTTTAATTCGATATGCATGTAAGTTTGACAATGCCCATATTTTTTCCAACGAGCATCATTTTCCTACATTCAACAAAATAGGGAGCGAAAAAACCTTGAAAATTGAGGTGAGCAAGCATCAAAAGACTAGCGCCATATCTCCTAAACCATCTTCCCTCGCGCAATCCTTCGCTTTTTTCTCTCTCGTCTTTAGTTTTTCTACCACTTCCCGCTCGCGTTCCTCCATCGCTCTCGTATGTATAGCATCCCTTCCCCCTTTTCTATTTCCCTCTCCATCTCCCTCTCCCAACTCCGCCCCTTTGAACTGCTTCCTCCTTTTTTATGTTAATCCGTTCCAGCTCACTCGCGGTGGGCCAGTTACAGGAACAAACGGATTAATCCTGGTTCGCAGGAGGAAAAAGAGAGAAAGAGAGAGAGAGAGAGAGAGAGAGATGCAGAGAGGGGGAGAGAGAGAAAAAAATCCTTTTTTTGTCCTGCGACCGACTTCCCCAAATGGTCTTCTACGATTTGTTTTAAATGCTACCCTTTCGTCCACCTCTCCCCCTTCCCCCCTTCCCTCTCCTCCCCTCCCCTCCCCTCCCCCTCCCCTTCTTCATCCACACCGCTCTTCCTTACTCTCCTCCACCTCCCATCGCCCCTTCTTCATCTTCATCCTCTTTTTCCCATCCTTTGTATGTATGTCTGCAGCCTTTTATGGCAATCATTCTCCACTTCCGTTTACGCGAATCTCCCTTTACACCCACTCGTTTGGATTCAAATTGTCAATTCCTTATGCTTCTTACGCTCAATATTTAGATATTAACTAAGAGTTAATTCAAAATGGCTACTTAAATGAAAGACTCGAGAGGCCCGTCTTCGTCCTTCTGGTGACCCCTACATGACAAATGCTAATTAATACCCGTAAAAAATTACAGTTATCAATGAACGAAGTCTTAGTTATCAAAATATGCTTAATCATCGGAATTGTATAGATCAGCTTTTCTCAAACCTTATTCAATTGTGATCTCATGTTAAAGCAGCCAGCGTTATCTCGATCCAGCACTAAAACTCGTCTAGCCAAATTAATGAAAACATAATACTAATTGTAAATATATAACTTATTTGCGCAAACGTTAATTCTGATCTGAATATACCCACAAGTGGAAAAAGCGAAATTAAAATATTTTTCCCAAGAAGCAATAATGGCAATAATTTTTATTGTTAAATCCTTAAAAAATTTCCTTTTTTAGGGATTTAGATTATCTGTTTTACAATTTCTGAATTATTTCAAGTTGTCTCGATTGGAAAAATTAATTTTATTACCATAAAAGTCTACTCGTCAAAGTCCCGATCTCGTATCTCGATGTCAACTATTTTAAGAATGCCAATGAAAGTTATTTAAGTGTTGAACAATAGAGAGAATGACCTCCCCTGGAATCGAGTCCATAACTTTATTAAGGACGCTGACCAGATTCAAACCTTCAAGGGTACTCGCTAAGGGCGGATCTAGAAACTTCCCAATGGTGGAGGGGGGCGATTATTGACTATTTTTTCATGGGGTGGGGGATATTTTTTAAATTTGTACACTAAACACTTGTCAAAATATTTTCAATTAATAAACCATGGAACACGATAGAATAGTATGATAATTAACACAGTAAAGCCTATTGGGGAAAGCCTCCTGCAGCATGGCAACCCTCTCGGCTTCTCCTTTTGCTACCCCTAAAAAATATCCAAGGGGGCAATCGCCCCTCCCCCCCCTGGATCTGCCACTGGTACCCGCCGAATACATGGCGAAAGATTCGTGGAGTACGTTCTTGTCCGCTATTGAGTGTATTCCTACAATATTGCAATTGAATCAAATTGATTACAATTTTTTCAAGCCAAAATGGTAATATTTTTGAGTTTATTTTAAAACCATTTAAGTTTAAAAAATACATTTAATAAAAATGGCGGTTACGAATTCTTACATCAATCATCCCCCGTTTAAACATGTAACATTATGAGATCCTGTACAGGCTTGCTTAGATATTTTAATGATGAAGAAAACGCGCACCAAGAACCTTTCTAATTTTTCCGGATTTTGATACCTTCGGTCAGCGGTTCCCATCTTGCGGTTCGCGTACCCCTGGTAGTCCTCGAGGCTACTAAATACAAAGGGGAAAAATAACATTTTCACTGCCATGTTCCGTAACAGTATTTACTGAAATAACGAATAATAATTTCAAATATTTATAGGTTTGAAACTCGAAACGACTGCCTAAGGTTAAGGAAGCATTTATGCAACCCTAAAAAGCCAACATAAAATTTGTTGGAAAATTTTGCATAGAAAAATTTCTCGTGTCACTGTTATGTTCCGAAAATGTATTTGTTTTAAGCGATGAATAAGAATTTAACAAAACTAGCATGATGTGGTCCACGAAATTTTTGGAGGTTGAAAATGGGCACATTCGAAAACATTGGCAACTACGTACTGCCAAAGGTTAAGGAAATATTTATGCTACCCTAAAATGTCAATATAAAATTCGTCGGAAAATTTCTAATTAAAAAATTCGCCTCGTCTCTTTCGCCACCTCCCCTTTCTCCTCTCTCCCCTTTGCTCCCTCCCCCTTTCACCCTCTCCTCTTCTGCTCTCCTTCATTTTTCGTCGCTTCCCGCAACCTTCTCAGCGGACTTCGTGCCATGCAGGTACCTCTCTCATAGTCGCCGTCCCGCAATGCGAACTTGTTTTATCTTCCCCTTGCACGACGCGCTCTTCTTTACGCTATTTCCCTCATACTCATTTCCGTGGCATTCCTTTTTACAAACAATCTTCTCTCCATCATTCAAAGTACGCCTCTTTTCTCTCAACGCTTCCTTCTCTCAGCGCCCCTGCGCCTTCCAACCCAACCACTTCTGTCTCATTCTCTCACTCCCCCCCCCCTCTCACTCCCCCCCCCTCTCTCTCACTCCTCCTCCTCTCCCCCCCTCTCCTACCCCTCCCTTTGTCTCCCCAATGGGTTCGTAAAACTGTCAGAGTGACTTTTTTCGCCCAACTAGAGCTATGTGGCACGGAAATTCACACCGGTTCTGCTCAACATTTTCATTTTTGATGACTTTTTAACGAGGAATCTAAAACAGAAAAAAATCGCATGCTCTCTATATGCTGGTTTCTTCGAGGATTCGTCGTATATTAGATGACCAAGGTAAGTTTCGATATGTGGAAAGAAAGAGTCAGCTAAATTTAACGAAAAAGATGCTGTAAAGACAGGTTGTTTTTTGTTGAGAGGAACGGAATTGTGAACGAAAAATGGAAAGATATAATATTCAGCGACTACAAGAAGTTTAATCTTGACTTTCCTGATAGTTGGAAATAATACTGACACGATTCCCGTAAAAATTAGAAGTTCTTTTTGAAAAAACATGCAGGAGGTGGACCTATCACGTTTTGGACATCTTTCAGAGAAGGAAAAGCGAAATTGCATTTATCTATAGAAAACAAGACTAGGCAAAATACGTATATATTTTGCGTTCAAAGCACGAAATTGACTTCTTGTTCTAGGAATACAATGCATCCATTCAATTATTCAGAGAAGCTTTTTAACGAGCAAAGACTCCGTGTTATAGAGAGGGCATAATATATTCTAAGTAAATACTATTTAGAATATATGGGGAATCCTGTCTAGAAATGTTTGTAAGAATAGAAGTCAATTCAATTCCTTGTACGAGCTTCATAATGCAATTCCATGTTCATTAAATGAAATAAGCTATGATTAGGGATGCAAGAAAGCATCAATACATATTTATAAATATCATTGAAATATCGAAGAGAATTATCGATATTTAATGATAGTGGCCGTCAATATAGCTATATAATGTCGGATGTTAAAAAGTACACGAATTTAAAGCTAAATGGTTTATTATTTCAAAGCAAGCATCACTGCAAGGCAACTTCCCGATTTTGTTTTGTCCGCAAGGCAGTTTCCAATAGAGGGAAGCATTATTCGTTTGAATAACGTTCCATCACCCTTTGAAAATCACAGAAATCAGTACAGGGCTTTGTAAAATTGCACTTTAAAATTATTTATATTCGAGATAGGAACTTGGGACATGAGTAGTTCTAGTGATGAAGGAAGAAAGTTAATATTTCGAAGTCGAAATTCCAATTCGTACCGAGTTAGGGTAAAAATTTGTTTTGTATCAGAAAAGCTTTTTCGGGTGAAATAAAATAAGATATTTTATACATACATATTTATGCATTTCTAGATTTATTTCATTAAGAAATAGCAATTCCCACAGCATTTGAGAGTTTTAATAATTAATTATAATCCATAGACGCAAAATCACACTTTTTACCATTTATGCCCTTTGTGTGAATATCAAGAAATAATTATAGATTTTAGCCAAATTGATTCATTGTGAACTGGCCAGGACTCAGTCAAATGTTGGACACGATTATTTAGGAAATGGGTGGAGCATCCAATTTCAATTAACTGTCCAACAAAATTTGAAATAACCATCGGTTGACACACGAAAAAGATAAAGAGCTTATTACCTCCCGGAATCCTTATACACACTCTATTTAAAAGAATGTGTATGTTTGGTATTTTTGAGGTTGCATTGGAATATATATTTATAGCGACATTTCACCGTAATCTAAGCTTCCCTTCAGTACCAGAAAAACCGTCAAGCTTCTGATAAAACGGGAACACTGCGTCCCACGCACCCTGAATACTAGCTTCGAGGAATAGGGATTTTACGGAGAAATTGCCAAATTATGCAAGAACATCATCGATTTTCGCAACCAAACTCGTGGTTGGCCGATCGGATATGCACGACAAACCCTTTTGATCTGCTATTCGACAGTTGAAGGGTGGACGATGTGTTTCATGCGAATAGACTAGCAATCGCAGTTCAAGATAATTGCTCCTTCTCTATATTGCGTATAGAATATTTGCGAAATGGCTTACGTGATACATAACACCACATAAGACGTCTACGCATATGTACTTGGTTCTAGACTTCAAATTTCGTGGAACCTTGTTTGTTCTTACAGGTTTCGCTCGAATAAAGCCGTTTGTTTGTCTTTAAGTATGTGATTCGGCGAATGAATCGACTGCGACTTTCTAACATTTCTGATAATTCTCCGTGATTTGAGAAATGTTTTTATAAATACTCCTTTTGTTTTATCTCCAAAATATATTAAAACTACGTAACCCTCACAACAGATAGTTAAATATACTCCCCTTAAAATGCTACCTCGCGATGGAGCCAGTTGCTTCGGCTTTAATTTTAACTTCTGTCCAACAGCCCATATGTCCCAGCTGGAAATATCCTGCCCGTAAAATATCAAGGCAAGGCGAGCAGCCGCAGAACTGCCGTGTCCATGAAGAATGGGAGACGATAGTTTGGGGAGTAGAGTACGCGAGTCAAAAAAGGAAGATTTAATTATGTGAATTGAAGAAATGATTATATTTTTTCGATCGTCTGTTAAAAGATGGTTGCTGGACTCCATGCTATATATGATAAATTTTAAAATAGTGTTACGAAAAGTATGATTAATATTCACAAAATAAGAAGTCTTTGCGAATTAAAATATTTTTATCGATAAAAAAATACTAATAAATTTGAAGAGGGAAAAAGGTGATAATAGCGGGAGAGACAGACAAACAAACGACTTTATCAAGGGCCGAATTGAGACTATATAGTCGCTTCTTACATTTAACCCTACGTCAAAAGTTACAAAAGAAAATTTTTAAAATAATAATAATGATTATATTAGTACACCTACACACAGTTTTTAGAAAAGAACCTGAAAGTAAACAAATAGGAAAACACACAAGCAAATATCCTATTACAAATTCGGAGAACTTCTAAAAATAAGACAGTATTTGTGGTAAAAGCCTAGGAAAGACCTGACTTGGCCAACCTAGTAAAGAAACTGCGCAGGAAAATATACACGAAGGGAAGGGGTGTGGGAAAAAACCTGCAAAAATACTAGATACATAACAAACAATAGTGGAATTACGATAATACATAAAAGTTTTAAAAAAGAAAAGATTCACAAAATATACTTTAAAATAATGAAAAATGAACAAGAAAAAATGAAATCGAAAGAAAACAAACATATGGGAGATAGGAGGAGTGGGGGGGGGGAAGGGAAATGAACAAGGGGAGAGAGAGAGAGAAGTGAAAAAGATAATGGAAAGAGGAATTAGAGATAGAGTGAGAAACGGAGTAAGGTGTAGAGAAGGGGGAATAGGTTAAAAGGTCTGGTCTGACGGGAAGGATAATAGGAGGTGGAGGTGGAGGTGGAGGTGGAGGGGGGAAGAGGGGATGTAGCAGTAGGAGAAGTAAGGGGAGAGTTGCCCGCGGGTGAAGAGAGTTTTGATATAGGCGAGGGAGGATGATGGGAGGGGAGAGGGAGGGAGGTAGGGGGGAGGGATAGATAGCGGGAGGAGGAAAGAGGAGTAGGAGAAAGGAATAAAGGGAGGGGGAGGAGGAGCGATCTCGGAGTGAGTGACAGGAAAGGCAAGCTGCGTGGTTTTGCGAACCGCAAAACCAGTTAAGGGTGACAAGCTAGTGCACCACAGGTACCCGCATATGTAAGAGAAGGGGCGGAAAAGATGGGAGGAGAGATTGGTGGGGGAGATAGGCGAGGGAAAGGAGACGGGACGAGTCAGAGGGACGTGAAGTCGGAGATAAATGGGAAGGACGGAAATCGCGGATGATTTGGAATTGTATTCGCGCGCACCGGTCCCGGTTGTGTCCACGGTGCAAGCGTTCCTTTTAAAACGTTCGAGAGAGGTCGCGTGTTAGGTACTGATTCGATAACATTTGCATTTGCTAATGTAACGGTCACGTAAACGCATTATGTCTGTCGATGATAATAAAAGAAAGAATACGCGAGCTAAATGTTGATATTAAATTGTTTGCTGTTCCGTCCTGCAACAGTTAACAATCCAAAATTCGATTACGAACGGTGAATAGAGATCATCAGCCATACTACAACTGTAGTTGGTATATTATAAAATTATGTAAAACCAATAACTTCCTTAAAACTTATTATCTCAATAAATTTAGTTATCCCATGTTTAAATATATGTTGAAGAATATGTTTAAGTAATTAATACTGTGTCCTTTGTTTCAAATAAATTTTAATATATTTTAGAAACCTCGATTTTAATGTAATCGTTACCATTTTCTTAAAACAGAATAACAATTAAATTGTATTATAGGGGTTGATCCTGCATATGAAAATGTGGCAATGAAATATCCGAGACATTTCTGTTGTTTGTGATTCATTATTTTTTAAATTACTTAAAGGGTAATAACGTAGATGTTGCTCCAGGTAAATTGCCATTCTTTTCCTCATAAATACATGCATCATTCGGAATCCTTTGCAGAAACAGTTTATATCAGTAAGAAGTTTGGTTTCTTAACTTATTTCTGAATGTAATAATGGAAAACGAACCTCCATATCGTTTTTTCTGACAATCAATACCGTGTGTATGTTAGTGCTTCCCGATGCAGTTTTCAATTATTCCTTGACCCCAGCTAATCAAATAGACGTGTCAGGGGCGGATCCAGAAACTTCTCAAGGGGGGGAAGGGACGATCGCCCCTCCACCTATCGAATCCGCCCCTGCCAAATGCCCTATATTTTGAAAACCCCTACCCCTATAAGAATCCTTCTTTCCCTTGCTATACAGACCTAATCTGCGGCGTATAATTGAGGATTTTTGCGCGGAAAGAATTTAAGAAAGCGTCCAGTGGAGTGCAATGGGATTATCCAAGGAGGGGACGATCGCCGTTGGATCCGCCACTGAGACGTGTACTTCTCCAGACGCTTCGCTCTGCCAATCAAAAGGCGTTCCTCCAACATTCTCCTAACATTGCCTATGTCTAATTTACTCTTTACTTAATGCCCTAGTGTTCATACGAAATTGTGAGTGTCTTGAGAATAAATTTTTCTTACCAATTTTAATACTGCATTCTATAAATATTATAATCGAAGGAGAAACAAGTTTTTTCGTCGCTTTGTCAAAAATTCCACATCAATTAAATATATACGAATAATGATTACTTCATATATTCTTATTATTTCATAAATATGCAAAGACCTCTGAAATAAACTGAAAATTGCCCACGAGTGAAAGGCATTTAGTTGATGTATCCGCTCTTGAGCGGATACATCAAATAAATGCCTCGGGAAAACAAAGAACGCCATTTATGGGAAGGTGGAGTAAAGAAAGGAAGGGGAGAAGAAAGAGGGAAGGGGGGCAAGAGAGGGGGAGAAAAGCGCTGAGAGGGAGAAGAGGGAGGGGAGAATGGATGAGAGGGGAGAAAGGGAGAGGGGGAGAAGAGAGGGAGGAAGAGAAAAGAGAGAGAGAAAGAGGGATGGAAGGAGAATATGAGAGTATAACCGTAATGTAAGAAGGTTTTGAGGAATAAGAGAGAGAGAGAGATTGTGTTTGGTTGGGTCGTGTAGAGGGGATTTGAGAGGCCGAGAGTGTCGCAAGGGGACGGCTGCAGGGAAGGAGAGGAACGGCGTGCGGCATGTTTGTCGAAATGGGATTGGCGCATCCCTCATTTAAGTTACACGTGCGGCAGGTGGAGATGTAAGCGTGATGGAATGAGTGTGGAGGGCAAAAAGGGTAGGTGAGAAGGGGGAGGGAGAGGGGGGGAAGGGGGAGGGAGAGGACGGGGTGGCGTGAGGTGGATGAAAATAGGGGTTTTGTGTGCGCGAGAGCAAGGAAACATTGGAACACGCGTTCCCATCCTTCCGTCCATATTGCTTCGTTCGATGGGATAGCAAAAGAAGGGGGGAGGGAAGGGGGGGGAGGGGGGAGTGGGAGGGAAGGGGGGGAGTGGGAGGCGTATGTGTCCGAGCGCCGATTCGAATTCGGGTCGATGCGAGGAGATGGGTCGGGAGAAAGAGGTGGAGGGGAGTATATGGCCACGGAGGATTTTTATTCGGCGGAATGCATTAAATTGTTTCGAAAGAGGAATATCGTTCAAAGACAACGAGATTAAAAGGATCCGCACACCGGATGGTTCTCAAGGGACCACGCTCCTAATAGGACAGGAAGGCTAAGAAATTGAGGGAAAGTTCACTTTCTTAGAAGCAGATCAAATATTAAGGGAACAGTAATTCAACGGTGATTTTAATACTAGAGATACAGACAAAATTTCAGAAAAAACCTTCTTAACCAAAAATCAGCCACAGTGGAAACGCCCGGTCTCTCAGACCGCTAGAAATTTTTCATGTACAGTCATTTCCAAAAGTCAAGCGACACGGCTCGGTCACGCCACACATAGGCCGGAGCTGAAAGTTCCGAGTATGTTGGTACCCATTGCTTGAGGGGAAGCAGGAGAGGGGAATGATAGGAAGGGGTGGAAGACTGAGGAGGTGGGTTTTGAAGCCTGGGTAGGCGGTGCAGGGAGAAACGAACGGAATCAGAGCCGGTGAGACAAACGCCATTCAACAGTGCGAGAGCATCCAATCCAACTCGGAAAAATGGACTCTCTGAGAGGTTGCCTTCGCATGCCAAGGGTAACAAGAAAACCTCCGAGAGAAGGAGGCGTGTAAACGGTTCGAAGAGAGGGGAACATGAAGAATATTCCGCGTCTAGAAAGCACTTTCGGAAAAGATGCAATATTTCATCTTTGTGAGCGTTATTAATGCGAAAAGCTAGGCTGCACTTCACTTCGGAAAGCGTAAAAAATCATCAATGGGTCAATGGGAAAAATTATATAATACTCCATAAATTAGGATAACAAAAATGAGAGTTGTTGATTTTGTGGAGATCCTGAATGAGCATCTTCTGCCTATGTCAGACAGATAGTGCCAGATGGCGAAGACGTGGTAGTAATACAAGATAATTAATTCATCGTTAGATACGACCGGTGTACCTCGACAATTTTTTTGACCAGAACTGGATTATCAATGTTCTGCCCTGGCCAGCTCGCTTGCCGGATAGGAATCCCATTGAGAACTTATGGGGTATAATGGTGAATGAGTGGACTGAAGGAAAGTTGAGGACGGCAGCCGCTCTTGAAGAGAATGTTATGGAACTCTAGGGCTCAATCGGACGACGACCACAAATATGTGAAAATCTAGTACGGTTCATTAACCGTCGAATGCAAGGAGTGATCGACTCAGGCTGAGACTTCACTAAATACTAAAATAAAACACTAAATAATCTTTCATTGTTTTCATTGCCTATTAAATGCTGCTAGAATAAAATTTTTATTAGAAAATTTAAATAAAGGCAATATAAAATGTATCCACTATCTGTGAGAAAAGTGCTACATGTGATAAATTGCCATTTATTAGAGTTTTGGTAAAACTGATTGGATAAAGGGTGTAAATAATTCCTAATGTTCTCCCGAAAAAGCAATTTTCGTGCTGACAATTTCTTGACGCTTGAGTGATACAGTACGGTGGAATAAAAATTTTATTCCGGCGAGCGAGCTGGCTAGGGCAGAACACTGATATTCCAGTTCTGGTCAAAAAAATTGTCGAGTTACACCGGCCGTAACTAACGACAAATTATCTTGTATTACTACCACGTCTTCGCCGTCTGGCACTATCTGTCTGACATAAGGCAGAAGATGCTCATTCAGTATCTCCACTAAATCAACAGCTCTCATTTTTGTTATCCTAATTTATGGAGTATTATATAATTTTTGCCCTTGACCCATTGATGCTTTTTTACGCTTTCCGAAGTGAAGTGCAGCATAGCATTTCGCATAAATAACGCTCACAAAGATGAAAATATTGCATCTTTTCCGAAAGTGCTTTCTAGACGCGAAATATTCATTTATGTTTCCCTATCCCATTGTAAGACATCACTGTGGACTTCGAACCTTTTACATGCCTCCTTCTCTCGGAGGTTTTCTTGTTACCCTTGGCATGCGAAGGCAACCACCGAGACAGTCCTTTTTTCCGAGTTGGATTGGATGCCCTCGCACTGTTGAATGGGTTTTGTCTCATAGGCTCTGATTCCGTTCGTTTCTTCCAGCACGCCAACCCAGGCTTCGAAACTCACCTCCTCACTCTTCCACCTCACTATCATGCCCCTCTTCTGCTACCCCTCAAGCAGTGGGTACCAACATACTCGGAACTTTCAGCTCGGGACTATGTGTGGCGTGACCGAGCCGTGTCGCTTGACTTTTGGAAATGACTGTACATTTATATCTTGCGCATTGCTTAGCTGTAGGATACTGTGTTAAAAGGATATGAAATGCATTTTTCATAATCGAAATCTATTTTAACGACATGAACTTTTAAGTTAAAATTATGATTTTTTCTCAAACTTCGTCCTGCCAATATATGCGTAGGTGTTGTTGTCCTACGACGTTCACTTGCATTCCACTGAAAATTATTTTTCCTATAAAAATCATAAGAAACAATCTATGGTTCTTCTTCTAGGTAATTATTTTCTATTTTACCAACGGTTCCTATTCGGAATTGCTTGCTGCAATCCGATTCACCGTTCACTTATTCTGTGCAATCTTCCTATCAGCCATTTAGCAAATTAAATACATATTTGCTTATCCGTTTCGAATCACTAATGAAAAAAACTCGGTGAAGCGTTATCAGAAACAAACCGCTCCACAGTGCGCGTAATCAGGAACCCACACAATCGGTAATACCACTAAACGCTATTCGAAACACAAAGTCTCTGAGAAAATTCGCTCGAAACGAAAGACAAGACCTTCGAGGAGAGCGCCATTTCAATGTTTATCATAGCCGTGTTGTTCCAACAGTCGTATCAAAGAGATCAAGTGTGACTCAGAACACCCAGGGCACGAAGTGTATGGCCATAAATAGAAAAATAACTTTCCCTGTGGTCTGATAAGCCGACGTTACGGCCTAAGGGTTAACTTGACCAAATGGAATTACTTTCCAGGCCAGCGCGAAAACTAAGTGGTTGATAATACTTTTCCGTAATTGCGAAGAAACGGAAAAATCTATACAATTGATGATACAATTTTCTCAAAGTATGCGAAGCATTTATCGCTATGCTTATTTAGCGAAACGTTTAATTATAAAAAACGCACGCTACGCCATAATCTGATTTTTCCTAAGTCACGTCCCGAGAATAATTCTTTTTAATTGCACTATAAGATAAAGTAATCAGGCTTGTGCAGATATAATAAATCCACATTTTAAGACTATTCGTATTATCTATGCTTAAAAACCAAGTAAAATTTGTATTTGTTTCTTCATACGCAACATTTCTGTAGTTGGTTATAATTTTGGTTGTGCGTCCATTGATTCAATGATGTTCTCGATGTCAGTGATTAGGTTCTTCGATAGAAGGGCTCTTTGGAAGGTTAGCAAACTGATCCTTTGTTAAGAAATTCCTTCAATAAAAGAGACAACACCTAGATGTGCATGATTGCGAACATCAACTGGAATTATCAAAAACGTTAAAAAGAACAGAACACAAGGCATGCCTCCTAAAAATTCATCGGACATACTTATCAGAAATAATTAGGACACAACACGAACACACCACACAACATTACACTATTCAGCCATTTGATAGTATAATAAAAACCTTTAGAAATTCAAGATTAAGCATATATATATATATATACACACACACACACACACACACACATACATACTTATCGTTTAAAGTGTTTATTGCCGAATTTGTTTTCAACCACAAGACGAGCGCATTAATTCTCGAATGAAAACTGTATGAAAAGCAAAAGTCGTTTGGGAAACGCGATTTTAATATTACACAACACGTCATATACTTCGCAGAAAAATTATTAAACATAAAACACATTACAGCAAACGCGCTCAATAAATACTAGAGGATCACACACAAGAACCTTTCAAATGCAATAATACGGCAAACAAAAGGCATTTTTAAAATCTGCCCCACTCTTATCGACCAAAAAATTTAACTTCAGATACAACGTACTTAATCTTACCATATCAAAAAAATATTTCCTTAAAACCCTCAGAAGGGTGCAAACATATGAGAACCATCGATTCAGCCACAAAATCCCCAATTTATTTTCTTACGAAACGGTTAAACTAAGAATTCCAGGCCATTAAATCCGATAACGAACAATCATTAAAAATGTCATACGAATTTATTGACAAAATGACAATCCTAACGCTCACTAACAACCAACTACTTGCATAATTCGATATTTCATCCTAATTCCGCTGTATTCCCATTAAAGAGATTTTAGAATTTTTGTAAGATTGACTCCTCAAAAAGAAAACATCCCCACAACACCACTAAGAAATTTTCGCGTGACAAATGATCACTTTCAGTAAATTGATGGGAATGATTGATCCGGAGATGCGACAGGCATAAGCTGTGATGATGAGAAATGTGGAAACGTGAAAAAACCTGCTATGACCGCGAATCGAACCCGAGTCTTAAAATCAAAATAATAAAAATATTTAGGGTTTGGCAAACGTATTAACAAGATGAGCCACTTTATTTCAAATTCGCAATAAAAATAAACAGACGAGCTGTTGTAACTGTGAATAAGCGTAAGGCCATATTAGCGACTGTGTCGCCGCGACCTGGAGGCCGCGACCCGGTCACATGGATTTGAGAAATAGTTTAGCGGCTATATTGGCGCGATTCTGCTGCGGCGTTGTGTTCATTAAGCTTCCGTGGATGAAATGTTGCTTGCTCTCGCTGTCTCTCGTTATTTGAAGAGGAGAAAAAGAAAAAGGAATTTTGCTGTACATCCAATCAACATGCAGCGTTTTCGGTGTGGACAGTTCCATACATTACTCGGAATGTTGAGAAACCACGAGGACAAGTTTCTTTCCTATTTCCGAATGTCTCCGTCATCTTTTGATGAACTGTGTACTATTGTGAAAGAAGGTATTAGGAAAAAGGACACGAAGTTTGGACCATCAATATCACCAGAGGAGAGAGTTGCAGTAACACTAAGGTAAGGAATATGTACACTTCCAAAATGCATTTACAATTCAAATAATTTTTATTTATAATTTTAATGTTGGCATACATTTGAATTTCACTTTAAATTTTAATCATATATGTCCATAAACATCTATTATATCAGACTGAATGCCTACGCTATCAGACACGACAGAGACTGGGGAAGCGTTTTGGGAAGTAGACCGCGGATCAAAGTTATTCACATAATGGTGATTGTTAATTGAAATTGAGGAAGAATGTGGTTGGGATAAGGTTATACTAGTTTGAGGCGGCTCGAAACTGCTTGGTCTATTGAATTGAACTGGTGAATAATGCATTGATATCGGAGCTATATTGGACTGAGCTGAGCACAAAGCTTGTTGCATAATATTTGTCATTTGCATTCGCGCCCATAATTTAGTTTGATCTGGTAATTTTCTAAACATGGGCAGAAGAGACAATAGAAAAAATTTATCTACCTCTTCCTCATCAGTAGATGATTGTTTGGCAGCAATGTATTCCAAAACAGCGACCTGCACACTTGGAGTAGCCGTTTCCAAATGAAATAAAGGCAAGCGTCATTGTCATCGCGCTCGAAAGTGGCTCACTTCTGCGACCAGGGCGCAATCGTTGGCGCCAATCGTCTAGATTGGCCGTCTTGGTAAGATACAATGTATTAAACTCGGGCGACCTGGTCGCGACGTCCAGGTAGCGGCGACCTGGTCGCTAGTATGGCCTTACGCTAAGAATCCATTTAAGATTTTCGCTAAATAGCATAGCATTAATGTTTCGCATACCTCGGGAAAATTGTATCATCAATTGTATAGATTTTTCCGTTTATTCGCAATTATGGATAAAGTATTATCAGCCACTTAGTTTTCGCGCTGACCTGGAAAGCACTTCCTTAGGCCGTAACGTCAGTTTATCAGACCCCAGGGAAAATTATATTTCTATTTATGGTTACATCTCCATTGTTTAAATTTAACGTAACTTAAATCCCTGTTTCCCATTCAAAACCATTCCCCCCACTACAGCCATTCAGAAGCACATACATCAATAACGGATGTTTAAACAGGAGAATAGTGAACGTCAAAACCATGGTCTCCTCAAAACGGCGAAAACAAAATGGCCGAAAGTAGAAAAGGACACTATTTAATTATAATATGTAGTAAAGCAATGATTTTACTGGAATTAATGAATTTACATTGTTCTATGAAACATACTCGACATCTATATCTGCGTCCCTGAAGTTATGATTATACATATGATAACAAAAGAGACCTGATGACACGGATTATTTTGTGGCATGCCACAATTTTTATTAAAATAAATATATAACAATAATAATAGGTATTAAAAAGGCCAAAAAGTTAAATATAAATGCTCTGGTGATATTAAGTCTGTAGTTGAAAATTATGAGCGATACCTCTCAAGAAATCCAACCTATCTTGATTTTCATAATATTTAACATGATCTTCGATCCGTTGAAATCTATTTTGGTAAATTTTCCGATTTGAGAGGGTTTTTGACCAGCAATTTTCACTTCATGAAGATTTTGCGCTCTTTTTAAAACTATAAATTTCCAATTGTTGGATGGCTAGATCCAATTAATTGGGCGAAGCCACGGTGCCAACCTTAGACTGAAATATTAGTTCTGGGAAAACCTAATTTAACAGCCTCTTGGAAATTCCATTAGGTTAGAGGAAAAAGTGGCTGACGACGCCTATTTCTGCGATTCATCCTTCCAACCCACATATCTTGCAAATAATCAATGATTGGCTGCTCATTATTAACGTAATACATAGAATGTCATAGAATTTCAAATGAATTTGCATAGTCAGCTTCGGGAACATAAGCAAGAGCTACTAACTGTCTAATTTGAAGAAGGAAGTCAGTATCGGACATGTACATCTCTTGCATTCCTTGTCTTTGTTGGATTTTCCTCCACGGCACTCTCACAAATGAAAGAAACAATCACTTTGAAGTGCAAGAGGAAATCTTATTTAAACGATTTGATAAAATTTCACTCGAAATCAACCATGATGGAAATCGGATTCAAGATGGGTCTTAGCAACCGAAAATCACACCTCCTCAATGACGGAGAAGTAGCAAAACAGTAAAAAATAAAACGGTAATTGAAGAATAAAAGTCTATACTTAATAAATTGTTCTTAAATATAGAAATAAGACAACGTCCCATTATTCGACGTAAGAGCTACGCCAATAGGAAATGTCAGATTTATAATATCCGTATGAACGAGGTCTTATAAAATATTATGAAACTGTTAATGGTTTTTAGAAAAACATTTTTTTAATTGTATAATATTTATTCATTTACCAGTGGAAAATTACAAACCCTAACCCAGCAGTTCAATTCTATCGAATTTGAAAATCTTATTAAGGAAAGATTTGCAAGTATATTCTCAAATAAGCTAAAACTAATCGCTCTCTTAGTTAAAAATTCATGCAGTGCACCACCTGCCATCACCAATCTGGTGAATTGCAGAGTAGGATGCAGATACAGATGTCGGGTATGATTCGTAGAATAATATAATATTCATTAATTCTAGTAAACTCATTACTTTCATTTTCGGAAAGTCTCGCTTATAACTGTAATTTTCAGGTTAAACATCACCAAATCTTTTAAATATAATTTCACCCCATTATTAATACGTATTATAACTAAAGTAGTATCCTTTTCTACTTTCGGAATTTTTTCCCGCCGTTTTGACGTTCGCCGTTATTGATTCGCCGTTTTGACGTGTAACTGGGGAGAAGGGAAGCAGGAATTATGTTCGAGCAAAAACCGGAGATAGGCCGGAAAGCATGCGCCCCCAACGTGCATCGTTATTGTATCGTCCATGCCCCCCTTATTTAGTCGGTTTCAGGGCATTTCCAAGAGAAATATAGAACCCTTGTTAGGGGTTGTGAAGGGGAATTTTTTCTGTTGCTCTTGTCTTCACGGTTTTCCCAATCCTTTTAGGCCCTTGGTGGTAAAAAATTCTGAATGGGGAAGAGGCATTCAGAGAATAATGTTTTATGACTGGTAGGATTTAGGCCCGTTTCACAAGGTGCGATTGCTGTCGCGCGACTGGCCCCCGCGCGGCCACGTTCGGTGCGCGATCGTGGTCGCGCGGCTAACAACTCAGTTGACAAGTGAACTTTCTCTGGGATGGATGTCGAGGAAATTGCATTGCTTTGGATGTGGAGGAAACGGCGTAGGAGTAGACGAAGGACAATGTGGATACATCCTATTTTATGTGAACGTTCAAGAAAGGACAATTTTATAATAAATTGATAATCTCTTCCCAACACTGCCTTTATTTTCCACTTTTCCGTAATCCTCAAATTCCGACTCTCCACTTCTGAATTAAATCTTTCAATGTCGATTTCACCCGTCATATCGACAGCACAAACAAGCACAAGAAAGACTGCAAGGAGATCCAAGCGCCTGGTCGCGCTGCTATTCGCCCTCGTGTTAAGTCCGCCATAAGGACTAGTGTACAGCTGCCAACCGCGCTGCAACAGCGCTGCAAGCTGGCCGCGTCACGATCGCTTGGTCGCGTCGTGTGAAATGGGCAATACACTTCTGTGCAGGGTTGTTAAACTAAACCGACCCCATTGAAAAGGAAGGGTCCCAAATAGGTTCCGGTTCAAGGAACGGTTCACAGGAACCAAACCGAAAAAGGAACCAAAGTCTTGGAACGAAAGTGGAACGAAATATTCGGAACGAAATGTCGATGGAACGATACTGAACCGTTCCGGATCGGGTTCGCACATGAAATAGTTTCGTTCCGGCTCCTTCTACACCGATCCAGCTTTGGTTCCAGCCAGTTTTCAATGGTTTTTACTCGCGTCTAACGGCGAGAGGAGAGGGCGAGAGGGGAATGCCAGAGGGGAGGTCGGAGATAGGAGGGGGATCTTAGTTCCTAATATCACCACCGGGATGATGTAGAGTGCCCTTCGTTTGGGCAAAAAGAGAATACCGTGACGTATTCAGTACACTGCCCGATGAGGCATTTTGATTTCTTCGTGTCCGGGTTAAATAGAAATACTTACGGATGAAGTCGTGGGCAGGCCGGCCATTCCTTCTGCTTCGTCCTTCAACACCTTCACTCGCACTCATATTGCACCTTTAACTTTGTTTGCAGAAATAAGAAGTGAAGCGAACTACGCCCTCCTGCCTGCACCTCCTACCCTTCGCTCCCTTCCACTCTTCGCCGTGCATACAACCTTTCCTACACGCCCCCTTTCCTCCAGCTGTGATAATGGCTGGTGATACCGCTATGGCGATATCACTATAGGGGGCACTCAGCTGCGTACAGCGGACACCGAGCTACACCAGCCACTCAAAAGTCCTTGCGACCCAGACAGCAAAAACAGCAGAATGCCCCTAAGCGCCAAGTATGATTTGCGGGCTTCTTCTCAATGCGAGTACCTCGCTATCTTCTCCGCCCCACGACCAGAATAATGGTGCAGTTTGCTTGGAACGAAACTATTGAACAGGTAACTCCCAATAACTCTCAACTTGAACCCGAACCCATTCAAGAAAAGGAACCGTTCCGGAACGAAATATATCGTTCCCACTAAACAATTCTGTTCCGGAACGGAATTAAACCCATCGCGGAACATACAGTTTCGTTAGGAACCAAAACTAAATGGCAAGAGAAAAGATATATTTTCGTTCCGAACCAAAACTATTTTTTAGGTTCGGTTTCGTTTAACAACCCTGCTCCTGTGTAATTATTGGCCGCGCGGGGGCTAGTCGCGAGACAGCAATCGCGCCGTGTGAAACGGGCCTTAGGCAGCTTACCAATATTTTAGAGATAAAAAGGAACCAACGGGTAAGCGCTCCTAGAACCTTGGCGTCCCGGGCTGCCGCCCGGCTCTCCCGTGCATTGAGCCGGATAAAGTCATGGCGCGGGTCGGACCTGGCCCGCGGGCCGCCATTTGGACAGCCCTAGTCAAGGAATACATGTACAAGCACAAGTCAAAGGGCGAAGAAATAAGGGCGAGCGTCAAAAAACCGAAAACAAAAAGGGCGAATGGAGAAAAGGGTGAGCGTCAAAAAGGCTCATGGCACACAACTGGGACCATCTCCAAAACTAACCGCTCCAGAAACCTCACGACCCTCACTAACTCGGATTAGGAGCTTGGAATTGGAGGCCAAGGCCCAAATCTGACAACGTACCTGTACCATCGCAGCATGGGGACATTAACTGACCACGTCTTTTGCAATAAAATTTGAACTATTTGATTTTGCTAACTTAGTGAGATTCGGGCGAATGCGCTGGTTAATAGTGTCTTTTAAACGTGATTCTACGATAAATAATAAGATATTTTCTCTCACATCTAATCTTAACGCACAGGGATACCAACCTCTTAAGAGTTTCTGGGAAGAGAATGATTTGAAAGAGGTTTATTAATATTCATAGGAACGATTAATATATTATGTGGCCTCCGTAGCATACTCACAAAATATGCCCTGTAGCTTCGAGTTTAACCACATTGACGCACAACAGATCCAATTATATTCTGAACTAGCAGGAGTAACATGTAAGCATCGCCACAATAAGATAGTACTCCCTCCCCCTCTTTTCCACCTTCTCCTTCCCTTCTCCCCCTTCCTCGCCCTCTCTCTCCCTCCCCTCTCTCCCTTTCCCTCCCTTTCCCTCCCTCCCCCTCCATCTCCCACCCTCCTCCCTCTCTCCACCCCTTCTCTCTAATTCCCTCTCTCCATCTCCCCCCTCCGTTACCATCCATCTCTCTCCCTCACTATCTCGTATTAAAAGCGCAATAAACTTTTCAGTGGTTCTGGAAGATCTTCAAATTCTGGTAAGCGAACTTTACCATTCGAACAACACATCCCATCATTTTCCTTGGGCCATTTTTTCGCGTGACAATGTCCACAAATTTTGTCCATTTTCCCTATCGAAATGTCACGATGGTCAGCGTAGTTTTTGGCAGGATCGTATGAAAACGCTGATTTGAATCCGTGGGTTGGGTTGGATGCAACATTCCTACTTTGAGCCGTGCGAACTCGTTGTTCTCTTAAACGGGTGTCTCTCTGTGTACTTGATTCGGCTGCTCTATTTCGAGAATTACGCAAGCGATTTTCATTCAAACGGGGCTCTCTCTCAGGGCTTGTCTCGTCAAGGCGCCTGGCATGGTTCATTGAACGCATTTGAGAAAGTCGTAACTCACTTTCTTCGGGTGTTTCATTATTTCTCGATAGCGCTGCTCTCCTATGCCTGTTTTCGAATGACTTGGCGGATGAGGGGGAGGTAAAAAAGAAAGTGGACGGGGACGAGGCACTGAGCGAACCAATAGGAAAGTAGGAGGAGCCTAGGCGTCCGAGAGCTCACTCTTTATCGGGACTCCATATTGGTGACATCGTGTCTGAGTGTGCTGTGTTGCCACGTGCTTACGCCGCTGAAATTGTGCAGTTAAAGTTGTTGCACGTTGAGCTTTTTAGTTACATCTTTTGTTTTTTTATCTTTGTTAATTCAATTTCCTTGTTATTCATTCCGTTTGTTAAATCGTTCGTTATAAGTAATTCAGTTACTTCGTTATTTGTTTTTCAGTTACATATTTTGTTTTTATCTTTGTTAATTCAATTTCCTTGTGTTTCATTCCGTTTTTTACATCGTTCGTTATAAGTTATTCAGTTACTTCGTTATTTGTTTTGTTATTTCGTTTGTTCAGTTATTTTGTCACTGAATATTTTTGTTATTTGCATTGCGTTAACTGCATAACCGGTGCGTAAGCAATGGAGAATCCGAAATTTTCAATTCTTGGAAGTCAAGCCAAGAAAATAGTGCACAGGGTGTTGCAGTACTTTCAGAAGGAGAAGGAACTTTGGCGCCCAATTACCTCTCTGGAGAAAGTACAAAAGAGAGTGACTGAAGCGTGTGGAATAAGTGAAAGAAGAATTCAAAGAATATAATAAAATGCTTTATGAAGAATATAGTGGCAAAATCCAATTGTTTGATTAAGCGCGCATGCTACGCGTGTGATACGATAATAAAACAAATTTAAAAAAATTTCGGTTGATAAAAAAATCCAACTAATTTATATTATTATATTTTTCTAGTCGAACCCGGGACACCGAGGTGAAAAGTCTCGGTGTTTTTAGAGTGTACTCTATACTTTACACTATTTCAAAAAATTTCAGCTCTCTATTCCATATGGTATACACGGTATGGTGGTTTAAATTCTTTTGCGTGTAATTAAACGGGGAATATTCCGGACGGTCTGGAATCGAACCGAGGGCACCTAAGGAAATCTTATCTTCGAATTATTGTAGAAACCCACGATACCTACGAACGATCCAAATTTCATTTCTGTAACTTATCGGGAAGTGCCCGAAATTAATTTTCGAAAATGGCACAGTGTATAAAAATATTTCCATTCGTAAATTCCCTTTAAATGCCCGCCAAACGTTGTGTTTTCTGGTCTAGAGTTGGCAACGTCGAGCTTGAGCTTACTGCTAGGAGGCACTACCCCCTCCTCCTTGCAGCGAAGAGATACGGGCGGTCGCGAGTGCGGCCGAAATCTCACCCGACAACTCATTTGAAAACCAGTTAACCCTCGATGATGATTTAGACGACTGTGTCCTAACTTTCGGCATTTTAAAACCATAGAAATTTCAAAACACAATCTAAGCTGTGCTGGAAACTTTACGTGCGGGAATGTACCAAGTGAGCGAGCGGAGCGTCGAGCGAATGCGCGTGCGAGACGTGTTGCGCATGCGTAGTGAGCGGCGCGCGGTAAACTGAGGCGTGAGGAGTGGGCAATAGGGAAAGGCGAGAGGGGAATGCGATCCTAATTCCTAAGATCGCCACCGGGAAAAAGTAGATAGCGCAGTAAGTGGCGCACGCCTGGAGTTGCTTTTCTCGCTGACGGAAAATGGGTGTCAAGTTTTTGTTTTTTTCCCAAAATATGACCCTTCAGACTTGAACAAAATATAGCCTATGTTACTCCTGGAAGTATAAGGAATACAGCAGTGAAACTTCCGTCCAAATCGGTGCAGTGGTTCTCGAGTTTATCGGTAAGATACATACAAACGAACGATTTTATATATTATAATATAGATATAGATTGCATCAATCAAGCTGGTAGGGATCTCGCGAACGAGTATTTAATATACAGAAAGAGTCGAAAGTGTGCAAGAGACGAAGCGTGTAAGGAATTTGTCGCCAACCGATCCAAGATACAGATTCCCTCAAAAACGACTCGAAAGAATTTTGGTCGTACGTGCGAGACGTTCGTGGAGGTCACCCCACAGTATCTCATCTCCTTACAGACAACGGTGAAAGTGTGCACGATTCTTTTATTAAGGCCAGTATGTTAAATCGTTTATTCGAAAATTGCCTCACAATCGACAGCGGTCATTTCATTGACTTCCCTACTCGTATAGATTCAAATATGAGCGACATAGAATTATCCGAAAGCGGTATAGATAAATTGCTAAATCAGGTCCATAAAAGAAAATAGCCAGGGATGGAAGCCTTACCTGCGTTCATTATAAACTCGCTAGCGAACAAATTAGCACCGTACCTTAAGATCGTATTCACAAAATCTTTAGATGAGAGAGTAGTTCCTTTGATATGGAACACAGCCCACGTTACACCTATACAGAAAACGGGAAGTAAATTTTAAGTGGAGAACTACCGCCCTATATCATTGACATCAATCTTCTATACGGCTTTTGAGCATATTATCGGCAGCTCAATAATGCGATTACTCGAAAGTAAAGGTGCTCTGAATAGAAACCAGCATGGTATCCGGATAGGCAAGTCATGCGAGACGCAGTTAGTTCTACTCACTCATGATATTGCGAAAGCAGCGGACAAAGGAATAGGAGTAGATGGAGTATTTTTAGATTTTAGGAAAGACTTCGACACCATTTCCCACACGAAAATAGTGCAAAAATTAAGGGCTTATTCAATTAACGAGAAAATTCTAAATTGGATCACCTCGTTCCTTTCGGATAAAACCCAGAGAGTAGTTCTCGATGGAGTTGCATCAGACGTCGTCAAAGTGACTTCCAAAGTGCCTCAGGGAAGTGTAATCGGGCCTCTATTATTCTTGATATATCTACATCTACATGATACCCTGCAAATCACCAGACTGGTGGGTGGCAGGGGGTGCAGCACACCAAAACCTACCCAATAACGTCCCTCGTGGGAATCACTCTCCTGTTATGATCCCGTATGGTCCTTGGGAAAAACGAGCTCTGATATCGCTCGGTCCTACAGTCGATCTCTCGTATTTTATTCTCGTGATCGTGCCTGCCCATGTACGTTGGTGCCTCTAATATTCCTAAGACCTCCTCTAAGAGAACTTCCGACCTAAATTTCTCCAGAAGCCTTAATCTAGCGCTAATTCTGCGATCCTCTAGCGATATCCAATTCAACTCCTTCAAGAGTGATGTGACGCTTAATTTTTGCTCATATTTTTGCTTTACGAATCTGGCTGCTCTGCGTTGGATTCTTTCTAACTCAAGTATTTGTCCCTTTTCGTACGGATCCCATATGCTGGAAGCGTATTCGACCTGAGATCTGACCAATGATAAGTAACACGTTTCTCGTACCTGTTCTGTGCTACTTCTTACTATTCTGCCTACGAAGCCCAATTTCTTATTAGCTGCGCCTACGATCCTTCGAATATGCATATTCCATGATAGATCACGACAAATGGTGACTCCTAAATATTTAACGTACTCTGCAGATTGGATATTCAATCTATCAATTCTGTACTCCGAGTCTAATTCATTGTTCTTACTCTTCCAGAAACTCAATAGGGAACATTTGCTGTGATTAACTTCGATTTTCCAATCTTGACACCATGCTGAAAGGGCGTTTAAATCTTCCTGGAGCGATTTTTGGTCATCCTGACTCGTTATCTCCTTATATAAAACGGTGTCATCTGCGAAAAGTCTTATTTTGCAGCGAACTACCGAGCAGATATCGTTTATATATATCAGGAATAGTAGTGGGTCTATGACACTTCCCTGTGGAACACCTGATGCGACTTTTACCGGATATGAAGATTTCCCATCAATAACTACTATCTGTTTTCTGTCTGAGAGGAAGTCTTTTACCCAACTCACGATATTAGGGTTTATGCCGTACTTTCCTAGTTTTCCTATTAATTTATTATGGGGTACTTTGTCAAACGCTTTTTTAAAATCAATGAAAATGGCATCAACCTGAGTGTTTTTCTCTCCGCATTGTAACAATTCGTTTACGAACAGGGCGAGCTGCGTTTCGCATGACCTACCTTTCCGAAACCCGTGTTGGTTTTTGCTTAGTGAAGAACGACCGTCTAAATAACGCAGAACAGAGCTAACAATTATATGTTCTAGAATCTTACACGATAATGACGTCAAGGAAATCGGTCTATAATTTTCGGGGTTCTCTTTATCACCGCCTTTGTGGATGGGCGTTACGTATGCTAGCTTCCAGTCTTTTGGAACGGTACCATGTGCAACGGATTTTTCGAATATTATTTTCAAGTAAGGTGCGATTACCGAGGCTAGCTCTTTCAACACACGCGCGGGTATGCCCTCCGGCCCGGGAGACTTATTTTGCTTAATCGACTCTAGCTGGTGCGCGATACCTGTTTCCGAGAATATCATATCTTCCATCGAATTTCCCTCATCATTCAAAGCTGGTTCCTCAAATTCGTTGCTCACTGAAGTAAACGCTTTCTGAAAGTGTTCATTTAACAAGTTCGCTTTTTCCGCGCTGTCATGTACTACATCACCTGCCTCCGTTCTCAATGACGCTATGGTGGGGCCTCTACCATGAACCTCTCTAACGTACGACCAAAATGCTTTCGGATTTTCTTTCAAATTACTATGCAGAACTTTCTTTTTGTAATCATTAAATGCTTCTCGCATTGTTACTCTAGCTCTTGACCGCGCCTCTCTGTATTGTTGCCGTATCATTGATCTCTGTTCCTCTGTGACTTTTGAAGAATTACTATTTAAGCGAGCGTGAAGTTTTCTTTGCCGTATCACGTTTAAGTTTATGTGGAATAAATTTATCCGTACCCTCTCGCATCATATCCCTGAACACGCACCATAATTCCTCTGTACTAGCGTCGATAGATGCCCCGCAGAAATAAGGGAATTGTGTCTGTAAAAAAGACCTAAATTTCGAGAAATCGCCTTTGGCGTACATATATACGCTTCTTCTAGCCTTAACCTGTTTCTCCACTTTTAGCTTAAATTCTACCTACACAGCATTATGATCGCTTATTCCTTCCTCTATGGAAAGCTTGTTCATACGCTCGGGGTAATTCGTTACGAGTAAATCTAATATATTGTTCGATCTCGTGGGACATCTTACTAGCTGACACAACGAGTGTTTAACGAAGGTTTCTATAAGTGCTTCGCATGATTCACGCTCTCTACCACCGGGATCAAAGCAATTATGATTCCAGTCTACTGAAGGTAAGTTGAAATCTCCTCCTATTATAATAGCCCTCTCTTTATTTTTCGATATTAGCGTTGCTACTTGTTTCTCGAGATTATGAATAATTTCTAAACTTGCATTGGGAGGCCTATAAAATGCGCATATATTTGCTATAGTGTAATCGCTTCCTCTAACTCCACACCAAACACTTTCTATTTCGGTGTCATTAATCGGTATATATTAATGATTGATCGATATAAATTGTACAGCCAGACTCTTCGCGGACTTGTGTATGGTGAAATCAACACAATATACAACCAGGAGATTTTACAAAGAGACCTTTACGAAGCGTAAAGATTGGCAACTCGACCTGAATATAGAGAAATGCGCCGCAATGAATTTCACGCGTTCCATGAATTTCATCCGTTATACGAAATATCTGGATTAAAGCTAAAATACGTCAATAGCTACAAATACCTAGGAGTCACACTCAGTAGCAACTTGTTTAGTAGGGAGCATATCAAAACCGTCATAGCATCGGCAAACAGGGTTCAAGGGTTTTCCTCTAGAGTCCTGCGAGGATTCCCGTCGAATATGAAGGAAATCACATACTTTTCCCTAATACGACCCGTAGTGGAATACTGTAGCGCCGTCTGGGACCCTTTCGAGGAGGGCCTAACTAGGCAGCTGGAAATGGTCCAGTGTAGTGTGGCTAAATTTGTAAAGGCAGAATATCGGTATGATGCGAGTGTATCAGAGATCTTCAGGTATCTGAAATGGCAGAGGTTGAAGAGTAGAAGAACTGAACACAAAAGGAAACTATTTGAAATTTTTAATAGCTACGAATTCGTTGAAGACTTACGCGGCATAGATGTACCCATCGGTGTTAGTGAGCGTAATGTTAGATCAGAGCGTGCGAGAAAATACGTCGAAACAATCGATACAACCGAGAAATAACATATGTTT
Organism: Uropetala carovei; assembly: GCA_036926305.1. Taxonomy (NCBI): domain Eukaryota; kingdom Metazoa; phylum Arthropoda; class Insecta; order Odonata; family Petaluridae; genus Uropetala; species Uropetala carovei. The sequence continues at coordinate 517,209 of JAXCHB010000092.1, forward strand.
TTTCCAGACATGGTAAGACAGAACAACACAGGCATTTGGTACTGTGACATCCTGCCAAAGGCTTCTGTCTGCTGGCAGGGTCTTCATGTAAATTTAAATTTAAATGCCAGTTATATGTATTTGAGGTGAATTTGTTGGTATTCGGAACGGCTGCATTAAATTTAAGATAAGTTACTTATTCAGACTTTGCGATTAACACAGCAAAACTGTGAATACTTTGAATCAAAGGATATTGTGTATAATAAGTACAAATTAATTTAATTTAAAGTGATAGTACAAGTTCTGCATTCATCTTTATGTACAAACCAAGGTTATGAAGTTTACACTTAAATCAGTATATTTCCATCATTAAACACATATTTAACCTACGTATGGTAACATTCATTTGGACTGATTGGTAATGGGGTCCTTCAAACATTGAATCCAAGTTTGTGTAAAACAAGAGTGCGCCCGAATTGCATTCTATGGTGAATCAGATTTGGAAATGTCATTATACTCACTTATGTCAGTCCCTTCACCCCCTCCATCTCCTCCTTCCCTTTATTCCTTCCCCTCCTATTATTACTTCTATCTCCTCATTATCCTTCTTCATTTACAACAATTTACATCAATACGCTGCAAGCCACTAGAAGCGCCGCCCTTCCCTCTACTCCTTTCACCAGACTCGATAAGACAGTCCAACGGAGGAATTAGTTAGAGTTCATTGGTGCTGTGACACCCCCTGCCAAACGCTTCTGGCGACTTAAAGAGTAATAATGTAAATGAAAATGTTGATTATTTCTTACTTAAATTTAGGGATTATTAGCTAAGGGCCATTTCGCCCTTTTGACGTGATACATATATAAATAAATGGGTTATGAAAAATTCACATCTTCTGCTCGAAAGATGAGTGCCACATTTCCGTTAAAAACACTAATATGCGTCAAAGATATTCACATTGAGTTCAGTAGCATAATTACTCTGCTTGCGGGGGTAACAATGTCCTATTAACCCTGAAATGCTAAGAATGATTTGGTATGACCTAGCCCGCTTGAGTGCCCTTTTCAAGTGATTTCACCACAGCTCTTAATCTCTTGACTGCCTTTGTCTTTGCTCAACTCATCTTCATTCCTCTTAGTACTTCAGTAGATGCGGTTTGGGTCTATGCGAGTGCGCTATATTTGATTGTCCAATTAGAACATAAGCTATTTTTATTTTATTTTTTATTTTTGTTCAACAATATGAATTTTTGCTCTCGTACGTCATTTCAGCATACATATATACATCAATATAATTAACTAAATTAATAGAAGAAACAACAACATGATGATTGAGAGAAAAAATGAGAAATATACAACCCAAACGCTCACTTGTGTGTGCTACTTAAGGTTTACGTTGTAAATTTCATTTCGGTATAAACCAAAGTATTAGTTATTGGTAGTTTCATAATATGAATGTGAGAGAGTTTGCAATGACGACCTCGCTCACTACTCAAACCGCCTGACGCAGACAGCGGATACGAGGGTGCCTGTTAGATAAACGTTGCTGATGACACAGATATTGGCTCGGAATCCATCGAACAGAGAGAAAACAATACGGAATTTGATTAATGAGAGAGCAACGGCGTCTACAAGGGAATATAAAATGTAAGGAAGTAGAAAAGGGAAAAAAAGTTCCCGTGCTAATCTTAAAATCACAATTAAATTTCACGCACGTGACAATTTTGAATAACTAATTTGTGTAAGGCATTTAAATCAGCTGAAAGTTATTAAACATACTAGTGTAATGCCCGTTGAAATATCAACGGAAGAATTGTAGCTACATAGATAGACTATTATTATTTTCATTTAAAATAATTAATATCACACTTTTACATATGAAATCTTTTGTCATATACAACATTTCTAGTGAATATTCTGTTGTTGACGGGATATCTTTAGTTAAACTTAAAATAGTTGCATCTCTTTCCCTCCCTCTCCAACCCTCACCCTGTACGTCCCTCTCTTTCTCCCTCCCTCTCGCTCCCCCCTCTCCCTCTCTCCCCTCCCCCTCTCACTCTCGTATTAAAATCATTCAAAGCACGTTTATAACCATAAGTACTGTCAACGCAACATCCCGTTAAAATGGCAAGATTTCCTCAAACTGTGTGAATTAAACGCTTACATTGAGGAATTTCGAACTGTAGGCGGAAAAAGATGAACAGAATAAGAAACTTTAATGTTTTCTTAAAAATAGTTCATATCCGAAGATTGTAGCCCAAATCACTATAATTTTAATCTAAAAAATCGGTACAACATACATTGTACAAACTTTCTCATATACTAATGCGTCGTTTAGTTATCTTTAGAAAATGAAAATCGTATGAGCCTGTTTTTAGAAAATCCAATTTTTGTTAAAGTTGTCCAAGAATAAACTAGCCTTCTATTCATTCATTGAGAAAAATGAAATATGTAGTATTATTGTAGATGTATACTCAAGTAACTGTACGAAATTTGATCAAAATCGTTAGAGCCGTTTTTAAGAAAATCGAATTGTTGTTAAAGTTCCCCAGAATAAACTAGCCTTATATTCATTTTTTTAAATAAATATATACTATAGAGTATTATTGAAGACAAACTTAAGTAACTGTACGAAATTAGATCAAAATCTTTATAGCCGTTTTTGAGAAAATCGAATTATTGTTAAAGTTGCCTAGCATAAACTAGCCTTATATTAATTCATTGAGAAAAATGAAATATGTATTATTATTGTAGACGTATACTCAAGTATCTGTAGGAAATTTGATCAAAATCGTTCATGCCGTTTTTGAGAAAATCAAATTATCCTTAAAGTTGGCTAGAATAAACTAGCCTTATATTCATTTTTTGAGAAATACGAACTATACAGTATTATTGAAGACGTAAGCTTAAGTAACTATGCGGAATTTGATCAAAATCGTTATAGCCGTTTTTGAGAAAATCGAATTGTTGTTAAAAATGCGCAGAATAAACTACTCTTAATTATTGAGCAGTGTCTACCATTTCTATATATACTCTGAATAATATGATAAAATGTCTAGGTACGAGATTTCATTCATTTTCACTCTACCATTTAGGCTCCAGAGCCAGTAGCATACAGACAGACGGCATTGCGGATTTGGGACACCTAAAACGTATATTTCCGTAAAAATCTCTAAGTCGTATGAGAAAGTAATAAATTAATTTAAAAAATGTTTTTAAAAAAATAACTTTTATATTATGCACTAAAAGGAAAAAATAAATTTTTATTTATTTATCGATCGTGAGTTCGGCTGGTAAGGACGAACAAAATTTACAACAATTTCAGTGGAATAAATTCCTTCCTGCTCAACAATGTTGATTTACTAAACTTTATTTAGAACTTTTGTAAAAGTTATATGGCGCAAGATAATAAAACCTGTAAGGCGCCATATAATATTTGCAAAAGTTCTAAATAAAGTTTAGTAAATCAACATTGTTGAACAAGAAGGAATTTATTCCATTGAAATTGTTGTAAATTTTGTTCCTCCTTACCAGCCGAACTCACGATCGATAAATAAATAAAAATTTATATTTTCCTTTTTAGTGCATAATATAAAAGTTATTTTTTAAAAAGCCATTTTTTAATTAACTTATTTTTCTTTTTAGTCTTAAACAATGAAATTTCACATTCTTCCATGGTTTCTATAGGTAAGGGCGTTAAATTACAAATTCTATCTCTAACTAATTGTTGATGTAACTACAAATGTTAACATTTACCATTCAAGCCCTCTAAACCAGTATGACGTAGCATAATTAAAGGTTTAAGTAAGTTAAAAGCTCTATAACAACCCGAGACAAACGAATGAACACAAGCGAGTATGTAAGTACATTTATGAATGTCGGTATACTTAATTATATGTAAGAAATCGTTGCTCTATCCCTTACTGTTTCTCAGTTATTAATTATATTAGAAAAAGCGTCAAACTACGAAATAGTTTACTTTGTAGAAATATACGATGTGATAAACAAACATTTCCTCAATGTTTTCATAGTTGAACTACGCTGTGTGTACCTCGCCATCTATCGCCCATCTGAGCAAGCTCAGATTTTTCGATTATCCGCTAGATGCCAGACAAAGAGGAAAAGCAAAAATTACAAGTAATTTTCATTTTAATAGGATATATTACTGATTCTGAGTTATTAAAATAATAATTAATCCCTATCTCATTAGTCGCGTCGGAAGCGTCACCGGATGTATTTCCACCGTTCCCGTGGGCTGATACCAATGTTGATATGGTGATACAAGCCTTCGTGAAGGTGGCACAAACCGCTATATATACCTATGTGTATCGAGTGAGGTTAATCTAAAAGTTATTAATAAAAAGAAGGAAGCATGCACGTCGTAAAGCCGATTTTACGTGTTAACTTATTGGAAATGAAAAATTTCCACTGGAATCGAACCCACGGCTTTGATATACAGTTCGATACATTGAAACGTTTTTTTATTATATCATAACGCTATCCTGAAAATTTTATCAAATTCGGTTCAGTCGTTTACGAGATATTAAACTTCAAAAAGCATTACACGACAAAGGGACAAAATCGCAGTCTTTTATATTAGTGTTTTAATTCGTTTGCACTATTCCAGAAAATAACTTTTTAAGAAATATGTTGGAACCGAATATTTCAAGAGCTGCATCATTTCGATTTATATGGTGTATTTTTAAATATACATTTTCGATTTTGAAAGTACAAAGATATTTTTATGAGGTAATATTTATTATTTAATAAATTTGTTTAATTTAGTGTTTTTTGTGCATGATCAAACAGTTACCAATAAATTAATCTTTTCAAAGTTTAATTATATCTTAAAAATTAATAGTTGAAAAAGCGGAGTTTTTGGGCAATCGTATGTGAAAACTGACAGATAATATACAAATCGTTTGAGGTTAAGGTAAGCGAAATTATCATGGGGCCATGAATCCGCTAAAAGCAAATTCCGAATCGTGCTATAAAAGCCAAATAGAAATAAATCCCATTAAATGCTTTGTGGCTGATTCCTAGAAAGCAAAATTCAATTGACAGATTCCACAAACCAATCGATGGAATAGATATATTCCTGTTGCTCGAACTGTATTGTCACGTTACATCGTCACTTCTCATATGAAACACATATTCTGGTGATGCAATATTTTCTCACCAATGTTCGATTTTAATTTTGTCTCCTATTTTACTGTCGACGCAGATTTATTCTTCATATTCAATAGCTGGTAACAAATGTGAAGCAAATAAAATTCTTTATCACGGATTGGGCCTTACGATGTGTAAGTCGGTATAATTTATTTAATCAAATACGTTCAATTCATATTGTAATAGGCTCCTTCGTTTAAAAATGTCACGTGATCGGATTTGAAAGAGAAATAAATTTATAAATGAAAAAACTTCGTTTTCCTTCAAGAATTACATTCATTTCACCTTAAGCGAAATGTGGGACAGTATATTAGAACTGAAATTTGTTCAGTTTTCAATTTATTTGTGCCCTATATTGCTATCGCCTTAAGGTACAAATACACTATGCGAACGATGGCGAACGAAGAACGAATGCATTCGACGCGGTTCGCTGGCAGGGCGGTACATCAAAGGAAGTTCTTACGCAGTGTGGAACGTTAAGTGAACAACTCAGAAACTTCAGCAAGAAACCGTTCAAAGCGTCGAACATCAACGAACGCAAACATTTGCTCTAGTGTAGACGAGTGATCACATTCACGGTCCGAATGACAAAAAACAGTCGAACATTAGTTCGCTGTCGTTCGTTCGCCTTCGTTCACGTAGCGTATTTGTACGTGTATATAAACGGCAATTGTGCCTCGGAAAGTCTTTGAAAGAAGTTAAAACACAAAATGATATGTATATAATTCTATATGAATTACGACTATTACCAAATATTACTATCTTAATGATTATTTAACTAAATCCATTCTGCTTGCAGCGTTTTCTGTGGAGAAGATGATGATATATGATTTTCTTATAATACCAATACCTATCTTTCCAGACTGGATGCGTGCAAGTTCCATTGGCAAAGATGCGTTGAAGGTGTGAGTTACCTTCAAAATTTGACGCATTAATAGCATAAGTTAAAGAGTTAACACACTCTACTCTTTGTAAATATGACTGAGCAGTGACAGCAGTCCCTTGAGATTCCCTCTCCGCTCGGTTGCTATCCCCGATAAAAACAGATCTGAAGCATTACCCGGCCATGCGCAAATATTACTGCAAACACATACAAAAAGTGTGAGCGCAAACACCCTGGCAAACACGATTTGACAGGCATGATGAAACAAGATGAACGGAGAATGCCAAAAAATCGAGGGCGTCTTCTCATTTAAATTTTTCATGGGCTCTTAATTCCAAGGATAATGTTTTTTATAAGTCTTCGACTGCTATCAAATCAGGCGATGTATTCGAAATCATACGACAAATGGCAGCTCACCCAATTGAAACCTTACTCAATGTATATATAAATATCAAATACTGGTGTTTTTGTACGTATACGGGTGAATACCCGTCAATAAAAGCCGCTACGGCAAGATTAGTTGAGGGCGTTTTGGCGAAAGGAGAGAGCGAGAGACAAAAGAATGCGAGGAAAAAGAATTGAAAGAATTCGGCAGCCGAAGACGAAGGTCTTCCGGCGACGATGTCCCGAGGGCAATCCCAACCCTTTATTCTAACCCTCCATTCTACCTTCCTCTCCCTCTCATCCATAACCTCTTTACCCTCCTATCCATTCTCACTCCCTTTTTCTCCATCTCCTCCTATTTACCCTCCTCTACCTCATTCCCTCATTCCCCTTCTATCCTTTCTCATTCCCCCTTCTCCCGTCTTTTCCCTCCTCCATCTCCCCTCATCTTCCATTCTCCCCCTCATCCCCTCCTTCCTCTCCCCTACATCCCCTCCTCTCTCTCTCTCCATCTCTCCCTCCTTCCTCTCCCTTCTTCTCCCAAGCCGCCTCTCTATCCGACGCGATTTCAAAGAGGGCGGCCGATTCATCCACCGTGCGAACTACCTCTCTCGCTTCGCCATCGATACTAGGCCTCTCCTCTCTCCCTGGTCTCTGAGGCAGAGAAATTTTGAGAGGACGAAGAACAAGAAGAGAGGAATTATGCGGAGGAAAGAATGGGGGATGGAAAAGAAGGGTGCGTAAGAAGGAGGGTGGACGAAGGGAGGAAAAGTATGCTTCCTACGGAATGATGTAGTTGCGATGCCGAAAACAGTTTTTAAACCACAGACGAAATACATTATAATAAATATCAGTAAAAATTGCTCGTTTGAGTATGGAGAAGGACTTGCGAACGTTAGTAATGTAAACGTAGCGCGGAGATAGCTCTTTAGAAAGCCTTTACTGCCGATGGTGATGCTTGAGAGAAACCTATTCCAATGCATCAGAGCAATTCGATGGAGAATTTGATGATATCAGTAAGAGAAATCGCACAGCAACTTGATTCAATTGAGCAAAATGTATCAGGTATTCCTGAAGGTATACACGCGCGAGTAATGAAAGAATTATACTTTAAAATCGTACCTTAATTAAAAATAATAATAGAGAAATCCGCTACGACAGATAACCATGAAAAGGCAAATTGATACGAAAATAACTTTAGTTTGTAACTTCACGTATTTTGTTGCAGAAATTCAAAGTGATTATAGATAGAATATGTTATGAGCACAAATAATTTTTTATTTAGATTTGTGAAGTATTTCAGGAGGAAAACGCCGACTGCGCTGAATTCTTTTTCGCGAGTGCGATTAGGTTGCAAATGGGATGGGGAATCACGTGTCTCAAAGCGATCACGCGTCCTAAGGCATCTGTGCTCACGGGCACTCCCATAAAACTGCGGCATTGGAGGGGGGGGAGACGTCATATGTTGCTCTTTTATTCCGGATCATAGCGCACTATATGGAAATTAGGTCGCTGTAAGTAGCATGGCTCTCGCAATAAAGGCGCTTTTGAATGCGTTTGTTATGGTTTCACGTTTTTCCATTATCCTCGATCAGAACGAATGTTAGACGAAATCTTGATGTCTCTCAGTGGCTAATTTAGTTCTAAAAAGAGATCTAAGGAATGAAAACCATAAAAAACTTGATTCGATATTTTAACGTTACTCACTGAGGTACGAAACAAACGGTACCAGGCAACTTTATTACGTCATGTGATGATAACTGCTGAATGCGCTAATATTCACTGAAAAGAGAGACTCAAAAGAACTTTGAGCATTATATCATATTACAAGAGCGTTTCTTTCCGTGAATATAATTCAAAGTCTCTCCCTAAACAAGGAACTCGAAAACGTTTTGAGATATATGAGTATAATGTATCTCAGATATTCGGCTATCGATAAACTGAGAAGTTTGCAGAGGATATCACGATGGGGAGAAGTCGATTCAACCTTTACCAATTTAAGTGTCTTGGGGCCGAGTAATTATGATGATGAGGATACTCGCACCAACAAGTTATTTCAAATACCTACCACAGATTTTTAACACCTTCACTAATTTGTCCGAATCGATTAAAATATTTTTCTATTTATACATGATCGGATGTGATCTAAATATAAGGGCATTTCAGTGGAGTTCAATCCGCACATGATTAAGTAGATTTTAAGAAAGCACTACCCGTCGCTGTATCACGAATCATTCAAAAAAAGTATCCTCTCTCTAGGCCAGAGATGGAAAATTAAATTAATGTAGCATTCCAAGAAAGTAATGCGAATAAGCAGAATTTTAGCTCACTCTTTCTCTATGATACTAAATATTTTATGCAGAAAATACATGCTTAACTGTACCAAGTAAAATCGCATGCATGCACGTATTTGCCATCCCTGTTCTATTCAGACCAAAGCTGTGCAGCAACTAATTCATTAATTGTGTTTTTAAGTCGCTATAAAATACTTCTGCACCAAGCAATGTTCATATTTAATTTTAAATGTCTAAAAATAGATCCCGGCTTGCCGAAATAATTGGTACCAAGTGATTGTATGCAATGCAGTGGTGGACAACTATTTCTACGTGTTGGGCCATAATAGCGGTTGCGAATTCCTCCTCGGGTCACATAGCAAGTTGTCAATGCTTTGCAGGGCCAAATTACACTTTGAATCGGACGTTTAATAAAGATTCTGAGGTATCTTATTAGCGAAAATGAAGTCCAAATTAGGTTTTTAGAGTCAAAGTTTCAATATAAAGTGTTTACGTAATTTAAATGTATATTGTATGAATTTGCGTTAAATATCTTTTGTAATCATAGCTCCGCATACGGCCTGGCGCAAATACTGATGTAATGCTTACATGATTATATTGCGTATTTCAGTATTATTCCATGGTCGAAGAATTCGTGCTTTTTATGTACAACCTAATAAAATTTTATATATATTAATTGATAATTATTTTATTAATACATCGAATAATACATCGTGGCCTTCTATAATGTCGCAAACATCCGTGACCATGGATGCAGGCAGCTTGGCAAGCAGCCTTATTATCCGCTCTCCTCCTGCAGGATAAGTTTCTTAGACAAGACGCTGGTCGTTTAGAGATTGTTTCAACGGCATCGATACATTTGGAGCCAATAATTCATCCTGTTGCCTCTCATAGCTAACCCAATATCATGAAAACCTTCAGTTACTTGTACAAAATTTTCAAGGCAAAGGACGAGTTCGCCGAAAGTGATATCGCTTCATCACGAAATTTGGTAATAATAGTTCGGAGAATCAAAGAAGATCCTTCGTTGCAGTCATCGAATGGAACTATTCCAAATAATGTGCATCTTAACTGCTCTCAGGATATTAATACGGGAAGATGACTGATTTGTGAGTCGTTTAAAGGTGGAGTGGACCAGATTCGCATTTTAGCTAAACTTTGGAATCAACAGGCAATTATTAGCGTCTCAGGAGAAATAACTTGCAGCTTAGGTGCTCAGAAGGAAGCAGCTACTTTGGCCATCAAATGATATGAAAAACATTAGAAGTTATTTTTGCGACAGCAAGGAAAACCTTATAAACAAAATTACCTTTCAAAGTTATCGATTAAATTCCGGCCATGAGATGAGTTTGATAATAATTTATCGAACACAGAGACAACTGATTTCATAAGTCGAGGTAATTCGAAAAACAACGTTATTGATTACGATTGAGCTTTATCCCACGGGATCACAATCATATGTCGATCACTACGAGGAGAGGAAATTAATTCTACTCGATTTATCAACGCATATTTTTAATTCCAATTAAGTAAATTCCATTTATAATCCAAATATACCAGTAATTATATAAAATAATTGCAGTGGTTCTTACAACATAAATTGTGTTCAAACTAATCCATTAGCTATAGATTCAAAGCTTATTTACAGTTTTTCCCAAATCATCGTGTATTTTCAGTGTGCAAGATTAAGAACCTAAAATTACTAAGTGGGTTTTATTAATAAATGGTTTTTGTTAATAAAAGTAAGACGGAAACATATTTCGCTTCACTTATCTACTCCTAGTGAATATACTACATGAAGCAACAAAGATTATGTCGCATCACATGTGCAACGTACATAGACATCTTGAGAAGGTCTGTTCATCGAGCCATTTATGCAAACAGACTTTCAGGTATGCGTGAAATTAATACACAAATTTTTGGATACCTAATTTCCGTTTTTTAGAGGCGAAAATATTTCATCGTAACGGTGATACTATATTTTGGTAATTTCGTTAAGTAACTGTGTTTAACTTAAACTGGATTCAACATAAAACGCGAAAAAACCTAGAATTGTTATTTGACTTTCTTGCTAACAATAGTATTACTTGGAAAATCAATAGTGCATTTTCGATCAAAGGTTACAAATAGCTCTGGACATTACGTAGTCTTATTAGAAGGCGATGGTATATCAACAGCTTTCCTTCCTAATAATTGTGCCTTTTGTGCAAGAGCACTGATACGCCTTTTTGCTAAGACTCTTGGACACATAAATCGAAGGCACTTCAAGTAATGTTTCAGTCACTGCTTTTCTAACACATACTTGTATCACTGTGCGACTGATTCCATTTTTTATTTGTTCTTTCACAAATGGCAGTACACGCTCATCATCAACCTTAGGATGTCGACAATTTTTGGTCCCCTAAACTTTCTCTAATGGTCGTTTCTTCCGTATGACTTCGATCGCCTCATGAATGTGGTTTCCTTCCGTTCAAAATTGATCTTCTCTCAACCCGATCACCCATTATTTATGGGATATTTAACATACGATTTTAAATATTCAAACTGAACTCAACGATGAACGGCCGAATAAAAACTACGATAACCAATACGTGCCATCGTTCTATCGAAATCACCTGATTATAGGAATCACTAAATAAATTCGATCGCTCGTCGATTTCGACCTTCATCAAACGATAAAGTATAATACAATATACAATAATGCACCTAACTGTCAAAAATTTTCGCGCACCATTTTTCTATAAAATAAATATGTGAATTAATTACTCGTAGCCTTAATTCTCCAAATTCGGAAAACATTGCGCCATATTTCGCAAAAATCGTACTGGACTCTATGCGAAAATATTGGTTCTTTTCAATTTAAAGGACATACATACCAATCACGCTGTTCCCTTACGGAGTAAGCAAGCTAATTGCCTCTACCATTCACAATATTTCTCCACACCTTTCTATCCTTACATACTTCTTTCCCTTCAAACACATCCATGCATCGTTTCATACATCGTCTTCCATTCCTTAAACTTCTGATCTCTCTTTTCTTGAGAGTCTCCTCCACCACATTCAGCCAGCTTTTTCTTGGTCTTCCTCTCCCTTTTGATCCGCATACTCTACCATCATATATCAATTTAGTCACCCGGTTCTCATCCATTCTCTCCACATGCCCAAACCATCGCAGCACATCCCTTTCATACTGATTTCTTTCATTCCACATTCATTCATCACCGAAGTATTCCCGACTCTGTCTCTCCTGGTTTTCCCACACATGCTGCTCATATAACCCATTCCAACTGTATTCACCTTACTCATGTGTTTCTCCTGACACACCCACGTTTCGCTACCATACAACAAGGTGGGTACAAGCACACTTCTATACACAGCCATTTTTGCTTCCTTAGACACTTCTTCACGATTTAGTACTGACCACATGCTACCCACCGCTTTTCTACTCGCATTCACACGCCTTTCTATCTCTCCATCAATTCTTCCATTCTTAGAAAACATTCTTCCCAAGTACACAAACTCATCCACCTGTTCAACAACTTCACCATTTATGCGCAGCCTGCAGTCATTCAATTCATTCATTCTATGAAACACAACAACCTTTGTTTTTGACACATTGATCTTCAGATCCATTCTCTCTGTAACTTCAGTCATACTATCTAACATTCTTTGCAACTTATTCGGCATTTCAGATATCAACAAAGCATCATCAGCATACAACAGCACCCGCACATTCACTTCCCCAATCCTCAGACCATTCGTATTTGCACAGGTTTCCCTCACACATTCATCCATAAACACATTAAACAACCAAAGAGACATCACACACCCTTGCCGAACACCACTTTCAATCTTAAACCAGTCATTCAGCACACCATTTATTCTTACGCGAGCCTTACTTCCTGAGTAGACTGCTCTCACTGCATTCACTAACCAGTCATTCACTCCATACTCAGCCAGAACATTCCACAGATCATTTCTGTTGACTCTGTCATAGGCCTTCTCCAAATACACAAATGCACAATACACTTTCTTTCTCACATTCATACACTTCTCGATTACTTGTTGGAGAGCAGAAATTTAGTCGGAACACCCCCTACCTGGCATCAAACCACACTGTACCCCCCAAATTTTATTCATAGTAGCCATTCTAACCTTTTCAATAAGTACTTTACCAAACACTTTCCCAGGTATACTCAATAAACTAATAGCTCTGTAATTCTTACATTCTACTTTACTACCCTTCCTTTGTACAAAGGAACAATGATGGCATTCTTCCAAACATCTGATACAACTGAAATGTTAACACACAAATTAAATAAATCGCGCATCCAACTCATAAGTAAGCTACAGCCATATTTCAGCATTTCACCCGTAATTCCATCCACGCCTGCAGCCTTCCCATTCCTCAACATTTTCACACATCTCACGTTCGTCAACTCTGTCTTTACTGGACACATTCATACAGCCAGTATCACTTTGGATGCCAGATTCTTCAGAACTACCTCCATATAAGTCTACAAAATATTCCTTCCAACATTCTGTCACTTCACGTTCATTCCACACAGTTTCTCCATTCTTATTTACAATCCCATTCATTCCATTGTTGCTGCCCTGTCTCGCCCTTTCCATCCACATCCAGAATAACTTATTATTCCCTTCAAAATCATTCTGCGTCTTTACAGCCTCATTCAAATGTACTCGTTCTTTGCTTTCCTTAACTGCATTCTTAGCAGCCTTATTTTTCTTCCTGTAATCAACATGCAGAATCCTTCTTTCATTATCATTCCTTGCAGCAATCATCCTCTTATATGCCTCCTTCTTCTCATTAACTGCTTCACTCACCGATTCATTCCACCAAGCATTCTTTTTCATACAGCCCACTAAAGTCATTCCACACACCTCTGAAGCATACTGTGTAACATTCTCTTTCAGTCTATTCCAAGCATCTTCCACATTTCCTTTCCTTATAACCTCTTCCCATTCAGTCTGCTGGGCAGTTAATTTACATTCCAACACATTCATATACTTGATCTTCACCTCACACTCTTGCAATCTCTTTACTTTCACTCTAGTCTGTTTCACACCCTTACTCTTCCTCCAGGTCCACTTCCTTCCAAGATCCGCTCTACAGACAACCAAAAAATGGTCTGTCCCACATTCAGCTCCTCTCATCACCCTATTTTAAAAAGGATTTTTATTAAAGGACATTGAAAATAATCGAATCATCTGCATTGAAGATGTGAACAAAGCGTTTACAATTCGTCGTATCTTTTCAAAAAGTCTAAGGAACTAAAATACTCGTATTATTCATTTTTTAAATATAAAACAGTTCCTTCTTCGACTTTCCCTCATATTCTAAGCGCTTCAAACAGTTATTTGAAATAATATCCTACATATAGAGAAAAACAATTTATGAATAAGGAGTACTTTTGCTAGATTTTGCCATGAGAAAACCTTTTCAAAAAGTTGTTCATATAATTTGACCCAGAGTTGTAGAAGAACTCGCGGAATAATTTGGAACAGACTTCAAAATACTTTTCTTCGCCAAGTACAGTTTCCCATTCCACGTTATCTCGTATAATGATTATTGCGCGCAGTAAATTTTCACTCCAGTGCGTCAAAACATTTAGGCTCCCTGCTCAAAATTGCGTCCCGTCCGCTATGAAAACACCTCTTTACCAGCGCACTTACAAATCTTAAATCTACCCTGTGTAAGCACCCCCGCCCGCACCCCTACGGATAGAGGCCGTAAAGATTGCTCGATATCTACCCACGGCCATTCCCCCTGCTCTCTCTCTCTCTCTCTCTTTCTCTTTCACTCCCCTTCCCCCTCCATCCTCAGCTCTCTTCCTCCCATCAGACTATCCATTTTATGCACAAACTTCTGTCGCTCTAAATACCGGGAATCACAAACAGAATTTTTCTTTTCATATTTCTTTTTCCGTCGAATGACTTGTGAAGTGAGGTAACAGGTGGAGATGGGAGCAGAAATAAAACGAGGAAAATAGGAGAATTCGGTTATATGGAGCGTGTTTTTCCTTTCCAGATGACAAGGAAAGGAGCAAAGAAGGAGATTGCTTAAGGAAGTGGTTCCCAAACTGTGGTCCGCGAGGCTACTACAGGAGAGTACGCGGCAAAAATAACACAATCAGTTGTTTCGCAAATATATTTGTTGAAGTAATAAATAAGAATTTCACAACATTTAAGATTTAATCATTACAAATGAACGCTGAGTTAATTATTTTATATTAAGTAAGATTTCCTTGTATAACGGAGTTTGAAAAAAACAACTACTGGTAGTCCTCGAGATACGTCGTCGAGAAAATAGGGATGGGTTTCATATATACGTCGCTGAAGTTTTGCTTATACGTCGTTTTCCGCAATCATCGAAATTCATTCTAGGACAAAGTCGGCATTCTCTCATTCTGACACTTCTTCTCTTTATTTTCATAGTCACAAACATATATTTTCTCAAATCAAATAACAACTGTAATGTCCCCATTCAAGAACATAGTCACTGCTGTCATTCTTTTTGTCACTTCTTTTTTATTTTCATAATCACAAATATCTTGTTTCAAAATCAATCCTCCACTTAATAGTAACTTCATCAACCCTATTACTTCTTTGCCGTGATGACCTGCATCCTTCTAATTCTGAGGTTAGTGTAAAATAGTCCCTTTTTTGCATTACAATTCAGCCCCTTAAACCGCGGATATAATTATTTGTAATATACGAAGTGACCATATAATTATTTATTTTGCATGTGTTAAATAAATTATTCGAAATTTTAAACTAAATAGGGGCTCCGCCCCTGACGCCTCCAGCGCCCAAACCCGTGACAACCCCGGCGACTTTTCTTTAGTTAAACTTAAAAAATCGTTACAACACACATTGTAGAAACTTTCTCATATACTAATGCGTCGTTTAGTTATCTTTAGAGAATGAAAATCGTATCAGCCGGTTTTTAGAAAATCCAATTTTTGTTCAAGGTGACCGAGAATAAACTAGCCTTTATCCATTCATTGAGAAAAATGAAATACGTAGTATTATTGTAGATGTATACTCAAGTAACTGTACGAAATTTGATCAAAATCATTAGAGCCGTTTTTGAGAAAATCAAATTATTGTTAAAAATGCGTAGAATAAACTTTTCGTCATTACCGAGCGATGTCAACCATTTCTTCATACACTCTGCTCTGTATGATAAAATGCCTTACTTCGAGATTTCATTCATTTTCGCTTTACCGTTTAGGCTCTAGAGCCAGTAACAGACAGACAGACGGCATTGCGAAAACCACTTTTTCGGATTCAGCGACACCAAAAACATATATTTCCGTAAAAATCTCGAGGTCGAATTTTTTAGCGATAAGAATACTTTCTCGATATATATCGTATGTGTGAAAGTAAAAATAACTGCCTCTCATCCTCTCTTACCCTCCCTCTCCCTCCCTCCTACCTTATGGAAAATAGAAATACCTACCTTGGAGTCGAACCCAGGACTTTTTCTGAGATATTTTTCGTCGCCACCTTACAATATATGAGGCGAGCAGTACTATGCGAAGTCTGTCAGAAATCTGCATTTAAAAGTCATCGTAGAGAGAAAATTAATGCTACATGGCAATTGATCATTTATAATTTTCTTTGTTTCTCATTATTGAATAACACGTCCTTTCTTTTTTATATAACAATCTATGCAACCGTTTATTTAGATTATCTACGAAGAGAAGATAACCGTTTAACGTTCAATATGTTTAAAAAAATATCGTGTCCCTATTCTCATCAAATTATAAATTTATGCGTGAGCCTATTTGCATTAATAAGCATTACAAATGTATAATATAATGGTTTTACTTATAATAAGGTAATATTCTAGCATTCAAACGATGAAATGTCTAGATTAAATCCTTAGAAAAGTTTCCCATACGCAGTCAACAGAATAATTATCCTTAAATATTTACTTTGCTATGCTTCATTAATTTCGATGCTTATACAACCGTTGGAAGCGAATAAGGCTTTTCTTTCGTCTATTTGAAGGTTTAATTGGCATTAAATGAATCGGAGGGTACAATGACAGTCTCCTTGGCAACGCCCGGAAAACTTCGAAAAATAAAGCGTATTTATGAAAACTTCCACCATGTAACATGTAAACATCGCAAGAATAAGATAAGTATAGAGATTTATCCGTCGAATAAAGCAAAAACTAAGAAAATCAGTCCATATTTACGTAATTTGATAGATGAAGGAAAAAACCTTGTACTCTGAAAAATCGAAAATTCCGTGTAAACTTATGGGAAAATATAATTGTCTCCTGGATTCGAATCCGGGATTTTATGAAAATGAAAATAGTTTTCTAGGGACCCCCTAGCTTGTAGAAACAAAACGCTGTTTACCGCATATCTCTACGACAAGCGGCTTTTGAGATACAGGGTGGGGAGGGGGGCTGACGGACGGACACTTCCAAAATTATATATAGGATATTTGTAACTTAGCAAATTATGCGCTTAAAAACGTGGAGGTGGAACGTATCCCCGGCTATAGAATGGCGGCGTATGGAAAAACGAATTTCGGGATACGTTTCGAGATACGTTGCGCTTTTCAGGGACCTATCTACTGCGTATCTCTAGGACTAGCTGTAGTAACAATTGTGGTCCGCGAAATATTTTGAGATTGAAAAAAATATATTCACACTGGAAAAGATTAGTGATATAACTGCCGAAGTGGACACCATAGGAGCGAAAGGAGGTATTGGAAGGCAGATAAGAAGTGAGGAGAGAGAGAGAGAGAGAGAGGAAGAAGAGAGAGAGAGAGGAGAGGGAGGGATTGCATGTATCGAGATAACTCAAATCCGTAAAAGGCGGGGCGAGTGCGATAGGAGAGTCAAATGGGGTTGGATCTTGTTCTGTCATTGTCGCGGGGGGCGCGAAGAGGACGGGAAGACCCGTTATTGCTTCTACGCCACGCCATTCCTTCCCCGAGACATATCCCATTCTCGGGCATGCCCTTCTACTCCCCCCACTCCTATGCCACCTTTATTTCTTTCCTTGTCTCATTTTTTTTCAATTTCGCATTCTTTTCATATCATTTCGAACTTCTCGACTGTGTCTCCATTCTTCCTATTGCCACTTCCAGCCCAAGATTTAGATCGCTTCATCCTCTCCTTTGAAAACCCAGTTTTAATGACAGCAAAAATAGAACGTTTCATACTATTATCCACATACCTATCGAATAAATGAACAAGGAAATATTTTCAACCCGCGCAGATTAATATAATTATTAATGTGTGATAATGAATGCATGACATTTAATTCGGTTGAGAATCGTCGAACTCGTTTTCCCACTAAAATCGAATTTTAAATGAAAGTGCTTACTCAAACATCCTTTCAAGGTATGTATGAAAAGCATTGAATTAACTTGTTCTTTTAGAACAAACTATGGGTGAATTGAGTAGAGTTAAAAGAACAATTGCACTTGTTTGAGGCGTGGGCATGGCATAGACTCAGTGGAGTAACTAGGAGTGGCAAAATATTATCGATGCCCCCTTTCCCATCAACCAACAATTGCATATGTTGTAATAAGAATTAACCTCACTGTAAAGCCTACCAAGTTGCAATTATTAATCAATTATGAGGAATATGCTCAAAAATTTAGGTCATTTTAATTATTCTGTCAAGAAACAATAATTAACTGAAAATGTATACAGAAATTAAGATAAAAAAGGAAATTGCTAAAAAACTTAATTTTTCTTATAAACGGAAAAAATCGAGAAGCCTTGGCATTTGGTCACCCACGCCACCATATTGTTACGCCAATGCTTAGCCTGGAGAAAATTACTTGTACAAGGAAGAGAATAAATGAAGTATTAAACACAGTAGGGGAAGAGAGGGTAGCTTAATCAGATTAATAAGGGAAAGGCTGAAGAAATGGGAGGATTTAGAGAGGCGAGGGTCTTCTACATGAAGTCATAGAAGGGATGTTGCTTGGGAAGAGGCAAAGAGGTAGGAGGGAGGGAGGGAGAGAGTATTAAAATAATGGGATGAGTATCAAAAGATGAAGGCCTTAAATAGCACAGATTGCGTTGGATAAGAACCCTTCGAGGGCAACAATGATGGACATGTATTAATTAACTCATTACGATCTAGTTGTGCTAAAGGTTATATTATTATTAAACCCGTTGAAATATCAACTGAAGAATTATAGATAGATAGACTATTATTTTCATTTAAAATAATTAATATCACAATTTTACATGAAATATTTTGTCATATACAACATTTGTAATGAATATTCTTTGTTGACGGGCTATCTTTAGTTAAACTTACAATAGTTGCCTCTTTCCCCTCCCTCTCCCCCTCACTCCTATAACACCCTCTCTCCTCCTCCCCCCCTCTCTCCCCCTCTACTTCTCTCTCTCCCCCTCTTTCTCGCTCCCCCCTCTACCTCTCTCTCCCCCCCATTCTCTCTCGTATTAAAATCATTCAAAGCACGTTTATACCCATAAGGATTGAATTAACATTATGATATAGAGGTCTAACAATGGAATTGGTAAGCAAGGCAACATCCCGTTAAAATGGCAAGATTTCCTCAAACTGTGTGAATTAAACGTTTACGTTGAGAAATTTCTAACCGTATGCGGAAAAAGATGAACAGGATAAGAAACTTTATAATGTTTTCTTAAAAATGGTTCAAATCCGAATATTGTAGTCCAAATATTTCTAATATTAATCTAAAAAACAATGAAAGCCTGCACGTCGTAAAGCCGATTTTACGTGTTAACTTATTGGAAATGAAAATTATCCCCTGGGGTCGAACTCGGGGCTTTGATCTCAAGTTCGATAAAATAAAACTTTTTGTTATTATATCACAACGCTATCCTGAAAATTTTATCAAGTTCAGTTGAGTCGTTTGCGAGAAATTAAGCTTCAAAACTTAGAATTTTAAGAAAAATTAAGCAAATGTTCGCTATATCAATGTGACCGTCCGTCAGAGTCTACGGTTTGGCATGGGTGAATATCTAAACGAAAATAAGTGTTAATTCGATGTTGATCCAGGGTTCTTTGCAAACATCTAATGGTTCACAAAATAAATGTTAGCTGTATAGTTATCGTTATGCTTTCATTATTTTAAACGTTGATTTAGTTGGCATGTTTTAGCATCACAAAAACAAGCCTGACAATTAAATCAAAAAATTTCATTGCCATCTAAGAAAACATAAGCGAAATTAAGTACAGTAAATAAAAACCCGAACTGAGGCAAATATTTTCCAAATAAAAGCATCGGACTCTCAAATAAACGATAACACGATAGTGAAAACATTCCATTGTTAAACAAGAAGGAAAGTGTACATAGAATTCACAGAGATTTCAAAGACGTTATTTGCTACATTATATATGATTTTTGTTTTCAGACAATGAAAACCTTATCCAAATTGACCAGTGGGAACTGGTCATTCAGGTGAACGTTACACAGGAAACCAAAGAATGCTGGAAACAATCAAGTCTACTGTCATATTTTGTGCCTATCCTCACTCTCCATTTGATGGCATTCGAAGAGATATGAGTAAACATTTATTAAAGACGAAGCTCTAATTGACAGATGGATGATTTCGCTTAATTTTTCCCGATTTGAAACTAGTTTTAGGTTAATTTAACTGATATTAAAATACTTTTATCAATAAAATTAATTTCTTGCTATTTATCGCGCGTACTATTAAATCTCTCGTTCCTATCTGGATTCTAATCAATTTTAAAATTATAATAAAAAACGTCGTATACCCGCTCTTCCGATAAGAAAATGGAGAACAAACGATATTGTAATCGAACCCGGGATGATTATGTGAGATTTTTATTTTTTTGCTCATAACTCGAAATCAACTATGCGTACTCAGAGTTTCAGCAATTAATTCCAACCGGAGCTGGTTAAAAAAGGAAGGCAGTTAAACAAGTGTGAATTATATATATATATATATATATATATATATATATATATACGGGTGATTCACGAAGATATGGAATAACTTCAGGGACTGATTTCTGAGGTCATTATGAACAAAAAAGTTCATATGAACATGTGTCCGATTCCGAATAATTAAAGAGTTATGGTTGTTTGAAAATTAGGAAAAGGCAAGGCAATATCCAGAACTCGGGAGACAATTGCCAACCAATACGCGATGCGTTTTCTGCTACAGTGTTTATCTGCTTGTTTATTTACTTATTTACAGTCTGTATTGTCAAATACGAACGTGCATATTATTAAAGAAGGATTGCAAAAACACCTCCTTCGCCTTCATTGCATTTCGCCGCTCGTGTGTGAATCTCGCTCGTTGTACGCCGAAGTTCATCATGACTGTCTTTTATGCGAGCCACAGCATTCAATACGCGATGAAGTAATGCATCCCGTGTTTGCACTTTAGTATGGTACACAAGATCTTTCATCCACCCCCACAAGCAGAAATCCAAGGGGTTTAGTTCTGAGGACCTAGCTGGCCAATTCTGTGGACCAATGCGTCCGATCCATCGCCTAGGGAACTGCTCATTGAGGTAAGTAACCACTGCACGGAAACAATGAGTTGGTGCTCCGTCGTGTTGGGAGTACATTTGAAGTCTTGTAGCCTGGGGCACATCTTCTAACAGTTGCGGAAATTCGTTTTGCAAAAATTGTAAATAAATCTGTCCAGTAAGAGGACCCTCAAAACTGAATGGACAAATTACCTGATGGTCGCGCAGGCGCATGAGTTATGAGTGAGATTCACAGTGGTGCGATTCTGAAAATCTACGAGCAGCCATAACTCCGCAAATTCCTATTTGACAATACAGACTGTAAATAAGTAAATAAACAAGGAAATAAACAATGTAGCAGAGAACGCATCGTGTACTGGTCGGCAATTGTCTCTCGAGTTCCGGATAATGCCTTGCCTTTTCCTAATTTTCAAACAGCCATCACTCTTTAATTATTCGGAATCGGACACATGTTCATATGAACTTTTTTGTTCATAATGACCTCAGAAATCAGCCCCTGAAATTATTCCATATCTTCGTGAATCACCCTATATATATATATATATATATATATATATATATATATATATATATATATATATATATATATATATATATATATATATACACACACACACCCACACAATAGTTTCTCACCAACCAGGTGGTTACGTTCTCGATTTGCAGTTGAAAAAACCGCGGTTGGCCAGGACTTATGGTGTAATGGAGGTTAGGGAGACATACCTAAAGTCCTATGTTGTACACTTCGAGGTTAAAAATCAATAAGCTGTACTACTTAAAAAGTTCTAATTATATAAAAATAAGAAAGGAACATTTTAACTGCTCAAACAATTCATGTACAGTGATAATATAATGCAGTATAGCCCGTATTGACGCCGCCTGACTGTGATATAGATTCGAAGAAAATCAACGCTTCCATTATATTCGTCGAACCTCCAGACTAACCCGGAGCTGGAAACCCCTGTTATTTAAGACCCCCCTCCTGCTAAAGATTTCAGTTGCTTCTTCACCAAGATAAGTTTTAATAATAGTAAAGCTAACCAAACAGACACGGCCGCGCAGAGAACCGCGAATACCCAAGCCTAATGTGCGTGTATGTATAACAGAGTGTGTGTGATTTTCAAGCTCTGAGAATCAGTTCGTGTTCTTAATAGATCGTTATTCTTATAATATCTTATATCCATAGCACTGGTTGTGTAGTGGTTAGCGTGTCGGGTTTCCGTTACAAAGTTCCGGGGTTCGAATCCCGTGAATGGAGGTTTTTCATTTTATCAAGTTCAGTTGAGTCGTTTGCGAGAAATTAAGCTTCAAAACTTAGAATTTTAAGAAAAATTAAGCAAATGTTCGCTATATCAATGTGACCGTCCGTCAGAGTCTACGGTTTGGCATGGGTGAATATCTAAACGAAAATAAGTGTTAATTCGATGTTGATCCAGGGTTCTTTGCAAACATCTAATGGTTCACAAAATAAATGTTAGCTGTATAGTTATCGTTATGCTTTCATTATTTTAAACGTTGATTTAGTTGGCATGTTTTAGCATCACAAAAACAAGCCTGACAATTAAATCAAAAAATTTCATTGCCATCTAAGAAAACATAAGCGAAATTAAGTACAGTAAATAAAAACCCGAACTGAGGCAAATATTTTCCAAATAAAAGCATCGGACTCTCAAATAAACGATAACACGATAGTGAAAACATTCCATTGTTAAACAAGAAGGAAAGTGTACATAGAATTCACAGAGATTTCAAAGACGTTATTTGCTACATTATATATGATTTTTGTTTTCAGACAATGAAAACCTTATCCAAATTGACCAGTGGGAACTGGTCATTCAGGTGAACGTTACACAGGAAACCAAAGAATGCTGGAAACAATCAAGTCTACTGTCATATTTTGTGCCTATCCTCACTCTCCATTTGATGGCATTCGAAGAGATATGAGTAAACATTTATTAAAGACGAAGCTCTAATTGACAGATGGATGATTTCGCTTAATTTTTCCCGATTTGAAACTAGTTTTAGGTTAATTTAACTGATATTAAAATACTTTTATCAATAAAATTAATTTCTTGCTATTTATCGCGCGTACTATTAAATCTCTCGTTCCTATCTGGATTCTAATCAATTTTAAAATTATAATAAAAAACGTCGTATACCCGCTCTTCCGATAAGAAAATGGAGAACAAACGATATTGTAATCGAACCCGGGATGATTATGTGAGATTTTTATTTTTTTGCTCATAACTCGAAATCAACTATGCGTACTCAGAGTTTCAGCAATTAATTCCAACCGGAGCTGGTTAAAAAAGGAAGGCAGTTAAACAAGTGTGAATTATATATATATATATATATATATATATATATATATATATATACGGGTGATTCACGAAGATATGGAATAACTTCAGGGACTGATTTCTGAGGTCATTATGAACAAAAAAGTTCATATGAACATGTGTCCGATTCCGAATAATTAAAGAGTTATGGTTGTTTGAAAATTAGGAAAAGGCAAGGCAATATCCAGAACTCGGGAGACAATTGCCAACCAATACGCGATGCGTTTTCTGCTACAGTGTTTATCTGCTTGTTTATTTACTTATTTACAGTCTGTATTGTCAAATACGAACGTGCATATTATTAAAGAAGGATTGCAAAAACACCTCCTTCGCCTTCATTGCATTTCGCCGCTCGTGTGTGAATCTCGCTCGTTGTACGCCGAAGTTCATCATGACTGTCTTTTATGCGAGCCACAGCATTCAATACGCGATGAAGTAATGCATCCCGTGTTTGCACTTTAGTATGGTACACAAGATCTTTCATCCACCCCCACAAGCAGAAATCCAAGGGGTTTAGTTCTGAGGACCTAGCTGGCCAATTCTGTGGACCAATGCGTCCGATCCATCGCCTAGGGAACTGCTCATTGAGGTAAGTAACCACTGCACGGAAACAATGAGTTGGTGCTCCGTCGTGTTGGGAGTACATTTGAAGTCTTGTAGCCTGGGGCACATCTTCTAACAGTTGCGGAAATTCGTTTTGCAAAAATTGTAAATAAATCTGTCCAGTAAGAGGACCCTCAAAACTGAATGGACAAATTACCTGATGGTCGCGCAGGCGCATGAGTTATGAGTGAGATTCACAGTGGTGCGATTCTGAAAATCTACGAGCAGCCATAACTCCGCAAATTCCTATTTGACAATACAGACTGTAAATAAGTAAATAAACAAGGAAATAAACAATGTAGCAGAGAACGCATCGTGTACTGGTCGGCAATTGTCTCTCGAGTTCCGGATAATGCCTTGCCTTTTCCTAATTTTCAAACAGCCATCACTCTTTAATTATTCGGAATCGGACACATGTTCATATGAACTTTTTTGTTCATAATGACCTCAGAAATCAGCCCCTGAAATTATTCCATATCTTCGTGAATCACCCTATATATATATATATATATATATATATATATATATATATATATATATATATATATATATATATATACACACACACACCCACACAATAGTTTCTCACCAACCAGGTGGTTACGTTCTCGATTTGCAGTTGAAAAAACCGCGGTTGGCCAGGACTTATGGTGTAATGGAGGTTAGGGAGACATACCTAAAGTCCTATGTTGTACACTTCGAGGTTAAAAATCAATAAGCTGTACTACTTAAAAAGTTCTAATTATATAAAAATAAGAAAGGAACATTTTAACTGCTCAAACAATTCATGTACAGTGATAATATAATGCAGTATAGCCCGTATTGACGCCGCCTGACTGTGATATAGATTCGAAGAAAATCAACGCTTCCATTATATTCGTCGAACCTCCAGACTAACCCGGAGCTGGAAACCCCTGTTATTTAAGACCCCCCTCCTGCTAAAGATTTCAGTTGCTTCTTCACCAAGATAAGTTTTAATAATAGTAAAGCTAACCAAACAGACACGGCCGCGCAGAGAACCGCGAATACCCAAGCCTAATGTGCGTGTATGTATAACAGAGTGTGTGTGATTTTCAAGCTCTGAGAATCAGTTCGTGTTCTTAATAGATCGTTATTCTTATAATATCTTATATCCATAGCACTGGTTGTGTAGTGGTTAGCGTGTCGGGTTTCCGTTACAAAGTTCCGGGGTTCGAATCCCGTGAATGGAGGTTTTTCATTTTATCAAGTTCAGTTGAGTCGTTTGCGAGAAATTAAGCTTCAAAACTTAGAATTTTAAGAAAAATTAAGCAAATGTTCGCTATATCAATGTGACCGTCCGTCAGAGTCTACGGTTTGGCATGGGTGAATATCTAAACGAAAATAAGTGTTAATTCGATGTTGATCCAGGGTTCTTTGCAAACATCTAATGGTTCACAAAATAAATGTTAGCTGTATAGTTATCGTTATGCTTTCATTATTTTAAACGTTGATTTAGTTGGCATGTTTTAGCATCACAAAAACAAGCCTGACAATTAAATCAAAAAATTTCATTGCCATCTAAGAAAACATAAGCGAAATTAAGTACAGTAAATAAAAACCCGAACTGAGGCAAATATTTTCCAAATAAAAGCATCGGACTCTCAAATAAACGATAACACGATAGTGAAAACATTCCATTGTTAAACAAGAAGGAAAGTGTACATAGAATTCACAGAGATTTCAAAGACGTTATTTGCTACATTATATATGATTTTTGTTTTCAGACAATGAAAACCTTATCCAAATTGACCAGTGGGAACTGGTCATTCAGGTGAACGTTACACAGGAAACCAAAGAATGCTGGAAACAATCAAGTCTACTGTCATATTTTGTGCCTATCCTCACTCTCCATTTGATGGCATTCGAAGAGATATGAGTAAACATTTATTAAAGACGAAGCTCTAATTGACAGATGGATGATTTCGCTTAATTTTTCCCGATTTGAAACTAGTTTTAGGTTAATTTAACTGATATTAAAATACTTTTATCAATAAAATTAATTTCTTGCTATTTATCGCGCGTACTATTAAATCTCTCGTTCCTATCTGGATTCTAATCAATTTTAAAATTATAATAAAAAACGTCGTATACCCGCTCTTCCGATAAGAAAATGGAGAACAAACGATATTGTAATCGAACCCGGGATGATTATGTGAGATTTTTATTTTTTTGCTCATAACTCGAAATCAACTATGCGTACTCAGAGTTTCAGCAATTAATTCCAACCGGAGCTGGTTAAAAAAGGAAGGCAGTTAAACAAGTGTGAATTATATATATATATATATATATATATATATACGGGTGATTCACGAAGATATGGAATAACTTCAGGGACTGATTTCTGAGGTCATTATGAACAAAAAAGTTCATATGAACATGTGTCCGATTCCGAATAATTAAAGAGTTATGGTTGTTTGAAAATTAGGAAAAGGCAAGGCAATATCCAGAACTCGGGAGACAATTGCCAACCAATACGCGATGCGTTTTCTGCTACAGTGTTTATCTGCTTGTTTATTTACTTATTTACAGTCTGTATTGTCAAATACGAACGTGCATATTATTAAAGAAGGATTGCAAAAACACCTCCTTCGCCTTCATTGCATTTCGCCGCTCGTGTGTGAATCTCGCTCGTTGTACGCCGAAGTTCATCATGACTGTCTTTTATGCGAGCCACAGCATTCAATACGCGATGAAGTAATGCATCCCGTGTTTGCACTTTAGTATGGTACACAAGATCTTTCATCCACCCCCACAAGCAGAAATCCAAGGGGTTTAGTTCTGAGGACCTAGCTGGCCAATTCTGTGGACCAATGCGTCCGATCCATCGCCTAGGGAACTGCTCATTGAGGTAAGTAACCACTGCACGGAAACAATGAGTTGGTGCTCCGTCGTGTTGGGAGTACATTTGAAGTCTTGTAGCCTGGGGCACATCTTCTAACAGTTGCGGAAATTCGTTTTGCAAAAATTGTAAATAAATCTGTCCAGTAAGAGGACCCTCAAAACTGAATGGACAAATTACCTGATGGTCGCGCAGGCGCATGAGTTATGAGTGAGATTCACAGTGGTGCGATTCTGAAAATCTACGAGCAGCCATAACTCCGCAAATTCCTATTTGACAATACAGACTGTAAATAAGTAAATAAACAAGGAAATAAACAATGTAGCAGAGAACGCATCGTGTACTGGTCGGCAATTGTCTCTCGAGTTCCGGATAATGCCTTGCCTTTTCCTAATTTTCAAACAGCCATCACTCTTTAATTATTCGGAATCGGACACATGTTCATATGAACTTTTTTGTTCATAATGACCTCAGAAATCAGCCCCTGAAATTATTCCATATCTTCGTGAATCACCCTATATATATATATATATATATATATATATATATATATATATATATATATATATATATATATATATATATATATATATATATATATATATATATATACACACACACACCCACACAATAGTTTCTCACCAACCAGGTGGTTACGTTCTCGATTTGCAGTTGAAAAAACCGCGGTTGGCCAGGACTTATGGTGTAATGGAGGTTAGGGAGACATACCTAAAGTCCTATGTTGTACACTTCGAGGTTAAAAATCAATAAGCTGTACTACTTAAAAAGTTCTAATTATATAAAAATAAGAAAGGAACATTTTAACTGCTCAAACAATTCATGTACAGTGATAATATAATGCAGTATAGCCCGTATTGACGCCGCCTGACTGTGATATAGATTCGAAGAAAATCAACGCTTCCATTATATTCGTCGAACCTCCAGACTAACCCGGAGCTGGAAACCCCTGTTATTTAAGACCCCCCTCCTGCTAAAGATTTCAGTTGCTTCTTCACCAAGATAAGTTTTAATAATAGTAAAGCTAACCAAACAGACACGGCCGCGCAGAGAACCGCGAATACCCAAGCCTAATGTGCGTGTATGTATAACAGAGTGTGTGTGATTTTCAAGCTCTGAGAATCAGTTCGTGTTCTTAATAGATCGTTATTCTTATAATATCTTATATCCATAGCACTGGTTGTGTAGTGGTTAGCGTGTCGGGTTTCCGTTACAAAGTTCCGGGGTTCGAATCCCGTGAATGGAGGTTTTTCACACAAAAGAAAAAAAAACAATCATCGGTGCCTGACAGTAGACAGCAGTACTGTCAGTATGGTATAGAGCCGAAAACAAATTATATACAATAGAGCTTCAGTCGTGATCGGGACGATTTGAACGGCTACAGTACTGCGATGTGGAAAGCAAGAGGGAAACTATCACAATAAAATTCCCTAGTAATGATTATATGGTTGGACAATATGAGTTCTCTCGAGTTCCGGACATAAAATAGTCACCAAATCGGATATCCGATCGGGGACTGCCTTGAGGAAAGAATTTTCGAACGTACCTTACGCTTAGGTACTTGGAATGTAAAAACCATGAGGAAGGCAGGATAGCTAGAGAACCTTAAAGAAGAAATGAGAAGAAATGAGAAGAAATAATAGGATTGATATCATAGGACTGAGCGAAGCTAGATGGGAAGGAGAAGGACAGTTTGACTAGGAAGAATTCACGGTAGTGTACTCTGGAGGAAATAGTGGGGCAAGGTGACTAGTCCTTGCACTTAGGAGATATATGATGAAGAGCATGCTAAAAATAACAGCAACGAACGATAGGTTGATGGCAATAAAGCTAAAAGCAGTCCCATTGGACATGTTGATAATCTAGGTACATATGCCAACGTCCACTCATGAAGAAGAAGAAATTGAGGAGATGTATGAACAAATTAACGAGATTTATGAAGAAGACGGAAGAGGAAAGGTAAATTGCACAATAATGAAAGATTGGAACAGCATAGTTGGTGAAGGAAAAGAAGAAAATGTTGTCGGTCAATACGGACTTGGGAAAAGAAACCGAGGAGGAGAAAAACTAGTAGAATTCTGTGTTAATAACGACATAGTCTTGACTAATACATGGCTCAGAAAACATAAACGAAGGCTGCACACATGGAAAAGCCCAGTAGATAGAATGAGATGCCCAATAGATTACATCCTAGTAAAACAAATATTGATGAACAGCATTAAAAATGCTAAGACATTACCAGGAGCAGATATTGATTCAGAACACATCCTTCTAATAGTCGATGTAACTACAACGCTGAAACAAATAAGGAAAACGAGAAGAGATAGATAGACTTGAGACCTAGAAAAACTGAAAGAAAAGAAAGATGCCTTCAGAATGAAGTTAGAAGAACGCATTAGAAATTTGGAAAACGAATCGATGACCGTGGATACAGAATGGGAAAGCCTGCATCAAAGACACCTTGAATAAAGAGATTGGGAAACAAGAGAGGAAAATCAGAAAACCATGCATCACTAAGGAAATGCTGGATAAAATGGATGAGAGCAGAAAATGGAAAAATGTTAACAGTGAAGAAGGTAGAGCCAATTATAGACGCATAAACAATGAGTTGAGAAGGTAACAGATAAAACTAGGGAAATTTGGATAAAAGAAAAATGTGAGGAAATACAACAGATGGAGAAGTTAGGACGGTACGATATGATGTACGTTAGGGCACTGGAGTTAGAAGATAAGAAGCCTAAGGGATTCGTTGTAAAGGAATTATTAATATAGATGGAAAAATAATCGCAGAAACAAAGGATGTAGCACAGGTATGTGAAGAATACATTAAGGAACTATACAAAAAGCAGGCAGGATCGGTACAAATGGAACTGAAGAAGAGAATTGCATTGAAGAAGACAACTTGGGACCAAGTATTATGAAAAGCGAAGTAGAAAAGGCGATACTGGAACTAAAGCAAGGAAAAGCTACAGGGAGCGATGGAATACCGGTAGAGGTACTTAAAGTCATGGGATCGGAAGGACTAAAAGTGATTACGAAACTAATTAACAAGATTTACGACTCGGGAGAGTGGCCTCAGGATTTCTAAGATGTAGCAATGATTCCTCTAAAGAAGAAGCCAAAGGCAATGTAGTGTAAAGACCACAGAACGAAAGATATCCCTATTGTCACACACTTCGAAGATCATCACGAGTATTCTTAATAAAAGACTAGAAAAAAGACAGAAGAAATGCTAGGGGAAGATCAATTCGGCTTCAGAAAATGATGAGGAACTAGAGATGCTATCGGAGTAGTGAGAATAATATCAGAAAGGGCAATAGAGTACAGTCAAGATTGCTGCGTATGTTTCGTCTACTGGCAGATGGCCTTTGATAGAGTAAATTCGGTACTGCTGATGAGGATATTAAAGGATATAGGTGTAGACTGGAAAGACAGGAGACTGATCAGGAATCTATATGTGAATCAAGTTATAAAGGTCAGGTTAGAGAATGCGGACACCAGCGGAGTATATATCGGTAGAGGTGTAAGACAGGGCTGTTATCTATCGCCGATTCTATTCAGTATCTATGGAGAGAGGCTAATGCAGGAAGCTTTAGAAGGCACGGGAGATTTCAAAATCGGAGGAAGTATTATAAGAACAGTGAAATACCCGGATGATGAAGTACTTCTAGTAAGAAAGGAAAGGAATTCCAGAAAATGATAGATAGACTAATGATAACATTTAGAAAATACGGTATGGAAATTAATACAGAAAAATCCAAGTTCACGCGAATATCAAGTAAAGAAGAAGAAAATTTCAACATAAGTACTGGAGGAAAGCCATTAGAACAAGTTTAAGATTATAAATACCTTAGAAGCATCATAACGAGAGAAGCAAAATGTACCGATGAAATCAGGACTAGAAGAACAAAAGCAAAAGCCGCTTTCCGAAGAAAGCAACTCATACTAACGGGGAATATAAAGGAGGATATCTGCAAGAAGTTGATGAAATGCTATGTATGGAGTATAGCTTTGTATGGGGCAGAAACATGGACGCTAAGGAAAAATGAAATTAAATACTTGCAAAGCTTCGAAATGTGGACATGGAGAAGAATGCTGAAGATAAAATGGACAGATAGGATGAAAAATGAGGAAGTGCTACGAAGAATAGGAGAGAAGCGAACGATTATACAGACTATCAGAAAGAGGAAGGCGAACTGGATTGGGCATTACCTGAGGAGAGAGTGCATGATTAAAGAAGTGCTAGAATGAAAACTGGATGGAAAAAGAGAAATAGGTAGGAAAAGGTTTCAGATGGTAGACGACTTGAAAGGAAAAGAGAGCTATCAAGAAAACTGCGGAAAATCGGATTATATGGAGAACCAAGGTTAAACATGAATAATCACGGACCTGTCAACGGACACACTACCTATGATGATGATGACATGTAAAACCGAATAAGAAATTTAACGTACAGCAAACAAAATACAAGAATATGAAGTAAAAATAAAATCGTTCTTTATATTCCTGAATAATATATGTCAAAATCGAATATTTTCCTGAAAAGGCTTTCGCACTTTTAGATACATACGAACGACAGGAAAACACGGATAATTTTCCCTTTAAAATTTTCGTTTTAGTTTCACTGTCGCATTCACTAATTGACTCGTATGTCAAAGACTACGCTGGAGGATTTATAGGAAAAATTAAACGGCGAAGTGAAAAGAGAGTGGATTTTATTGAGTCGAGACGTATCAATGCGCGAATGTTTCAGAAGGTAATTTTTAAAAATTCAACCGTTCATGTTTCAGTGTTTGTAGACACACGCTATGTAAGCTGACATTACTTTTGTGTGCGATATCAACCCTAACTCAGAGTTGGATGCGATTACCATGACTTCACCTCCATAACCGTCTTGAATAATACAGTCATAAATGAAAAGCTTAGGTCCCATAAAATTTTGCCCCATGTCCAAGTATAAAATTTATCCTTTACATCAATGTTTCCTGCACTTTTGCCGATATATGGCTTTGTAGAATAAATAAACCATAAAGTTATGCTCGGAAAGATATGTTATTAAGTGCAACAGAATATGTTTCACATACAAGCCAGTAATCCATAAATATAAGCTTCTGAATTTATTTGAACGATACGGTCACCGTGGAATAATTTTAGAAATACTATATCGTAGTTTTAAAATCGTCGATATTCTGAGCCAGAAGGCTGTAAAGTTAGATAGCGAAAAATGAATCGTGAATCACCGGAAACGTCAATGGAATGAGTATTCCCGTGTTGAAACACTTGGATAATTCGTTGAATCTCTCTTTGTAACTGACACGAGAAATTTCGATAAGCGATGCGTCAAATTAATCCCAAAATTCGCGTAAGCGTTCGAAATTTATAAACGCTAACTGCTTTTCTAAGTTTTTCCCAAATGCGCAGTGCCGATTTAAGGTCACCGATCTGAAACGAAAATTGCATTACCATCCAAAAAATCCAAAAATAACTCGACATTTTATTTTCGGAGGAAATTTTGTTCAGATATCTATAAATGATAAATTGAAAAAAAATTATTTATCCTGACTATATAATAAAATGTTGTTAGGAAACAAATTATATATATATATATATATATATATATATATATATATATATATATATATATATATATATATATACACACACACACACTAACAGAAGTGCCCGTTGACTTTCAACGGATTTAGTAAATCTAAAACCTTGTCCGTGTAACATGTAGACATCGTATGAATAACATAGTACACAATTTTAACTGTCCAATAAAGTAAAAATGAAGAAAACCGCTCCGCATTTACCTATTTAGATGAATGAAGGAAGAAAATGTTGCACTGTGAAAAATCGAAAATTACGTGTAAACTTATAGGAATATATTTATTGAATTAAGCTCCCCCTCCCCCCAAATGTTTTATCGCCATATAGCCTATGTTACCCGCAGGGTAAAATTATACACCTATGCGAAGTTTCGTGACGATATATTCAAAACGAAAACTATAAGTATAACCAGGAAGAACACAATAATCAACAGAAAATGGATGAACATAGGAACAAATGAAATTAATAAATTTAACGAAAGACAAAAAAGTAAATAGAGAACGTTTAAGAATGACAGAGTGAATATTATCCTCCAACCACCAGCTTGATTCTTTCGTCCATGAGTTCAGTTGCGAGAAAATTGTTTATATCAACAATACTTTCGAAACAATAAAAAGAATTATCCAATCAAAATTTGTGTACAAAGATAGAAGTAACAAGAAAATGAAGCAACATCTCTCGATCGGAAAGAGACAGCTGGTGGCCTTGATGCTAGAAGGCGGCTCCATAACCCATAGTAGGAAACTAATCCTGAAACGGGTACAAGAATTCTACACCAAGCTGTATGAGGATCCTCTAGGAAATGATGAAGTAAATGATGATGGAAACATGCCCACCGAAGAGTTCCCAGATATCCTTCCGGAAGAGGTGAGACACGCAATCAGAAGTATGAAGAATGGAAAAGCATCTGGAATGGATGGTATCACAGCGGAAGTATTCAAAGCAATGGGTAATCATACGGAAGCAATTCTCGCTAAGATTTTTAATTCCTCTCTGAGGAAGAAAAAGATACCAGAAACATGGAACCACGCATGTATTACCCTTTTGCACAAGAAAGGTTCCAAAGAAAACTTGAATAACTACAGACCGATCAGCCTACTTCAAACAGTCTACAAAATATTCACCAAAATACTCACTATGCGTCTTCAAAACCATCTTGATTCTGCCCAACCCAGAGAGCAAGCTGGATTTCGCAGTGGGTATAGCACGATGGACCACATCCAAGTCGTGAGAGAGGTAATCAGTCGGAATAACGAGTATGAATTACCTCTATGTATGTGCTTTATCGACTACGAGAAAGCATTCGACTCTGTCCGAACTTCGTCGGTGTCACGTGCACTAAAGAAACAAGGAGTAGAAGAAACGTACATAACCTTGATCAAGAATATCTACGAAAATGCGACAACATCTGTCCAGCTGCATGAAGAGACGAGTGCCTTTAAGGCCGAAAAGGGAGTGAGACAAGGAGATACTATGTCCCCTAAGTTATTCACAGCAGCTCTAGAGGAAGTATTCAAAACGCTAGACTGGGAGGAAAAAGGCATAAATATAAATGGAGAACATCTGAGTCACCTGCGCTTTGCAGATGATATCATACTGTTCGCAGGGAGTCCAGAAGAGCTCCTTAGAAGAAGTGAAGTGCTTGAGCAAGCAAGCCGAGAAGCTGGACTTAAGATGAATCTTAATAAAACAAAGGTTATGTACAACTCCTCCACAAATTCTGAGAAGATACATATCAACGTAGCAGAACTCGGAGAAGTAACCAGCTATGTTTACTTAGGTCAACTCATCACTACTGATGGTTCGCTTCTTGGAGAAATCAACCGGAGAGTGAAGATGGCGTGGAGTGCTTTTGGCAAGAATGCGAACATCTTTAAATCAAATATTCCAGTCTTCCTAAAAAGGAGACTGCATGCCCAATGTGTTTTGCCTGTTCTGGCATATGGTTGTGAAACATGGACCATGAATGCCAGAATGATACAGCGCCTGCAAACAACACAGAGGGGCATGAAGAGATGCATGTTAGGGATCACCCGAAGAGACCGCAAGAGGAACGACTGACCACCATTAGCTTAAAGGCATTGTTGGCAACGGATAGCAACCGACTGACAAACGTCCACCAAGATATCTGCTGGGATGCCTGAGCAAGACTGCTCAATTTCTTGGTTGAGTTCCTGAAGTGTTGTTGGTTTTATTGAGTACACTCTATCCTTCAGGTAACCCCAAAAGTAAAAGTCAAGTGGAGTTAAATCAGGTGAACGTGGTGGGTACTCAACACTTCCCCTCCGGCCTATACACCGATCTGGGAAATTGCTGTCAAGAAAGGACCTAACATCTCGATGGTAATGTGGAGGTACCCCGTTTTGTTGGAAAAAAATTCCTCTCTTTCATAAAGCTTCTGAATGTTGGTCACAATGGATACCTTAAGCAGGTTAAGGTACTGAGTACCAGTAACAGTCCCCTCGAAGAAGTACGGCCCCACAATACCCCTGGACGACACACCACATCAAACTGTAAGACCGGGTATATTCACAGCCTTGTCTAAATGAATTTGAAGGTTTTCTGATGGCAATTACACGCAGTTATGCCGGTATTGGTGTGAATTAAGGGTATTGAATTGTTGCTTTTCATTATAACTAAAGCCATCTTTTAATTACATGTCATGCAACAAAGAGTTGGTTTAAATTTCATCCAAACAATAATCCGTTAATAGATATTCTATATGACAATGTGTATACATCTTTTTGGGATACCCTGTGTGTGTGTGTGCGTGTGCGTGCGTGCGTGCGTGTGCGTCTGTGTGTATTTGTATTTTCACAGTGCTTTCATTGTATTTAGGACATATATAGATATGGATATTATTGACATCGCAGAATTAAATAAGATCGAAACAAGCGTGTAATGTCTCGAGATAGGGCACGTTTTATACCTTTATGCAATGCCTTAAATCTCCTTCCAATCGAATTAATTTTACGTCTGTGCTATCACGGTGTGGTAAGTCGCTGTCAGATGAAAAATTTATCCGCTCTTCGTTCAAAACACTCTCATCAGTTTCACTGAAAGTGGGCAAACTAACATTTGAATCACTCAGTAAAGCCTGTGTCTCTTTATTTTGACGCAAGAGAGAATCTTCTTTGAGGACGCCATCGTTATAACTGACCCTTTAGTGTCCTGGGTTTTGTAAGCACGATACATTTACTTAGATTCTAAAAAAAGAAAACGGGGTTGTCAGCTCGTACAAGACAAATATTTGTCATCTGCTGGATATATATATACGTAAATGAAGCGCAGAATCCTGAGCGTTGATGTCATCTACGTTGGTGTTACTCGCAGATTTTTTATGAGTCGATGTATAACTATAATTTGGCTTAATTTATCAGCGCTTTTTTGAATCGCCTTATCCATTAGAAGGATCTGAATGACCTCTCTACCCTTTGCAGGTGAACTGCGCCACCTAACCCCGAAGACCCGAGTTAAAATCTTGTTTGAGAGCGTTGCGAGGAGACTTTCAGTCGGGACCTGCCGTTTTACCCCCGAAAGGTTGTTTCAGCCAGTGTTTTCTTGTTAAATAATGTATACAATAAACGTGCGATGTAACTAATATGCCTGGAGAAACAGCTACGTAGCGCCTTTGTTTACAAAACATGGGCATACCATAGGCTGTAAGGCGAGGCTTTTAATATCAAAATTAATAAAACAACAGTTATTGCGCACACCATTTCTGATTCTCTACCGTGGATATCTTTCTTAAAATGCTTCTTTTCGGCATCCCGAAAAAATTGTTCTACCTCATAATCTACCAACTCACAGAAAACACACATTAACTTAAACTCTAATAGAATCTTTCATTTACATCAATAAATATTGCGTTAAAATAAGTTATTTCTATCATCTTATATATAATTTTGGAAGTGTCCGTCCGTCCGCCCCCCCTCCCCCCCCCCCCCCCCCCCTGTATCTCAAAAGTCGTTTGTCGTAGAGATATGCGGTAAACAGCGTTTTGTTTCTACAAGCTAGGGGGTCCCTAGAAAACTATTTTCATTTTCATAAAATCCCGGGTTCGAATCTAGGAGACAATTATATTTTCCCATAAGTTTACACAGAATTTTCGATTTTTCAGAGTACAAGGTTTTTTCCTTCATCTATCAAATTACGTAAATATGGACTGATTTTCTTAGTTTTTGCTTTATTCGACGGATAAATCTCTATACTTATCTTATTCTTGCGATGTTTACATGTTACATGGTGGAAGTTTTCATAAATACGCTTTATTTTTCGAAGTTTTCCGGGCGTTGCCAAGGAGACTCTCATTGTACCCTCCGATTCATTTAATGCCAATTAAACCTTCAAATAGATGAAAGAAAAGCCTTATTCGCTTCCAACGGTTGTATAAGCATCGAAATTAATGAAGCATGGCAAAGTAAATATTTAAGGATAATTATTCTGTTGACTGCGTATGGGAAACTTTTCTAAGGATTTAATCTAGACATTTCATCGTTTGAATGCTAGAATTTTACCTTATTATAAGTAAAACCATTATATTATACATTTGTAATGCTTATTAATGCAAATAGGCTCACGCATAAATTTATAATTTGATGAGAATAGGGACACGATATTTTTTTAAACATATTGAAAGTTACACGGTTATCTTCTCTTCGTAGATAATCTAAATAAACGGTTGCATAGATTGTTATATAAAAAAGAAAGGACATATTATTCAATACTGAGAAACAAAGAAATTATAAACATAAATGTTCGTGATCAATTACTGTGTAGCATTAATACGTACACACAGCCGTACCATCAGCGAGATTCGAACCCGCGAACCTTACCAATACCTGGAAAATGCATTAGTATAATTAAATGTGAATTATTGAGATCACTTTCTTTACACACTCCTTCATTTCTCATAAATTAATTGAAAAAACGCGTAAACATTGCGCGGGTTCAGCTAGTGTAACTAAAATCAGTTAAGCAACATGCATATTATCTCTAGTTAATGATTTCCATCATAATAATATTCAAATCGTTTCTGGCAAAGTAAGTCTATCCTTTAGCCGCTAAAAAGGTTTGGGAAAGCAGATGCGCACTTCGCTGATTCACAGGTAGCAGTTTTTCTTATATTTAGAATCTAGTATCAGTGATCCACCAATGAAGATGGCTGACTTGTAACCGTGACGCACACCTTGTTTCCTAATCATTTTATGCTTATCAGAAGGAGAAAATTTGATTTCCTAAATGAGCAGTGCTACACAATTCTCTATAGAATTTGCCTTTTTTTTGTTGAGTGTATTTCGCTGAATTCCTCTCACGTCGAACTTGCAATTTAGCTAAAATATACCTTTATACAAAGTATCAAATAATAGACAGTATGTTACTCGATCTTTACTCGATATTTTTTCAATTTTATTAAACATTACCGCAGTTCATATCAAGGAGGAATCAATGATTCGGCCTTGGGGTAATTGAAGATGAAAGAATTAACTATTAGAATATATGTATATTTATAAGCATAATGATTTTAATATGTTAAAAGAAATGTGTAATATTTTATGCAACTAAATATACACGATAAAAAAATCAGAATTTATCCTATGTTACTATTCTATTTATTTTTCCAGTGCTCTGTGGCAGGTAATTACCACGTTTAACCTCCCCCTGTATACGTTCTTGATTCGTATCATTAATATTATTTCTATTCACTATTAGTAATTTGAAGTTAAAGACTTTGCTGGAGGAAAAAACCGAGAGTAGTATTAATGAATTAAATCCTTTGGTTGACTGAATATGACAGCTCCTACGGCCAGCGAAAAAACAAATGAAAGCAGATGTGATCATTTTATGACTATAGTGGTTAATGGTGAACACGATCGAGTCCCAACATTAAGGTGGGCTCTATGATTAATTTAAAGAAATTTTCGAAGAATCTTAAAAGAAAGCCATGGAAATAATAATAACTAAAAAGAAACAAAAAGCGGAAGCTTATCATCACTACGAATTTGAATTATAGCGAGTAAACTCGATAAGACCTCGATACAAACCAATATGCAGCATTTTCACTGAACTTTGAAGGGATTGAAAAAGTCTTACGAGAAAAAAATTTAGAAAGAAACTTCCCGTGATTCTCTTTTTCCTGAAGAGATGAGTAATGCAATCATGAGCAACAGGTAATTCAATGGATGGGATCCATTCCAATATTACTTCCTTATGCATGAAGGATGAAAACATCTAATATCTGTGGAATCTATCACGCATCATCAATTAGTTGAAAGCTCAATTAATTGTTCCTTGAGTTTCAGCAAATAATAACAAAAGTTCTACGAGCAATCAATTTGCCTTTATAACTGCAGAGAAGGGGAATTTTGTAGCAAATATAATACGATAAACAACTCCGAAAAAACAGATAAATTACGAAACGCATATATGTGTACGATATGTGCTCAATCGATTACACTAAAGCGCTTGATTAGGTTTTTAACTCATCAGTGATACTTTGCCCAAGAAATAAGCGTTTTAGTAGGGTTACATTTTAAATGGCAAATAATCCTCGCAGGACATTCAAGGCATGCGAGGGAAATTGTTCATTTAAAACTGAAATGGGGTGAGATAAAACATAAAACTTCACCTCCGAAATTATTTACACTCACAAGAAAGGAAGTGTTAAAAAGCCTTAGAATGGGAAGAGAAACTCGAGTGAGCTTTCCTGAGGAAATTGCAGTGTTTGCAGGAAGCTCGGAATTACTTCCACGGTGAACACGGGAACTAGAATTGGCCATTTCAGAGGCTGGTCTCAGAATAAACTGCAACAATAACAAGTTCGTCTTCAATTGTGTTGCTCTTTCTAGAAGATCGAATTGATGGAGTTGTACTCGAGGGAATCGCCAAGTGGGGATTTTTTAATAACATTGTTTCAGACAGATCAGTATTCGGAGAAATAGATAAAAATGAAATCGAGATCACAAGTTAGAAATTTTTGTGCCTTAAAATTAAATATCCTGATTTTTCTCAAACTCGTATGCTGTCAGGTTTTACAAATGCCTGCTGATAAGGTGAAATTCCAACCGTACAAGTTAGGACTTAGTAAAGTGAGAACTTTGAGGAGACCGGTAACGCTAAATACGCATTTCGAGAGGCAAACTCTCTCCTCATCAGTAGCTAATGTTAACTCTCCTCTAAGTTCCCATTTGCATGGCTAGGAGTTAGAATTTCAAGTTAACAGTTACCTTCGCCATTGCGTCATCTTTTATTTATTACAATTTCTTATATTTACGACGGAAAATATTTTTTGCGAAGGCGAAAACGATTCTTTTTTTGTGAAACTGTAATACAGAGAAAGTTATAATGACAAGAGCAGACCACGTTGAATGAGATAAAGATTAACCTTTAGAGTCAGAAATAAACGAAGATATCCCTCGAGGCAGCGCATCACAGAAACTGAATTACAGGGTTATCGGTAGTTATAAACAAAGTATCGGTAGTTATAAACAAAATATCGGTAGTTATAAACACATTATCAGTAGTTATAAAAACAATATCGGTAGTTGTAAACACATTATCGGCGGTTATAAACACAATATCGGGAGTTATAAACACATTATCGATAGTTATAAACACAGCCATACCCACCCATTAACAAGTATTTTTTCACTACGGAAAGCCATTTAAACATAGTTAGTAATAAATAGGTTATTTTAATTAGTAAATAAAAGTGAAGATTTAATTTTTGGTTTAACAACGAAAAGAAATGAGGTTCCTGATAAAAATATATAAATACAAATATATATTTTTCCGAAGTTATTTCTTTCGTTATACTTACTTTATACAGTAGTTGCTGCTTCGCGAAGACAGTACCCGATGAAATTGAATCATAAATCAAAAAATTAATTACTAATGGAAAGCGATGATAACTACTAAATTAATAAGTATGAGTGAAAAATTGATGAAGGAAGAGTGTTCGTATCTTACATATACAGACAGTATTACAATCTCTTAGTATGTAATTAGGTATTCTAACGGTAATGTGTACTTAATGGTTCGAGAAATGATGTGACTATTACGTATTATAGAGGGAAGTCGTAGATGATAAGATTAAAGTGATTACCAAGAAGAAAATATGAGTTGACGGAACACGTTCTTTGGAACTTCACTGTAATACATTGTATTACATTAGTAATAGCTTGGAATA
Source organism: Uropetala carovei (assembly GCA_036926305.1). Lineage (NCBI taxonomy): Eukaryota > Metazoa > Arthropoda > Insecta > Odonata > Petaluridae > Uropetala > Uropetala carovei. Next base: position 558,053 of record JAXCHB010000092.1, read on the forward strand.
ATTCTTGATAGGAAGGAATGTCTATGTCATATTTTCGCTTTTACGAGGCTAGCTCATAAATTAATTAAACACGACAACATTTAGTTGGTAATACCTATTTTTAAGACAATAAATCATCCTTAAATTACAACACTATAAGAATTATTAACTAGAACTTCATTAAACAATTTAAAGTTGTTAACAAAAATGATTACGAATGATAAGTAAAATAAAAACAATATCTTCTTGGTCTTCTTTACCGAGAAATCTTTCTTTTTTGGTTTTCATGTATTCTTTTGATCACTAACCGCGGTCAAACGCCAGTTGTACGGAGGAGTTGCCTGACGAATCTTTCGGAGAACCACAACTTCGGACGAATACATATATACCCAAATCTATCACGGATCAAATTTTATTTTAAAATAATTTTATATTATTTAAAAAGGACTTTAAAATAACGTTATTCAAAGCAAACTTATGACACGTAAAAAGGAAAAACTCAAATTTACCTATAAGGGAAGGCCTTGAAACGCCAAATCGCGATACTTCTCCATGTTGTTATAAAATGCTTCAAATCTCAATGTTCTGTCACTATTCATATTTTCTATACATCTTACTATGTACTCATAAATCTGCGTGGATGATTCAGGAATGGGACGTATTGCATGATACCTAGATTTGAGAACACTAAAAACTTATTCTATGAGGTTTAACTGTGGAGTATATGGAGGAATAAATTTGTAGCTGACCTCATTCATTTCAAGCCAAGAAATCACATTTTGACTGTGGTGAAATTTTACATTATCCTTAACTATAATGTGGCCTTCTTTAAATATATCCTTAGATTTACAGTCTTGAAGAAATTCAATAAAAAATCTGTGTTATTGGATCCCTCTTTTATTTTGAAATTTCCAATTCCATTAATTGTGATTATAGCAATCAAGCTGATGTTTCTCTCCCGGTTGGTAGGAACCATTCTGAGAGCCTCAGTGTTTTTTGATGAATACCCATAATTATTTGTGCTATGTAAATTAAATCCTGTTTCGTCAAGAAATAAAATTCTACCTGATGAAACGGACATATTTTCACGGGAGTACATCTGTCTTTTTGAAATAATTTCTGGAGTTATTGTTTTCATAACTCTTCTTTTTAAGGGTTTTCGTGTAATACCAATTTTTTTAGATTTTCAGATATTGTAGATTGGGAACAGATCGCTTCACGTTCTCTTAATTTTTCCTGTATGCCTCTCTGGGTCAAGGAGTACTCACTTTGAATTATTTCACACATTTTGTCAGATAAATTCGTCAGCTGCTGTGCTCTGGGTCCAGGTCTTTTTCTTTTCAAGTCAACCTCTTTTGAATCTTCTTCTGCCTAGTGCACTTTTTCCAAGAGTTTGTAAATCACAGACTTAGAAACACCTAAATGTTTGCCATTTTAGTTGGAGGCTCACCTTCTCTCCTCATGTTGTGAAATATTTCTATTTTCCCATCAGTAACAGTTGTTCTTCTTTTTCTTGACTTTACAGCAACCTCATTTAATTCCTTAACGCTGGGATTGGAGTCATCACCGATAATTACGCACAATTTTCCTTCCATCTTGAACCGCACTAATTAATGGGTATGGCTGTGTTTATAACTATCGATAATGTATTTATAACTCCCGATATTGTGTTTATAACTGCCGATAATGTGTTTATAACTCCCGATATTGTGTTTTATAACTACAGAAAATGTGTTTATAACTACCGATATTTTGTTTATAACTACCGATAACCCTGTAAATGCAGCAAAGAGACATTTTTCAATTTGCAATTTGTTTGTTGGCTATTTATTAACTTACGTCTACACATAGCTTATGGCACTGGAAGAATTATTACGATAAAGGAGTTCTTCGAAACCACATAGACTAACACAAAATTATAAATGAAGTGTTCGAAACACTTTCCGAAGGAAAAGGTTTTAAGACGAAACATAATAAACTGAAGCACGTAAGCCAATGGCTTTTACGGCTTCCACGGCCAAGCAAAGCTTCTGGTTAGCAATTAAGAGAGATTTTTCCAGTAAAAATTCGTTAGTATTAATTGTATTCCTGAATAAAATGAGCTGATCTGAAGTCGAACGAATTAACTATTATATGATTTGACTTCGATAAGTTTATGGGAACGTTGTGGCGGAAAGGAACGTTTTTTTTCGATGAGACGGAATGCATTTGGAGAGAAAAAGCAGTGCACCAAAAAAGAAATAACCTCTCTTAGAAGGTGTATCAATTGCAAATATGAATTTCCAGTTCTAATTTACTGGGGTATAGTTTTCACACTGCATGTAAAAAGCCCACGAAATACGTAAAACAAAAGAATTGAGGATATAGGCGCGCTGAAATTACTCCATGAAATTACAAAAATATCGAGAGAAGTAACAAGAGAATGCAATGCAGCATCGCGAGGGGAAAATGCGGCTATAAAGCCGCATGCTGCTTTTATAGAAGGAAAACTTCAACCGAAATAAAAATTAATATTAAAATAATTGCGTGTAACGCTAATATTTCATTAGGAGAATGCGGGAGTATCTTTTATGATTAAGCACTTCATTTTAAGCTTGTATTTGGAAAAATTAATTTTTGTATCGCTTCTTTTCGCAACTGATTTAGATAAAACAGTAGAAGAAAAGGACAATGCCATCTGAAGATAATAAAAGATTTTTCGGTTTTTCTTTACATCGAATAACTTCACTATCCAAGCTGAAGAAACTCCTATTTTTGACCTCACTAAAACGCAAAAAATATTTTCCTAAGGCAGGGGTGGGTAACCCCCGGCCCGAAGGCCGCATGCAGCCCCCGCGAACGTTTTGTGCGGCCCTCGAGGCAGTGATGAAAGAGATCCGTAAAATTTAACATATAAACTAATATCTTTAATCGAAATAATGGCAATAAGGCATTTAATATTGAAATGTTAATCCTAAATACTCTAATTTACAATTGATTTCCACTTATATGATACCTTATAACTTCAGCTTTAAACTCTAATCAGGCCCGCCAAAGCATCGGCAAATTTCAATGCAGCCCCCCAAGTATTCGCCACAACTTAAGCGGCCATGGGGAAAAGGTTTTCCGTCCCTGCTCTTAGGAGACATGGTTCATTCACTTTACAATAAAACTAGTGATGTACCGGGTACCCGGCAACTACCCGGTACCCGGCATACCCGCCATATTTTCAGTACCCGTAAATTACCCGGACCCGGCACCGGGTACTGGGTCCCTCATGAGCAAAAAAGGATAACAATATAAACAAATTAAATGGAACTTAATATTTTACTATTAAACTGCAAGAAACATTCAGAGACACGATATATTAATTTTAATAAACTTTTTAATAACAGATTACATTAACAAAAGTTAAACTGGACCATGAAATAACATTTTGCATAATTATACTTGACGACTGGTTAACAGTACCAGCTTGTAAAATTTTATAAACTTTATAAAATCTTCTTAAGTAAGGAAAGAAATAAAAGTGCAGTCAAAATTTTAATAAAATTTCAACAATGGGAGATTATGATGAAGTAAAAATAGTTTTTCAGCATTTCGCGGAAGGAGTTTATTCCTCCGCTCTTCGTATATGATTCCCGCCTTGCTAAACATCCTTTCACTGGATATGCTGCTTGGAGATGATGATAAGTAACGTCTGGCCAATTTTGACAGTTCAGGAAAGATAGCTAGCTGCATTTTTTGCACACCAAGTTAACGGATTTTCTTTATGGGGGATGTTAAGACATTTAATAAAATTTTCAAATTGCCTCTCTTCTTTAGAAAAAGACGTATTAACCTCAGTACGTAACTCTTCTTGTTTGCTTTCACTTTCAAGCGAAATTTGCCCACACATCTTGAATTTTATCGTCATCATTTTTCTCTTCATCTTCTGTAAGCTCTCGTGGTTCATTGTCATATTTTTCTTTATGTTCAAACATTGGAGACAGACTTTTCATTTCTTCTATAATACAATTTTTAGCAATAACACCTATATTGGGTTCAAAGGGTTCAAGGCACCTAGTATGGTATTATTAGAGTGAAATCGAGAAAGGCGTGAAATTTGTGAAAAATTGGAAAAAGCACAAAAAAAGCCATAGCGCTACTCGGCCGGGTAATTTTTTTTGCTTCCCCGGGTACCCGGTATTATTTTGTACCCGGTACATCACTAGATAACACATCTAAAATTATAGGATTTAAAAATATTAAAAACGTGGAAAAAACAATAAAGGATTCAGGGCATCATTTGGTTATGAGAATTTTGAAAAAAATACGTCAGTAATTTGGATTCATTACTCTTTCAAACATTGCGTTTTATTGGAGACCAAAATGAATTTTACACGCCAACTCAAATTAATACTCGAAAATACGGAAATTATCCAATTTTTAAACTGCATAGCTAAAGAATCCACTATATATTTTGAATTTTGTTGATTGTAGATTAGTTTGTGCAAAATAATGTCATATTTCGCGATTACCTACTGTTATCAATTTTTTCATAAACAATCCCATCACTTAAGTTAGCTGAATACATTACTATTTATACTAGGATAGGATTTAAATAACTATTTTGGTTTTTTATCGGAAAAGTCATTAATATTATGATTAGAGTTCATAAAAAGATATCTTCCAACAAAATTACAGCAGAGTTGCCTATTCAATTATCATTTTAGTGAAAAGAATATTTTTAATATTACAAAACGCAAAATAATTCAAATTTTACAGAAAGAGTAATAGCAGCTTTACTCGATACGAGTTTCCTTTTTCGGCGTTCATATTTGTTTTGTTATTTACTTTTTAAAAATGTATTCGCATATTTCCTACTAATACGATAAATAATATAAAGAATCAGAATCGATGTCACTGTATAGAGATTTTTACACTAGCAACTTATTTAGCTTTAATTTTTTATTTCGATAATTATATCGAACAAGAATGTTCTGATTATTCTACAAAGAATATCTCTGTTATAATTTTGATTGATCGCGGACTAAAATCTCTTTGGAATCGTTTTAAATTATTATGAATAGCATTATGAGACAAAATTATTATTTCGTATCGTAAAAGAATACAGTCTTCCTTATTGCCGTAAATTAGGTATATATTGAATATGTTTACAGAATTCACCGCTACATGGTGGTGGCGCGGTATACTGGAAATTAGGAAAAATTACGAAAAAGTTAAATAACTCCCAAGTGGATGGTTCTACGAAAATTTGTTTCGAAGAAAACTTGCAACAAATATTATTCTCTACAACTTTGGTCCTTACGAAGTTTACCAATAACGACGTTTTTAAGGAGATATTTGACGGAAACCAAAAAAAAGGTTATTTATAAATAATTCCTAAACAATAACTGCTATGGAAAATTATTTCAAATGAAAGTTGTAAGAAATTACATTCTCTATAACCGTTGTATAGAATTGTATATACAATAATGATGTTTTAACGGAGAAATATCGCAAAAACCGAATCGGGTTTCGAATAAACCTCGACTTCCCGTTAACCGTTATTGTCCAGAAACCAATCAGTTTTTTGTGCCTATACTAAAGTGTTATATATGAAATTTGGTAACGATATGGCAAGTAATTATTGAGTTAGAGCGCCCACAATCACATAAACACATGCACACAGACATTCCGAAAATAGTCTAAACGTGTTCTAGGGACCTCAAAACGTGTATTTTCGTTGAAATCTCGAAGTCGATTTTTTTCATGAATACAATACTTTCCCATTACTACGTATGGAGAAAGTAAATAGGGTGTGTGTGTGTGTATATATATATATGGTATTTAAGGTAGTATAAGTAGTAAAGGGGCGCATGCTGATCCACAGCCCCCAATAGCCCAACTCCGCACTAAGGAGAAGTTTTGGCGGTTTCATGGAGGAATCTCTTTCCTGAAGTGAACTGAAATGATTAATGGACGAGTATCGCGAATGTTTATTAAGATTAAAAAGCAACAGAGAAGTTAAAAATAAATTTAGTTATTGCTCCATTTAATTCCGCATTTATTCGCCACAAACCTATATCAGTATAGGTTTCGCCAGGGAAATGTTCGAAACGTTTTCCACACTCCTGAGAATCACTCCGCCGTCTTACGTTATTTTTTTAACAAAAGGGAACGCGTTTCCGGAGGCAGCCATCCATTCCGATCAGAAATCACGCATTCAGCGACAGAAGTCTCCGCGTGTATTATCAAATATGAGGCGGCGACGTAAGGGAACCGTGATCTTCGTATTAAGCAGTCGCCGAGACGGAAGGTATGGGTCTAGCGAGAAAATCGCGAAACGGGAACGAGATGATGATTCCGCGCACGACGTCAATCGCGTGAGTACGCGTCTATGCGCCGATAGGATAAGTGGAATAGGGTACCGATGACGTAAAGAGAGGGAGGGAGTGGGGAGAAGCTCTCTCAATACTTACGATGGATTACGAAAAGCTTGGATTCCATTTTAACAAATAAACGCAGCGGAGGGGAATCCCCCACTTCCCCTCCTCCCCTCTCAATTCCCTCTATTTAACTCCCTGTGAGATTAGAAAAAATCCCGATTCCGTTGCTGCTAGAAGTGAAGACTTTTTTCTACATCTTTGTTTTCCAAATGGACGGATATTCTTTCCGATACCGCTTTCAAAAGTGTGTATATATATATCTATTAATATATTTTGAAGCGTGTATTTGCTGGTTTGTACATGGAACACCTCCTAAACGATAAAAGCTAGAATAACCAACTTTGGTACGATTCTTCCTTACATCCTAACTTAGTGAATGGTCAAGGTTTGGTCGACCGACATTAATCAGTGCTGCCAATATAGGGGATTAACTTTTTTCTATAAGATAACCAGTATGAATTCATTTCTTGACTTGCAAGGTATTTTCCTTCAAGCATTAAAATACGTAAATATAGACCGGTTTTTTACGTTTTTGCTTTATTCGACGAATAAAATTCTATACTATCTTATTCCTGCGAAGTGTACATGTTACATATTCGAGGTTTTCAGAAATACGATATTTGATTCGAAATTTTTTGGATTTTTCGTACTCCTTCCGGGCGTTGCCAACGCGGCAGTCATTGTTCCCTCCGATTCATTTAGCTTCAATGAAGCTTACAAGTAGACGAAAGTTTAGCGTTATTCGCTTCGCACTTTTGTTTGAGCAACGAAACGATCGATGTTTATGGAAAGCAAAGTAAATAGACACTGATTATTATTCAGGAAGCGTTTATAAGGATTGATGAAAGTAATTGAACCTTCTTTCGTCTATTGAATACTGGAATCTTAAATATTTTTTTGTAAGTAAAATCATTATATTTTACATTATAATGTTTAGTAAGGTAGATAAGCTCACGTATCTGGTGTATATTTACCAGCCAGTGTTCAATCATGGACGACTGTACGTTGCTTTTTCACGGGTTTCTTCCTTACAAGCCATTAAGGTAAACAATTCAGCGAGGCATAATTACACAGAAAATGAAGTTAGATTTGGCTAAAGTGATATATATGATAGGAAATACAATTATTGTTATATCTGAATGCAATACGTTCGGAAACTGATTGTTACAAGAAAATATGATTAATTGTTAAGAAAAGCTAATTGTAATTTTAAAAATATCTACTATATAGGTATTTTAAAGAGTTTCCATGTTGCGTTGTAGTAGCTTCACTAAATCCGTTGAAATTCAACGGGAAATTCTGCTAGTGTGTGTGTGTGTGTGTGTGTACTAATATATGTAACTACATAGCTTAAACTAATAAGGAAAAGGAGAAGAGATGGATAGACTTGAGACCTAGAAAAACTGAAAGAAAAGAAAGATGCCTTCAGAACGAAGTTGGAAGATTGCCTTAGAAATTGGAAAACAAACCGAAGACCGTGGATACAGAATGGGAGGAAGTGAAAGCCAGCATCAAAGATATCTTGAATAAAGAGATTGGGAAACAACAGAAGAAAATCAGAAAACCATGCATCACTAAGGAAATGCTGGATAAAATGGATGAGAGAAGAAAATGGAAAAATGTTAACAGTGAAGAAGGTAGAGCCAATTATAGACGCATAAACAATGAGTTGAGAAGGTAACAGATAAAACTAGGGAAATTTGGATAAAAGAAAAATGTGAGGAAATACAACAGATGGAGAAGTTAGGACGGTACGATATGATGTACGTTAGGGCACTGGAGTTAGAAGATAAGAAGCCTAAGGGATTCGTTGTAAAGGAATTATTAATATAGATGGAAAAATAATCGCAGAAACAAAGGATGTAGCACAGGTATGTGAAGAATACATTAAGGAACTATACAAAAAGCAGGCAGGATCGGTACAAATGGAACTGGAAAAAGAGAATTGCATTGAAGAAGACAACTTGGGACCAAGTATTATGAAAAGCGAAGTAGAAAAGGCGATACTGGAACTAAAGAAAGGAAAAGCTACAGCTGGCGATGGAATACAGGCAGAGGTACTTAGACTCATGGGATCGGAAGGACTAAAAGTGATTACGAAACTAATTAACAAGATTTACGACTCAGGAGAGTGGCCTCAGGATTTCTAAGATGTAACAATGATCTCTTTAAAGAAGAAGCCAAAGGCAATGCAGTGTAAAGACTACAGAACGAACGATATCCTACTGTCACACACTTCGAAGATCATCACGACGATTCATAATAAAAAACTAGAGAAAAAAGTCGAAGAAATGCTAGGGGAAGATCAATTCGGCTTCAGAAAAGGACGAGGAACTAGAGATGCTATCGGTGTAGTGAGAATCATACCAGAAAGAGAAATAGAGTACAGCCAAGATTGCTGCGTATGTTTCGTCGACTGGCAGAAGGCCTTTGATAGAGTAAATTGTGTACTGCTGATGAGGATAATAAAGGATATAGGTGTAGACTGGAAAGACAGGAGACTGATCAGGAATCTATATGTGAATCAAGTTATAAAGGTTAGGTTAGAGAATGCGGACACCAGCGGAGTATATATCGGTAGAGGTGTAAGACATGGCTGTTATCTATCGCCGATTCTATTCAATATATATGGAGAGAGGCTAATGCAGGAAGCTTTAGAAGGCACGGGAGATTTCAAAATCGGAGGAAGTATTATAAGAACAGTGAAATACCCGGATGATGAAGTACTTCTAGTAAGAAAGGAAAAGGAATTCCAGAAAATGATAGATAGACTAATGATAACATATAGAAAATACGGTATGGATATTAATACAGAAAAATCCAAGTTTACGCGAATATCAATTAAAGAAGAAGAAAATTTGAACATAAGTATTGGAGTAAAGCCATTAGAACAAGTTTCAGATTATAATAGGTACCTTGGAAGCATCATAACGAGAGAAGCAAAATGTACCGATGAAATCAGGACTAGAAGAACAAAAGCAAAAGCCGCTTTCAGAAGAAAGCAACTCATACTAACGGGGAATATAAAGGAGGAAGTTGATGAAATGCTATGTATGGAGTATAGCTTTGTATGGGGCAGAAACATGGACGCTAAGGAAAAATGATATTAAATACTTGCCAAGCTTCGAAATGTGGACATGGAGAAGAATGCTGAAGATAAAATGGACAGATAGGATGAAAAATGAGGAAGTGCTACGAAGAATAGTAGAGAAGCGAACGATTATACAGACTATCAGAAAGAGGAAGGCGAACTGGATTGGGCATTACCTGAGGAGAGAGTGCATGATTAAAGAAGTGCTAAAAGGAAAATGGATGGAAAAAGAGAAATAGGTAGGAAAAGGTTTCAGCTGGTAGACGACTTGAAAGGGAAAGAGAGCTATCAAGAAATGAAGAAGACTGCGGAAAATAGGAGTATATGGAGAACCAAGTTTAACCATTAATAATCACGGATCTGTCAACGGACAGACTACATATGATGATGATATATACATATACATATATATATATATATATCCCGCGTCTGGGAAAGCTTTAGAAACGTCTCTCTCTCTCTCTCCCTCTCCCTCCCTCTCCCTCCCTCCCTCTCCCTCTCTCCCTCCCTCCCTCTCTCCCTCCCTCCCTCTCCCTCCCTCTCCCTCCCTCTCTCCCTCCCTCCCTCTCTCTCTCTCTATCTCTCCCCCCCCCGTATGCTATCGTCTCCATCCTACGGTACGTGGATTTTTAACAAAAATAAAACTAGAATCCGCTTTATTGAATGCAGTTTCTGTTTATTACTTTATATATATTTAGAGTTAGCGTTTAAAAATCTATCGATATATTAAAAAAAGCGAATTTCCGTCTTTTCGGTTTCTATTAAACATTAGCATAATAAACTTCCTATCAAGTCGTTTTTACCCCTAGTCGAAGTCTTAAGGAAAGTCTTGGAACTCTTCCTTAAACAATTTTTATTGTATTCTTCGATTTTTTTATTCAAATCGAGCGAAAAAATTATATAGGAAGAGCGATAACATTCCTTAGTCATTTCATTAAAACTTTTCCAGACGTATTTACATTTGAATTTTGTGAAAGTTGAGTTCGCCGGAAGGCATAAATGCATACGTATTACTAGAAAAATAGAAATATCAAATTGTTACGAACATAAGACAACATTTTTTTACGCTATCTGTTAAATTTATAAGTAATGTTTATCCAATAAAATTGTGCCTTATTACGCGCGTTTCTCCTCCAGTGTGAGCGCCTATTGTCGTCGGTCAGTCCGTCCGTCCGCATGTTAGTTCTCGGCTTTTACGAAACGGATTTTTATTAAATTTGACATTAAGGACTTACAATCAAATATAATAAGAAAATCGTAATAAATGAATCACGTAATCCAATCAGGGGTACAACGTTACTGGTGACAAAAAATGAACTTTGCGTCATATTTCGTAAAGTATTGCTCATATCGAAATATTTTTCAAATAAAAGTTGTAGAACTAGTATAGAAGAGTATTTATTTTTCTATACATTTTTATCGTAGGAGTAGCCGTTATCATGAAAATCAAACCAGAATGTCTTAATTCGAGTTGAACTTAGAAATTTTCTTGCATGGTTACATCTTCATTGTTACTAAAATAAACAATCTCACAAACAAACGTTTAATTTACTTACGTGTGCATGCAGAATTATTAAATATGAAGAACAGGTATTATTTATGATGTAGAAAAGAACTTTAATACGCTATTTCTCTTACGTACATGTATAGCATTTCTTTCTAATACTCCATTTGTGATACGCTGTACACTTTCCTAACCTGTTTATCTATGTCAATAGTTTGTGCATATTTATTGTAGTAGGTAATTCTGTATTTGAGTGAAAGTGAAATAATTAACGCACGACAATGATAAATCAGATAAAAGTGTCAATATACTAGCTACAGCCTTCACTTATTAGCCTTGTGTTTTCAGTCCGTTTGAATATCAGAAAGTGTTAAAATGGATAGGGTGTTGAATAATTTTGAACTATTACAAAATTTCAGAAATGGCTTTACGCAAAATGTTTATTCAATGCCCCTCCATTGGGAGAGATTTAACGGATTAGCATATGAAAATGCGTCGACGGAAAGGAGAATTAGGAAAAGGATAATTAAACATAGTCTAAATTTTGTGAAATACGTTCCTCATATTCCATGTAATGAAGATATTTTTATAGTTAAATAATAGATTTGATCAAAGCTGCTGCCCTAAATATAAGCTCATAGAACATTAAGACAATCAGTGTTTGGAAGCATAATATAATTAGGAAGGAAGCTTTAAAAATCATTCAATGTAAATGTTCTTAAGAAATTTCAACTTATAATGGAATTTCGGAAAGTCTAAATATTTTTCAACATATTTCCAATCCTTCCTTTCTATCTTATTTCAATTTTTTTATAAATTTTAATAAGATGGAAACAAAAAAACGATAATATGACTAATGAAAGCCTGATTTTAGCTTTTACACGCTAGCCATTTTTAAATGTGGAAATATTTCTAAGTTTATGTGAATGTTTTCGATTGCTATAAGTTTAATAAAACGTAAGCGCACAACAAATAGTAGTCGAAATCTCAATTTAGTTCCCATATAAGTCAGACAGGCGTACTGCTTCAACAAATTTCACATCGATGCGAAGATTTCGCAATAATGGTTAAATATAATTAAGTATTTTTTAAATTCAATCAACAGTAACATAATTACTTTTATTATAAACAATACTGAAACGTTATTTGAGACAGAATATAACCATATTTTACGTTTCTGCGAGTTCATATTTTAGCAGTGAAATGACATTAATTTAAGACTAAAACTCGCGTCTTTATTTTCCTCTCCAGAAAATGTTATGATTTTCACCGTTTTCTTGAAAAATTAATTCTCAAAACATAGGTAACCAACACGAGAGTCATATGTTCGAACCGTTTTTCTTGTGAAATTTGTAATTCGCTAATTTGAATTGCGATTTAAATCACTGATAAATAGGTAACGAGAAATTAGTCTCAAGAATAATAAAAGAACAAACACCATCTTTCGTAATTATAAATTATCTAATGTTGTTTTCCCTGAAACATACAGAACAGATAAAAAAAAGTAGTTTCTATACATCATTCAAAAACAAAATTTTAATCTCATCTGGATTACCACAAACTATAAATTGTAGCATTACTACCCTTGCTTCGGGTGAAACCAAATATTTTATTTATTTTTTCCTTTTTTCAGGGTTTCATAAACCCCATCATCTTCCTTCCACCATATCTATCAATCCCTAAACGAATCCTCCATTTTTATTAAACGATGGCCATCAGAATGAGGTCGCTGCTTTAACAGAAGCTATTGATCAGGGGTCTTAGGTTTATCTCCGGATGAGCAACTTCCATTGAGACTCCTCTGCGTCGGCAACAATTTGTTCCGACTTCTGGCTGTTCCTAAAAACCACCGGAATACTTTCAGATAAATATTATATATATATATATATATATATATATATATATATGTATGTATATATATATATACACACACACACACTTCATAAAGATAGCTGACACTAGATTCTCTTGACTTTCAACGCAATTCGTTGTTCCTCTTTCTTCGCAGCTCACTTAGACGAAAGTGGAAGAGATTAAGTTCTCGTTTACTCTAAGGCACAAAATAAGGCCCGCGGGCCAAATTTGGCCCGCCGAGACTTTTTGTTTTTCCCGATCGAAGCACGGAGTATCTCAGCTGGTTAATTCCTTTAATATAAAAAATTCAATTAAAATTTGCAAGTAAATTATATTTGTTTGCCGCTTCATTTTTTGTCATATAAGAATTCCATGTAAAGTTTATTATGGTAATTAATAAATCGCTAAGAGTGTACTTAAGTTTTTATTATGGACAAAATTTTCAGTGTGGCCCGCTTAGACACAATCAAGTTCGATTTTTGTCCGCTTCAACGTTTGAGTTGTGCACCTCTGCTCAAAGGCGTCATAGTGACTGGGAAGCGAGTAATTCTCGCCTTTATTCCGAAAATATCGATTCCAGAGAAAAACACGTTTCAAGAAACTAAGTTGGGCATTCTGTTTTGTAATAATGAGCACGACGCGCTTACCAATTGTTTGGAATTCGAAGACAAATATATCGTTAACGATCACTCTACCAAACTGTCGAAAATCAATGGAGTAACTAGAAGCAGAAGGGCCCGCTGAATAATATTATTACTGGTCCCTCTTCCCATATGCGCTCAACCAACAAATTCATATGTTCATTTAAAATTGAAACCCGATGTAAATCATATCAAGTTGCTCTTATTAATCAATTATGAGGAATGCACTGAAAAAGTTTGGGGTCTTAAATTACCCTGTCCAGAAACTATGATTAACTGGAAATTTATTCATAAATTAAGTTTAGAAACACAAATTGCTAAATAAATCTATTTTATATTAGGAAACATTCAAGGTCCTTCAAAGGGCCTGCGGTATTTGACGAAAACCGCAAAGTTCGAATTACATACGTTTTAAATCGCATTGATTGCTCTAAAGGTCCCAGAATAAACATCGCAACTAAGTACCTAACAGAAAAGTTTCGATTGATATTATTTTTCTTATCGACCGATTCACACTCTTGAGAGACATTTTCATGCCAAATTCACCGGTCTTATTCAAATCCCCGAGCATCGGCGCCCTCAGATCCAGTGGGGCACAAACTCCAATCGCTCTCCTATGACCTGGTTGCGATCGCTTATCCTACGCCGTCGATCCTATGGGACCTGCTACAGACAAGGGACGCCCGAGTTCACCGCGGGGATACACTAGCTGCGGCCGCAATAGCCTGAAGGTAAATTTAAGCTCCGGACCCGACGGCCAGAGATAAATCACTGGGTCACTTAGGGCGTTGGCGGCGTTGGCCTAGACCGAACGGCCGCGGGTGTGGTCGCACCGACGGATGGATTACCCCAGCACACCAAATCTCCGGTTCGCTCGCCCCCTTTCACTACCCCCACCCCACACTATGCCACCCCCTTCCTCCGACGTCGTCCCCCAAGGTTACCTTCGCGGGTCTTCGTCCGCAAAGAGCTCCCGTGAGGAGACGCCACGTGGGGTGAGGGGCCTCTCCTATGGGGCCACCGGTGGTTCGTACGTAGAGAATGCCACCACCGGACTTACTCTTATGCCCTCGTCGAGACCTCGATCTGCTCGCCTGCCTAATAGTTGCATTCTCCGCCGACAGAAGAAATTACGTGTACGGAGTCAACGATCGGGAACGTGTGGATTCCTTGATTATAATAAATGAACAAATAATAAAACAAGGCGAATGAGCCAGCCGCGTGTATCAAATGGGGTGGTAAAAATAATAATGTGTATTTGCGTGTCTAAAGGAGGTATTTCTCCCATCTAAATGTTAATTTGTTTCCATTCACGCAGGATAAAATGTGTATTATCTTCTACATGCGAATAAGAATCACGGGCTTTCAGGGAGGAGATGAAGAATAAAGAATTGGATGTAATGGGTGTGGCTGAGGAAAAGATGCATTGAGGACAAATATTCCGGACTCGTTGCACTAAATATAATATACAACCGTTAGATTTTTAAAGCGGTGTTTTTATGAAAACAATTATTTTACGATGCTATTAAACTACCTTCCATTTCTAATTATTTCTTATATAATGACAAAGAACGTATATAAATAAAAAAGTAAAGCTGGATTATTATACAATAAAGCTTTTTATCTGAATTTCTAAATTTAGCTATCAGCGTAGGGTTGTGTCACAATCCGTCACCGATTCACTCCTAAATACAAGAATATATTTTTTAAATGTTTCCATAATTGCTGATCAGACACACTAATTCTAGCTCTACATTAGCGATACGTGATGGTGACTCAAATTGCCTTTCCATTGTAATATCACACACGGAACAATTTAGGCTTTATAAATACGATGGAATTAATAAACTCACCTTCACGGAATTATACTTGTGTTTTTGCTATGACAATAAATATTTCATTTTTTTTGTTGACATAAACAACTTTTAAACGTGCTAAATTTTTTCGCCACCTCAAAACAACACTGTCATAACTCAGAAATAGGAAATAAGTTCCGTTACAGTATTAAATCAGAAAGCGACTCGGCTGAGGTTTGACGATGGCGACAGACAGTGAAAATATCGGATTACATCCCAAAAGATGAGTCATCGGAATTGTATTTCACAATATGAGTAACATCACAAACTCCGTCGACGGAGCGTTCCCCAGTAGACGAATAAAGGGAATACCAAAACGCGCCAATTTTCCACGAAGTTGACATTTTTTTAGAATAGACAGATTTGTTTCCCTATCGTGATCGATTTAAAGTTTTCTTAACGCATTTTTAAGCAGTTAATAAAACCTCTAGAACACAAGAAAAAATGTGATACTTTTCTGAATTTATCCAGTCATTCTTATTATTGTAAATAAAAATAACTTCGTAGCAATGCGTGAAAGGATGAGATGATAAGATCGCTGAATAAATCTTTCTCTTCTACCATGCAATGTAATATTTTGAACTCGATGACAATCATATATAATATATCCAAACACCAAGAGAAAATTCATGCATATTTTCAAATGTTATATTTATAGTATAATTTCAAGCAGAAGGCTTTTGAACTGAACGTCACCCTGACTCACCCCGCTACACTTCTCCGAATGTATAGTTCAATGCAAGGACAACAAAATATCCCAAGATACAGAGGTGAGTGGGGTTAATTAATTACGATAATCTATAATATATTCCCGTATGAATATGCATTTAATTCGTTAGGAAATCAGTCTCAAAATCAAAAATTATCACGCAAGAAGTGTTTCGAGGAGTTGAAAATATTTCATCACTCACCGAATGCGATGATGATGAAGAGGGATATCCACAAGACAGGGAGGCTGCAGAAATTCCCGCGACCTCTCGCGGGCGTCGAAATGGAGACCATCGTGAAGAGGATGTGTCCCTGGAAGAGTTTTCGGTGATGAGTTCCTCGTCAGCAGGGCGGCGGGCGTTCTCAACCGGTTTTCTGGACTTAATCAGCGACGATTCGGTTCCGGTTAAACATGTACCGAAAAATCGAACCGATTTTGCAAAAAGGTTTCACAATTTGTCCCGTCTTAGGGCCACCGCGAGGTTTTCTCTCGAAAAAAAGACTGTGGAATTCGCTCAACGCCCGGGCGAAGCGAATACTATTCGAGGTACCGCAAAAACATACGAATTCTGCTCGGTTTTAGGGAAATCTAGTGGGGAAGAGAAATTCGCATTTAGCATTCTTTAAAGGCAAAAAAGACAAAATGTCGATTTACTTTTTTTTGGAGTTTCAAGCACTGAACACCGACACCATCGAATGCTTTTCCATGACATTCAACAACCAAGTGAATCAGATGTCGTCAGAAATAAGATTCACAAGCTCCACTACATGGCAGCGAACGAAAATAAGATCAGGATTATGGAAGCCTCGCAACTTTGTATTGATGCAATTCAATTGAAGTTGGTTATTTCCGTCAAACGGATACGAAATGCATCTCCGATATATTTTAAAAGACTATCTAAATTGCTTGGAGTGAATGAATCCTATCGCTTCCTCGACGCATTTTGACACGAAAATGTCACTTTTTTAATTTGGGATCAAAAGTTTGGCAAATAATAGTTTAATAATTATTGAAACAGGTTTCTTTCTTCTTCGTTGTTTAAATGTCTTTGTGATTAAAATGTTCAAGGTGCAATATACTTGGAACATTCCATTCAATACTACGTCGAAAAATTCAACAACGATAAAGAGAAAGAAAAGTGTTTCGTAATATTAATAGTACACTTCCGGGCGAAACACAATAAATACTGAATTTCCACTCCTTGAAAAAGGTGACAGTTAAAATCAGCAGGAATGCATAGAGAAAATCTGCGACTAAGTTATTTCGCGATCAGATATGACCGAAGAGCAAAAAAGGGATTCTTCAACACTCAGAACGGGAAGGTCACAGTCACCAATAACTTGGAAAAACCCTTTTTCACGAGTGTCTTCTTCCCTTGCACCCCGCACCACCCGCGGAGAGAGCACCGAGTCCCGCACTTAAAGGTCGTCACACTGCAAAGGCGCGGAGCATCTCGTGCGCCTTTCGACGGCGTATCGAAACGCGCGGTAAACAACACGACGACTTCCCGCTCGAAAGACCGCCGCTCGAGTCACGGATGCTTCCGGCGAGGCGGGACCTTTCCGATAAGCCGAATCCGGCTCGGCGGAGAAGCGTTCTCTTCGAGGCAGACAACGGAGCGAGCGTCGGAGGACGAAAAGTGAGCCCAGTGGCGGGATTAAACGCAAGGGCTGCTAGTTGTTGCGCGGCGAACGGTCGAGGAAGGCGCCCCGGCGCAGAAGCAGTCGGTTCGGCGTTCGCGGGACGAGTGCCGCCCGCGCACCGCCTGCCTCACGCTCTCTTTCTCACTGCCGCCCCTCCAACCGCCCCGCCCTCTTTCTCTACCGCCCCTCTTCTCCATGTAACCCCCGCACCGACTCTCTCCTCTCTCTTCCGAACGCAACGGTCTCTCTCGCTTTGCAGGCTACGGAAATATGTAGATATAGGTACATATGCATTTCTTTCGACCAGGCTCTTGCATAAGGAAATAAATTATATACATTTGATGATACCTAATCCGATATGCATACGGCTTATCGGAAATAAAAACATTTCGAATTGAAGTTATGAATCATTTTTTTTCTCAAAAGTTTTCGTTAACCGTGAGTCTTATGTCATAACACCTATACACGTTTTCCATTCTTATGAAGCTTGACCGTGGCGCAGCCGTTTTCCCCTTCCACCACCATTTGAAGTTTTCGAGAGGCGCTTTAGAAAAAAGCCGCATGCGAACGCTAAGGCGTAAACGCGGTAGATCTGGCAACACAGTCGAGCTCGGAGAGATGTGAACAGCACGATGGCGAGAGACAGACTGACTTTCTCCCCTCCCCATCGACAGTCTCTCGAGCTTTCATTGGCTGCAGCAGTAAGCATACAACTAGGATTTTCAAGGTCAACCTTCAGAAGAGTAGAAAACGGGTATAGCAAATGATTTAAAACGGAACTTGGGATTATTAAACATCATGTGTGACAATTTTAAGGTATTATGTCATTACGGTAACAGCGAAGATTTTATGCCTGTACACTAGGGGGCGGCAACCTTTTCTGTATAGTGGGCAACATTCTTATTTTAAATAATTCGGAGGGCCGCATTGGAGGTTACGAGAGATGAGTGTTTACATAAAAAATTACATATAGATATTAGTGAAAATCCATTGAGAATAATTTACTAGAGTTAAAGCGTCACCAGGAAAGGTTTTGTGACCATAATTTTACTGAAAATTTTGAAATTGTCTATATTAAATTTTACCGACAGCATTTTCAGCATAGCTTGATGGACCGCATGAAGCGCTCTCCAGGGCCACATGCGGCCGCCGGCCATAGATTTCCCACTCCCGCTGTGCATCATTTCCGATGAATCGCAGTTATCTTCCACAAATGCGGCTTTTGTTCCGTTTGTAAAATTTGGCGAAACTTAAACCAAGAAGAAATTAATAAATCGTGGATGCAAAATGAAAAGGTCCAAATTCGATCTCGAATTTCGTTCTTCACTTCGCGGGATACGATATATTTCGAACACTCGGTACGCACACGTACGCTTGCTTCTAGATCCAACAAAAAAGAACAATCGTATTGTGTATCGAGGGGAGCAACGATCCTGGATCCGAGCACAAAAAAGTTTCTCCCTCAGAAGTCGTAAAAAAAGAGAGTTTTCTGTAAGAAACAAGCGAAAAAGTACGGAAATAAGTGAAGAAGAGTCCTTATATATCGACAGAAGGAGATCGCCACTGGAGCCGTGAGTCCGCCTGCGCGGAACCGATTGAATTGTGGTTTTATTCGGAGGGTGGGAGAGAGAGAGAGGGGTGGGGGAGGGGGGGGAGAGGAATTTGAGGTGAAAGAGGGCAGGAAGAGGAGAGAAGAAAGAAATAGGATGGAGAAAGGGATTGAGGAGGGGAAAGGGGAGAGAAAGGAGATAGAATGGAGAGAGGGGAATGGGGTTAAATGGAGGAAATAGGGGAGAAGGGGGTTGGAAGAAAGGGAAATGTGGGGAGAGGGGAAAACGAAGGACATGGGACGGAGGAAGAAGAATGGGGATATTGTTGGTAAGGAAAGGAGGAGGAGGAGGAGGATAGAGGTTATAATACGCGTGAGGGTAGAAGGAGAAGGAGGGTAGCGTTAGGTAAGTAAGGGTTACGAAGAAATGGGGTAGGGACTCCCGTCTAAATCATTTTCTAAGGAATTGCGCTACCTAGCGGAAGGATTATATAAAGGAAAGGATATACCGTAGACAACACCGAACTCTTGACGGAGCGATCGCAAAAGGAAAAGGGATCGTGTTCGGAAGGTGGAAACGAATGGGGTGACACGAGAGAAAGAAGAGAAGGAGAGAGAGAGAGAGAGAAAGAAGAGAAGGAGAGAGAGGGAGAGAGAGATAGAAGAAAGGAGAGGGAGGGGAGTGGAGGGAAGAATGAGCGATTTGCAACATGGAGATCAATAACATCAACTGGTTGCGCATTGGCATAGTGGCAATTAAATTTAAAGAATAAGCACTTAAATGTATAAAAAATGAAAATTACAGGCGGTTCCCCACTTCCGATGTTTCGACTCTCGCTCCGAGTCTACTTTATAGTGTGTATTTTCGGCCGACAATCAGTTGGACGATTCGAGTCGTCCACACTGTACGTATCCATTTACTGATTGTTTTAAGACTTAAAAATATTTATTGTACAATATATACCACCCATTGGATCGTAAACTATTAATTTATTCCCTAAATACGGCGTGCTACACATTATTTCCAAGGTCCTGGAACGCATCTCAATTTATAACATAGTAGTTGAATTACCCTTTGAATTTCAACGGATTTAGTGAAGCCACTACAGCAAAACATAAAAAGTCTTTAAAATACCTATATAGCAGATATTTTAAAAATTACAATTAGCTTTCTTAACAATTAATCATATTTGCTTGTAACAGTCCGTTTCCGAACGCATTGCATTCAGATATAACGATAATTGTATTTCCTATCATATATATCACTTTAGCCAAATCTAACTTCATTTTCTGTGTAATTATGCCTCGCTGAATTGTTTACCTTAATGGTTTGTAAGGAAGAAACCCGTGAAAAAGCAACGTACAGTCGTCCATGATTGAACACTGGCTGGTAAATATACACCAGATACGTGAGCTTATCTACCTTACTAAACATTATAATGTAAAATATAATGATTTTACTTACAAAAAAATATTTAAGATTCCAGTATTCAATAGACGAAAGAAGGTTCAATTACTTTCATCTATCCTTATAAACGCTTCCTGAATAATAATCAGTGTCTATTTACTTTGCTTTCCATAAACATCGATCGTTTCGTTGCTCAAACAAAAGTGCGAAGCGAATAACGCTAAACTTTCGTCTACTTGTAAGCTTCATTGAAGCTAAATGAATCGGAGGTAACAATGACGGCCGCGTTGGCAACGCCCGGAAGGAGTACGAAAAATCCACAAAATTTCGAATCAAATATCGTATTTCTGAAAACCTCGAATATGTAACATGTACACTTCGCAGGAATAAGATAGTATAGAATTTTATTCGTCGAATAAAGCAAAAACGAAAAAAACCGGTCTATATTTACGTATTTTAATGCTTGAAGGAATATACCTTGCAAGTCAAGAAATGAATTCATACATGTTATCTTATGGAAAAAAGTTAATCCCCTATATTGGCAGCACTGATTAATCACGGTTGACCAAACCATGACCGTTCACTAAGTTAGGAAGTAAGGAAGAATCGTACTAAATTTGGTTATACTAGGTTTTATCGTTTAGGAGGTGTTCGATGAACAAACACACAAAGACACGCTTCAAAATATATTATAGATAAGGGATGTATGTTTAGTTTTTAATTACAAATTAAGAAAATTAGTTGAATAACTCGATCAAAAATAAACTTAAGAGGACTAAAATTCCCGGACATTAAAATGGTTGAGGTATAGAGCGTTAAAGAAAGAGACAACCAGAAGTAGGATTTTAGTAATATAGATAAAAAAATATAAATATCATGAAGTCTTGTGTCGACTCGGTTACATAGCAACCAAGCGTTACACCGTCCTCACCGCCTCGCGAATACTTGCTTTCAATACAATCCCGTCCAAAAACTCTTAATGACAAAAACTTAACTTTCCGTCATATCTCGTAAAATATTTGTATATCAAAATAGTTTTTATACTAAACTTGTAGAATTAGTAAATTAAAGTATTTAATTTTCTATACATTTTTATCGTAGGAGTAGCCGTTACCAAGAAAATCAGACAGGAATGTCGTAGTTCGATTTGATCTTCAATAAATTTCTTGCATGGTTTCTTCATTATTGTTGCTAAGATAAACAATCTCGCAAAATACGTTTAATTCCCTTACCTGTGCATGCAGTATTTTTAAATAGGAATAAAACGGTTTATTTATGACGAAGAAAATAACTTTATAACGCTATTTTCCTTACGTATACTAAAAGAGTTTTAAGAACTGAATAAATTTCAACAAAGGAACAATTTGAAAAACGCTTATATAGTAATTTGTTTCAAATACTCCATTGCACGAAACGCACTCATTTGTGGTACGGTCTACACTTTACTAACTTGCTATTACTTTGGGGCTACTACTGGTCACCTGTGATATTTCAATTTTTTCTCTTTAAGTGCTTATTCTTGAATTAGTTTTAAGCAATATTACGAGATCGATGATTCTCTGTTTTATGGTTGCGATTATTTATATCGCATCATTAACACACACACACACACACACATACACATATATACATATATATATATATATATTTTGGGCAACTAGGTGTTGAAGGAAACCCAGTGAACACTTACCGGAAGTAGAGCCGCTGGGGTGTTGGAGAGACACATTTGTAGAGGTTAGAGCTTTCGGGATGATCCCTTCGTCAGCACAAGACACACACACACACACACACACACACACACACATATATATATATATATATTCCCTTTTCAGCTCCATTAAGCCCAATGGCGACTCAAAACTATGTTGCGGTACTTTTAATGAGATTGCGTTTGAAATATCTGTTTCAATTTAGGTCTGGAATGCGATTGATGATAAAATCAGGGCCGCCCAAAATGGGGGATGCGAGGCATCCGAGCCCCCTAATACTGGGGGCTACAGAAGTTCTCAATTATTCAAATATCGAGTGTAAATTTTGCAGAAACGTTTACTGAAAATCACTTTCAAACTGATTTCCAAAATAAGAAAAACTCCGTCAAAGTTATAATATTAAACAGGGGCTCTGTATATAGTTCCTTATTACTATAAATATTTATATATCGTAGGGACCCCATTGATATTCACATCCGGGCCCCCTTCAGTGTTTCGCCGACTTTGAATTACAAGTAAAGTTTCAGAATTACAATGCGAAAAACTCGATGCAACACACGTTGTACAAACTTTCTCATATACTAACGCGTCGTTTAGTTGTCTGTAGAAAATGAAAATCGTATGAGTTTGTTCTTAGAAAATCCAATTTTTGTTAAAGTTGCCCAAGAATAAACTAGACTTACATTCATTCATTGAGAAAAATAAAATATGTAGTATTATTGTAGATGCAAACTCAAGTAAATGTATGAAATTTGATCAAAATCGTTAGTGCCGTTTTTGAGAAAATCGAATTATTGTTAAAGTTACCTAGAATAAACTAGCCTTATATTAATTTTTTGAGAAATATGAACTATATAGTATTATTGAAGACGTAAACTTAAGTAACTGTACGAACTTTGATCAAAATCGTTATAGCCGTTTTCTAGAAAATCGGATTGTTGTTAAAAATGCGTAGAATAAACTACTCTTAATTATTGATCAATGTCAACCATTTCTATATATACTCTGCTGAGTATGATAAAATGCCTAAGTACGAGATTTCATTCATTTTCGCTCTACCGTCTAGGCTACATCGCCAGTAACAGACAGACAGACGGCATTGCGAAAACCACTTTTTCGGTTATAGCGACACCAAAACGTATATTTCCGTAAAAATCTCGAGGTCGAATTTTTTCGCGAAAACAATACTTTCTCGATACTTCGTATGAGAAAGTAAAAACATGTTTAGAGCAATGAAGAATCTCAGTCTTACCTATTTGTTATGTTGCTGTTGTTTTGGGTTCTTCTGGTTTGTAAATATTTTAGGAGTCTCCTTCGATCTTCCGCAGTTTTATTCAGCCAAATCCTCTTTTGTTATTTGCCCCTTCTTCCGTCACAATATTCCATATTAATTCCTAATTTTGTTTCAACCACCGATTGTTTTCAGAAGGAAGCGCTTCCAAGAAAGCCAGAATCTTTCGGGATATCAAACAATCTCTCTTATATATCCAGATGTTCACTTATCTTCCTCAGTCATTAAACAAGTCAAATAATCTCATTAAAAGTGTACTCAACTCAACCACTTGAGGAATCGCAGACAAAAGAGAATGATATATCCTGAGTCAGATGTATTTTTAATATTAACCTGCGAACGTTTCGAATTATATCGACTTCCTGCGTTAGATTGAAATGTGAATTGTAAAAAAAAAATGAATCAGCGTTACCCTCGCAATAGAGATCATCGTAGTATATAATTTGACTCCTTCGTTGGTTTAAGCCCAGGTGACATAAGTGTAATTCGTTACAAATATAAATTTGTTTCACATTTGAATTAATATGGAATGAAATACAAAGAACGCAATTCCAAATTTCCTAAAAATATCTTACGGCAACCATTTGGGGAAGAAAGTGGTTCATTGAATAGATCGGACCTAAAAGCGCCTCTTGAGTCTACCGTCGTCGTAAGGCAGAAAATCGATAAGACATACAAAATAAATTACGAGACGCCAAGAATTACGATCGCTTTATTGGCAAATTATATCTATAAAAGGCCCGAACCAAACAAAATCCACAATTCAATGTTTTTCCTCTCTCCCGTTTTTATTTTAACCATTATAATGGGGAAAAGATTCGGTTATAACTAAAGTATAATGTTGAAAACTAAGTGAACAATGTTTAGAAATATAACCTGTACTAAGTATTTGAAATTATACTTAATGTACCATTACTGTTTCAAAAGGCCAGAAGTTTGTGCTATAAATATTATATTGTTAACGAGCCCGAAGAATAACAAATTTTAAGGGATAATAAAATCTGGTCTTCTTTTCTCCTGAGCAAAAAGGAAAATTCCGAGGCATAAAATGGATAACAAACAGCTACATTTCCAACAAAACTGGAGAACGTTGAGATTTTCTTTTTAACATTAATATTTAAAATTTAGCAATTCTTCATTCAATTCGATGCATCCATATTCAACATTTGTGCACCATAATGGCTTTCTTTTTTCGGCTGTGGGTAAAAGTTCCTTTTTCTTTTAAATAATATATTATGCTTGTTCTTAAACGGAAGAAATAGCCTGCTACGATAGTTTAGTGATATAATATTCTCCAGGCATGTAGAATACTCCGGTTCGATTCCCGTTCATCGCTAGCGAAGTTTATAAATCTCGAATACAACTTAAAAATCCTCTTTGAAAAATGCGAGCTGGAGATGATTCCTCGAATCCTTTCGTGGTTTTATAACCAACAGAGTGCGTTGCGTCTTTTCTTTCTCACTATAAAAAAAATTTCCTGGTATTGTAGTTTTTGTCACAAGCAACACAACGTATTTCAATGCTCCAAAAGAATGAACATAAAAATACGGATTTTTTATCCCAAGTTTGTCGACTCGGATCGACTTGGACTTACCAAAGAATATATATTAGTTTATTTTAGTGACGTCATATCCTTGGGCCCGAGGGTTCCGCTGTATGTTGTTGTGTGTGTGTGTGGACGTGGAAACAGAGCGAGAAAGGGAAAAGGAGGAGTTGGGGAAGGAGTAGAGGGGAGAGGAGGAGAGGTGGAAGGAAGGAGGGAAGAGGGTGAGGAGGCGGGAGGAGGATTCAGGAGCCTCTGGCTACAAACGGGTATAAATCGAAACGCCATCTTGCGACCACGGTCCCGAATGATCGCGATAGAGGTAAACTACTGAGGTAGAAGAGGAAAGAGAGAGAGAACGGATAAGAAGAAGAAGAAAGAGACGAAGAGAATAGAAGAGGAGAGTTTAATATCCAACGTTCCTCAAATATGGATAACGAAGGAGAGACACGAGCGCAGAATTCGTGGGTAAGATAATATAATAGAGTACGAAACGAAAGTGAAAGAAGAAAAATGGTTTGCAGATGTGGAGTTGGAGAAGATTAGAGGAGCGGAAATAGCTTATGATTAAGTAAGAGAGAAAGGCCAAATGTTGGATGAAAGGGACAGACAGACAGACAGGCAGACAAACGACTTTATTTAGGGCGAAATTGAGACTGCATAGTCTTTTCTTACATTTAACCCTACGTTATGGATTACAAGTGACAATAAAAATAATAACATATAAACATACAAACAGAAGACAAATACCCGAAACTAAACAAATGAAAAAAGAACAAAAAACACAAATAAGAGATTGAATTACAAATTCGGGAACTTCAAATAAAAGTAGACCAAGTATTTGTGGTAAATGGAGAGGGAGGCGGCGAGAGAAATGGAATATTTTGCGAGGAAAAAGGAGTTTAAAGGCGATTTTATGAGAGGCGCGTGGAAGAGGAATGAAAGATATGGGTGGAAATGAAAAGAGAAGTAGATTGGAATGGAGTTTGAGACGAAATACCTGAGGAATTCAAAGGAAGCGGGACATGAAGAGACAGAGAAGGGAAGAGGAGGATGAGGCAGAGGAAGCTGGCTCGAGAGAAAACATGCCGAATGAGGCTCGTTGCAAAGCTCTTCCTGAAACCAATTCTTTCGAATCGCGGAGTATGAATTCTCACGAAATTCCAGTTCACTCCCACTGTTCGCACCCTCTTGTCGCACGCCAATTCGCCTCGCCACCTTCTCCTCCCCCCCTCTCCACTCCCCCCCCCTCCCCCCTCCACTCCCCCCTCCACTCCCCCCCCCCCTCCCTCGCCCCTAGCAGTTGCTACTTCTGTCTCGCGAGATGAAAGGGCTCTGACAGCATAAGGTGGCGTTCGCGAAGGGGGTTAGGGTGTCCGCGAGAAGGCTAAACACTTTAGGTAGCAGCAGACTGGGTTGTGAATGCCTTCACTCTGCCAGAATACTTGGTTGTGTTCCCTCACAATTCCCCCCTCTCCTCCCTCCCTCCCCTCCCCACTCCCCCTCTCTCCCTCCCCTTCTGCAATCCTTCTCCTCCCTATCCCTCGTTCTCTCTCAAACTCTCCCTCTGCGAAGGTATGCATTCCCTTCGCAATAGGGAACCCCTTTGTACAGCTGTCTTTTCCTCCTGTTTTTTCTTCGCTTCAGCATCGGCTGAGGGAATAAAAGGAATGAGAAGAATGCTATGCTTCTCAATATATATTGGAAATCACGGCGGACATAAACTTTTCGAGTTTCGAATCCTCGGCTTGCGTTTCCAACGGAGATAATCAAAAGGTAATTGAGGATTAAAACAGGAACGCGATAGTCCGTTTTATTTTTGCATAAAGTTTATTATAATATTTGTTGGGATGTTAAATCTGGATTCATTTTAGTCAAAATTAGAACATTCTCTGAACAATACCTATCTTGAGATAATTATTGCAAGCTCTGCCATTCACTAAAGCTTAACTAAATGTGCCGTGTTTTTAGAATTTGCAGTCATACTATTGTGTTTGTACTCCATTAAAAATCAAATTCGACTCCAAAGAGCGGTATAAAAAATTAGATTATTTTTTCTAATATGGCAATTTATCGTCGTTAATAGGCGATTATTTAAAGATATTTTGAAAATTTACCATAATATAGCAAATAATTATCTAAAAATGTGATTATAGGGAGCATAAAATAAAGATGTTCAGAATCGCCATTGTTTTTTTACTAATTTGTCGTTTCCTATTTTATTTTGTTGATAAAATCCGAATTTTGACAGAAAAGTGTTTTATTAAAAACGAATTCTCTTTCAAACGAATCTTTTGATACAATCTAAAGTATGTTGAGCACTTGGAGATATTATATGAAGGTAGATATTATTTCTACGTTAACTTAATAAAACAAACTGTGGCTCAACCAAACGACCGAATAAGAGAAAGTTTCCCAATTAATTGACTAATTTAACTGTTCCGTTAATTGATATTAATTTTCGGTTTCTTTAATCTATTTTTGCCCATCCGCCCTGCTCCTACTCACCATAACTAACTGAACTAAAAGGTATTAAATAGATTAAATTTTCCGGTTATGTGGATAATATTTATCAGTTAATCTTCACATAAAACGCGCTTAATTTATTTTTACGGTGAAAATTCTTTCGGGAATTCATGGTATTCATGCGGTCTAATTAAAACTAATTTAAATTGAATTTGATAAAACCTATAATTTTGTTTTGAATTCGCAAGGCTGAAATTTCCATGTTTTCAAAATATGAAACGTTTGTACTGGCCAACATCTTTTTAGAGAAAATTTGTGAAATCACCTTATTGACAAAATTAAAACAATGATGGGAGGGGGTAGAGAGAGGGGGGGGGGAGAGGGAGAGAGATAGAGAGAGAAAGGGGAAGAGGGGAAGAGATGGTGAAACAGGAAGAGGGGAGGGGGAGGGGGAGAGAGAGAAAGGGGAATGACGCATAAAAAACAATCGTGTGCACTCTGATTTGGAAGATCTCTTTAAAGTCGTAATTATTCTGTGATTGGCTGATGATTTGGTTTTATTCAACAACTAGTGTGATTACCCGTCAAAAATTATGTTTGGGGGGTGAATGAAGCTTTTGTATTCTATAAAATAAATATTGCCCGTCAAAAATTGCTGGCGGGGGTGAACGATCTCTTAGTAGTAATTAAAATATATTTTGCATTTTGAATAGTAAATATTGTATTGTGCTTCCAGCAATGATTCTCTCCGTATTATCTGATTTGATTTTCTGATATGAATTATATTAACGTTCCTATAATAAATCATATTAAATACTAAATTCTTTAAATTTTAATTTATAATAAGAATGAGCAATGAATAAATCAGTCTAACAGTAAGATAAAAGTGAAGATATATCTCTGATTACCGGTCAATTAACATCTGAAATCTTAAAATGCAGATAAAATATTTACACCAAAAAGAGGAAAGACATTTCTTAAGTAAACTTCGTTCCGTTAATACCGATTGGGATCAAACTGACCACCGCTGAATTATATCTATTGGGGTTATAATTATTGGAATTATGTTTAGCTATTTTCTATAGAAATCTAATTTTTGTGTCGAATATACAAATGTACGCTGTCAATTATTATTTGTTACTTGATCCATAGGTGGTGCGAAAAAATAGCAGGAATAATGAATAAAATTAGTCATGGTCAAAATAATTTATGTTTAATATTTGAAAATTTTGCGTTTTTTGTATTTTTAATACATTTTGTTGGCTATTTCTGAACTCTTTCAATTTTTCTTAATTTGAAAAATTATTTGTATCTCGAGGTTAAGCATTTTAAAAATGTAAATGAAAAATATCCCACATTCGTTCTGATGTTAATCAAACGGAAAAAAGTACTCTTCTGAAATGGAACCCAGGCCATTAACATTGACGATGACCCGTTCAAAACATGGAAGACCACCGAAATCATACAGATCGATCTCGAGTTATTCGCATTGATGCCTAACATAGAGTTCGGATTTTACATATATTATAATGAACAACGTCGATTTTACAGAGTCTGAGAAACAATTATAATCCAAAGAGAAAATTTAGACATCTAAATATGGTTCTTCCCACAAATCACAAATTTTAAATAAATATCAATGACTCGCGTATCACGAATATTACATTGCACACTTTAAGTGTCTCCTCGCACAGACGATAGCAGGTGTCTCAACATGTAATGTTGCTTTATATTTGATTTTATTTCTGGTTGCTTTTGCTCATTTTCCTGTTGCTTTTATTTCCATTTAATAAGCGTCTCGCATTAATTATTTTCCCATTGTTCAACGCATCACTTCCATTACTATAATTGTACGTAAACTGCCGATAATAATATTTATCAGAAAATGACGAAGGACATCCGCTGAAATAGTATGCTATAGAGCAGCTATTCTCAAATGCGACCATGAGGAAATTTCGGTGCGGCCACCACTAACTTCCCCATCATACAAGGGATCCTCAACGCAGTAATTCGACTCAAACCTTCTAGAGCATTTTTTTGAATAATCAGCCGGATGAATAGTCTACTGTTCAAAATACGGAGATATGATGCCTCTCTGTATATACAAAGGAAAGGTTAATTGACTTTAACAGCTGGGCGAGAACGTATCATAACTTATTATAAAAATTCATTCATTATTCCTCTCTCTCACTCTAGGGGCGGCAATATGAAGTCTGGTCCTTCTAGAAAACAAACGAATGTTTTACTCTTTAAGCTAGAGGGAATCGCTGTAGGAAAGTCATTCGTAAACGAGCGTATCTGAATGTAGAGAGGACGTTCGCCTCACATTTGGATAGCTCTGTGTTGTTCTCTGAGAGCTTCGTTTTCATAGTTTTCACTCATTTTATGGTAAATATTTGATTAACTAGCAAGAGCGTCTGTCTTTTGACAATAATGTGATAGTAAGTGTGATTATAAATGCAAATATTCAGTTCAATAAATCGCCAGATAGAGCAACCAGGCTTAGCCATAGTTGATACCTACTGTTTATATCATTGAGAAATTTCAAAACACGATATTAGACATTAGTTTACATGTGAAAGAAGATGATGTGCGAAGAACATTTAGTGCAATTCATTTCTTCAAAAGTAAATACCGAAACAAACTAAAGTACGAGCAACTTGAAACTGATCTCCGGTTACCTGTAAAAGACGGGTGCGGATAAATTTCCGTTTAATATACTTCTTTAACTATAAGAAGTATTTACATTAATGAGTTATTTCATATTTATAAAAAAAATTTGATCTTACATGATTTTGAAGATTTACATACCAAAAATTAAAAAAAATACAGGTGCGGCCACCGGACAATCACCGTGGCCGCACATGCGGCTACGACATTATTTCCACGAGAACCCGTGCTATAGAGCCATAGGATCACGAAAGGGACGAGGGAGAATATTTACAATCACGGAGAAAAAAATCGATTCTCCCCATTCACGTATTCAATAAAATCTATAAATAGTATAAAACAATCCGATTCATCAGCTCTCTGTTCTCTACCATTACCAAGATTTCAATTTTTTCTACATTTTTGAGATAATGTGTTTTTTTCGCTCGATATGTTGAATGAAAGGCATTGCGAGTTGTTTTTATATTTGCGGATATAATTCGGTTTAAAAAAAAAAATTAACATCCATAACAAGCTGCGTAATCTAAGAATTCCTCGAAATACGTCATAACCTGACTCTATCCTATGTAGGGTAGTTCGGGGGTAGCTGCCAAAATCGAAATAATTCTCTCTTGTTTTGATATACGGCAGCATGATTCAAAAGAAGCCATAGTGTCTGTTGTGCTGTACACGGTCGTAGTAGTTTCGTGTCGCTGCGAATAAATGTTTTTTATTTACAGGTCATTTTGTTGGTGAATAGGTCAATTTTTACCATTAATATTTTTTGACGGTTTCACATTAAGTTTGGTATAACTAATTTTAGTGCTTAAGTAGCTTATGCATGCGTTTTACGATGATAACTGGGGTAGGTTTAACGTGTTTTGCTCACAGAACCAGCCATATTGCTTTCTGACGTAGTTTCGATGTTTGGCATCTTTCCCCATCTAGTGGCAGAAGATGCCATGTCACGTGTGGTGACCACTTTTCCTCGAAAAACATGCTATTTTATTAAGGACCTACCGTACCTCAAACAAGCGGGAAAAGTATCAGAGAAAAACAGACGCTTCATGGTAATTCTCAGAATTACCCTGGCTCTAAAGTCAACGAAATCACATCTCATCAACCCAGAGAACAAAACAGAAACACTGAAAATCGAGAAAGTTCTTTTGAAGAAGTGTCTCCCGTTCCTGTCATTTCTGTTTGCAGTGGAAGAAAACGAACAAAACATCATGCACAAGAATTAACATCAGAGAAGACACGCGTAGAAAAACGTAAAAGGTTGGAAGAAAAACCAAAAATGTGGTGTGAAAACAAACGAAGGATGTGGCTCGTGGAGAAAAGAAGGCCAAGCAAAGAAAAAGAAAGGCTAAATTGGAGGAATGGTCATCAAGTGATAAATGTGAAGTTGGATATGATGATAGTAGTGAGCCAGATCTCTTAGGAGACTAACAATCAGATGATTACTGTGCTACCTGTGATGATTATTATTAAGACAGAAATGGACCCAAAGTTGATTGGATATGCTGCACTAAACGTACAAAGTGTTTGCATGAAAATTGCACCAGGTCAGAAACCGCATGCCCGAAGAGTTTATAAAATGCCTGCTCCGGTTATTGGGTGGCATCTTACCCCAACATCTCGAGGAAGTTGCCAAAATGTATTGCTAACATTTTAATGCAAAACGATGTTTTCTGATTTTTTCCTAATTGTAGTACAGCTAATTTTATTCATTAAAAAAACAGTATATGGGTAAAAAATTGTTTCTGTATCTTCAGCAGTGGACTAGACGATTAGTTAACACAAAAAATTAGGCATCATCCCCCAACCTACCTTATTTCAAAATTCTTTATCTATGTAAGTCTGTATTCTGTCATTCGGATGTGTTTGTCGAATTCTATCACACTTTCGCCCCCTTTCGCTCTCGAGATTGCATCGCACAATGGCTGCGGAGATTCGTCCTCGCTTCCCTCACCACTTTCCTTCCCCCCCCCCCCTCCCCCCCCTTACCCCCAATTTCCCCCGCCACTTTTTCCTATCACATCCCTCAAATTA
The DNA here is from genome assembly GCA_036926305.1 of Uropetala carovei. Lineage (NCBI taxonomy): Eukaryota > Metazoa > Arthropoda > Insecta > Odonata > Petaluridae > Uropetala > Uropetala carovei. The sequence continues at coordinate 590,407 of JAXCHB010000092.1, forward strand.
CCCCCACCCTCCCTCTCCCCTTCAACGCCTCCCTCCACTTCCCTATTCTCTCTCACCATTTTACTCTCTATCTTTTCATCCATGACTACATTCCCTAATTTCCCATAATCTCGCTCTAAACTTCTTCCCAGCATACTACTACGCAACTTTATTTTCCCCCTCTTCATTTTCTTACAAAGGCCTCCTATCTCGTCTGCCGCGACCTCTGTCTCACATCCTTCTAATGCACTCTCTCCCTCTCCCAGGTTTATTCGCATTTCTCTCCTCGAAGACACAGCTACGTCGTTCTCTATACGCTTCCGCAAACCCTCTTCCTCCTCATTTCTCCTTATCTGAAACTTGGAGGGTAGATTTATTTATTTCTGCCGTTTGTGTTTCTTTAGATTTAAGTTTTCAAAAATATATAGGTTCGCATTGAGGCCCATTTAAGATTTTGTTTTGTCTGTTAATATCTTCGAAGATGTAAAAGATGAATACCTAGAAAGATGATTCCATATTTCGGCATTAATGCCACACATTCTGTAAAATTTTGAAAAAATCCAAAAAGAAAGTCGTAACTTAATTTGAACTTAAAAATGTTTACTCATATTTATCAATTCAAACTAAAATAATCTTCCTAGAAAAGATGACGCAGGGTCGGGTTTAAGGGGGGTCGCACTTGGAGCGCGCCAGGGGCTCCTTGAAATAAGTGGCCCCAAAAAAATGTTTTTCTATATAATATCAGAAATGTTAAATGTGCCATTTTAAAAACGACGTAGGAAAATTACTTTTTTGCTCTGTGATACTTTATGGGAAGGAGACGTAAAAGGACTTAAAATCAACAAACTAGAAGGTAAGGGATTAAAGATTCTCCAGGTTAATTGTCGAAGTGTTAGATATAAACGTGATAATTTTCTGTCTTTAATTGAGGTTTGTAAACCAGATTGTATCATAGGCTCAGAATCTTGGTTAAATCAAGACATATACTCAGCAGGCTTTACGGTGTATAGAAGGGACCGCGATGAAAGAGGGGGAGGAGTCTTCATTTGTATAAAAAGTGAAATTAAGAGTAAGTTAGAGTGGAAAAGTGTGGAATATGAAATGTTATATGTCAAGTTATATTATGGAAACTGTAAAAAAGGAATTGATATCATAGGTGTCTATAGGAAACCTAATAACGAAATAACTATGCTGGAGGTTCTGGCTGATAAGTGTTCGGAAAAAGTTGACAGTTATACGTTAATTGCCGGGGACCTAAACCTCCCCCACGTTCGATGGGATGGGGAAACGGAATGTGAAGGGAAATTCCAAATTATTGTTAATAGGCTAATGCAGGAGGAGAGTTTTACTCAAATAGTGGATAAACCCACGAGGGGACAAAATATTTTAGATGTTTTTCTTCTAAGACCTTGCATAAAACTCGTAAACTTCGAAATAATTCCGGGGTTAAGCGATCACTCTGCAGTAAATATAATATTAGAAGATTTTGAGACACAAGCATTTAGTGAAATGATTACTCCCATTTGGCGATACAAAAAAAGGAACGCTGAAGGATTCAAATTATTTTTAAGGGAAGCTTATTCACAGTGGGCTGGAACAGGGGCAAATATAAATGATATGTGGCTAAGATTTAAAGATATAATGTTTGAGGCACTATTGAAATTTGTTCCAAAGAAAATTATTAAAAATAATAGTGATCCTGAATACTACAATGGGAAAATTAGGAGGTTAAAACGTAAAGCAAGAAAAGTTTATAATAAAAGATTTTTAGGAGATGCATATCATTGTGAGTACAAAAATATAATCAAAAATTTAAACACTGAAAAAAGAAAGCGAGGAAAAAATATTTGCTGGGAATTCTAGATAAGAAGAATACAAACAAATTTTACAAATATATTAGAAGGAAAAAGGACAACAGGGAAGTGGTAGCCATGATTGAAGACAAAAATGGTACAATTGTTTTTGAGGATGTGGGCATAGCCAATGTCTTGAATAACTGGTATGCAAAAGTCTTTAAAGGAAGCGAGAGTGAGGCTGGAAATATAAATGTCATAGAAGAAAATAAAAAATCTACACCTGATGAGGCAGGATTAAGAGTAAAAAACGTAGCCTATATTAAAGTAACAGATCGAGAAATACTCAAAATTATTTCAAAAGAAAAGTCAAATAAATCAGTAGGACCAGATAATATATCAATAGATGCTCTAAAACTAGGTCAAGAAGCAGTGATCCCATATTTTAGAACCCTTTTCAATGTGTCAATAAATAACCAGGTACTACCTTCTGATTGGAAAGAAGCTAATGTTATTCCGGTATTTAAAGGTGGAGATAAATCAAAAGCAGAAAATTACAGACCAATAAGTCTAACGTCGGTAACATGTAAGGTGATGGAAAAAGTGACAGCTCAATATATCCGTAAATATTGGGACGACAAAAATTGGCGGTTTAAAAACCAATATGGTTTTAGGAAAGGGCACTCCTGTGAGATGCAACTAGTAGGCTTATATCAAGATATTGTTGAAGTCATTAATGCAGGGGAAGAAGTCGATGCAATAGTCATAGACTTTAAAAAAGCGTTCGACGTCGTATCACATGACTGCTTATTTGAAAAAATAGATAAACTAGACATAGACTGGAGAGTGAAGGGTTGGATAAAAGACTTTTTGAATGGGAGAAAGGAGAGAGTAAGAATAAAGCAAGCATGTTCAGAAGACATAATTGTTACATCAGGCGTTCCTCAAGGGAGTGTTTTGGGTCCATTGCTATTCCTGACTTACATTAATGACTTACACGAAAGTATAGACTCTGACTTACGGCTATTTTCGGACGATTGTATCATATATAGAAAAATAAGAGGAAGAGAAGATAAAGATATCTTACAAGAGGATTTGGATAAATTGGAAAACTGGATAAAAGTCAACAAGATGGACATTAACGTCAGGAAAAGTACGCAAATAACTTTCACAAACAAAAAGAACACCGAATTAAGGAATTATAAATTACTCGGAGATTTGTTATTAAAGCGTGACAACATTAAATACCTGGGCCTGAACATATCGTCAAATCTAGGATGGGGCCAACATATTAAAAATGTGGTGAAAAAGGCATTTAAAAGCCTTCACTGGATAATGAGGAACCTGGGAGGGAGTAACAAGAATACCAAGGAATTGGCTTATAAAAGTATAGTGAGGCCAATACTTGAGTATTCTACGAATGTATGGGATCCCTGCGAAACCACATATGTAAATAAAATAGAAAAGGTCCAAAGAAAAGCAGCACGATATGTTCTGAATAAATTCAAAAGAAAAGATAGTGTATCAAAGATGATTGAATTACTGGGGTGGGAACCATTACAAACAAGAAGGAAATTAAATAGGCTGTGTGGAATGTACAGGATCGTAAGGAACGAGGGGGGATGGAAAAATTCAGTAGTAGTTTAGAAACTCCAAATTTTTTCAGTAAAAATGATCATAAATTTAAAATCAAATACACATCTCAAAGACTATAAGTTGTAAAAAACTCCTTTCTGAACAGAGGTATTCAAGAGTGGAATGAATTACCTGGAGATATCTTTGACCCCTTTCCTAAAAACCTGAAAGACTTTAGGAAGAAGTGCAAAAAGTACCTATTTGGTCTAATTGATAAAAATCATGAAATGAGTTATTAAATTGACATGGTGTTAATGTATCGTTACCACCAGGTCAACAGCCTAATTGTAGCGTGAATACGTAAATAAATAAATAAAATGTATGAATGCAATCATTAAGAGAGTTCAAATAAAGTGGTAGTCATTTGGTGAGGTATCAACATGTATTTAAATTGCAGGGCCCCCAATTGTTCAACGCCAGGGACCCCAGAATGCCTACATCCGCCACTAAGGTGAAGTAAACAAGATCTAATACGTAAAAACGTTTAGTTTTCTTTGTTGTGCAAACAGAACATAATAATTGAAATGTATTATGTATGGCGAAGAAATGAAACGTAAATACGTTAATTTTCCTTTCGTACGCACTTAGCGCTTCGTAAGTGAATAAATAAAGGAATGAACTTCAATGATAAGACTACGTTACAATCACTTAAGTGAAGTATGTCTTATATAATTTTTTTACTTTTATCTCCGAAGGTATGAAATATGGAAAGCTTAAACTTTGACTATACATTTTCATATCGTTTCCACTTATTCTTGAAAAGTTTGAGACCTGAAAAGTTTACAGAGGTAGAAAGGGAAACGTTCAAACTTTCATTACAAAATTGATAGCGTTCTAAACATAAATGTCATTTTGGAAGTATCAATTATCCAAAAAATTATATATTTTTATGTAAAATATGTTTTTGTAGAACGATGATGTACAACAAAACACTAACGTAGCTATTAAGCATTTCTCATTTAAACATTAATGCCACATTGCACTCTCCGTTAGAAAACTATCGAAGCTCTATTGGCCGAGTATGTGAGGGTTAAAATACATAAGAAATTAAAAGCAAATTTTATCCATGTAAATAGATAACACTGTACTTGTTTCATTTGTAATTGTGAAAAACTCTATAACTATAATTCGGTTGTTCAGTAAATAATAGTGCAAATCAGTATCAGTCACGCATATTGTTCTAGTTTTATCAAAGGTAATTTACAGTTTATCTGGTTATCGAAATGCTGTCACTATGTATTTTAAACTAAAACTTAAAGGATTATAAGATTTATAAACACTTTTATGCAAATAAATAACATAAAACTAGTTTCAATCTTGAAGTTAAATTAATCAAAGTATTGGATCAATGCTGTAAATGAGTTATTCCTCAAAAGTCAATTTTTTTCATTCCCACCTTGATTATCAAACATATATAATTCTCTTAGTAAGTGTGTGCGTGCGTGCGGACGGTGTAACGCTTGGTTGCTATATGGTGTTAGATGGGAGAAAAGGACAACCGCTCATAACTAAAAACCTTTTCAACCTTTTTCGATCAAACTTTCAGGAATCACTTGACTATTCAACTTTTCAATTTGAAACTGCTCGCCGTGTACATAGTAGTCCTGGTTTTGACTCCAGGAGCATATCTTTCCTCCATTTGAATAACATGGGCATAGCTGACACGGAACAGAAAGTCTTTTTTCTTTAGCATCTTATAAATATTTTAGTGTATGCGTACGTTCTTTATACGTTTTTACACCGTTGAAGGTATCAAATTCAAAAGTTTCAAGGGCCATCCTAGGGACCAAAGGAAGAACTTGGTCTAGGTTTGCAGACCGTGGGGTCTGTTATACCCCATGGGGTCAACAAAATACTATTTCCATAAGAATTCATGGGAAATGGTGTGGAGGAACTCCAAAATGCCATGCAGCCCTTCACTGATGTGGATATAAATATACCTAAATATTAACTTACGATCACGGGAAATGTATTATTTTACGAATGAAAGATTGAATATTTTAATTCTGTTCATGTTTAGTAGTATTACATGATAAATCGCTCGAAATTTTCCTTTAAGCTCAAAATTTATCGGTTTAGATGTCCATTTTCTTGGCGACAACAAAGTTAAATTTCTTAATTGTTGTCCTCTTCAAAGGAAGATATACACGTAATTCAAGGAAAATCCACGCCGTGGCACGCCGTACAGGAAGAATAGATAACGCCAAGGTATACCTAAATATAGTCTACGAATACTTTTAAAGTGAGTCAAATTATTTTTAAGGAATATTGGAACATTGTTATCTTTTACCATTAACATTGAAAGATTTATCGTAACATAAATCGATACATCTACTTACATTTGTTCGGTAACCAAGATGTTGTTTATTGTTTACGTTTTGGCTAATAGCAGCTAATAGTATTGACATAATCCACATAATTTTATTGCCGCTTTAAAGGCTTCGGTGCATCTATCCATGTGAACATTAAGTAAGACGTTAATGCGTACAATACAATACATAAAATAGTAACTGTTAATGTAAGCATCGCTTGCGTAATTAAGGAATGGGGAACGTTTGCCCCGAGCAATAAAAATCGTTTGCCACTCTTTCCCGAGCGAAGCCGGGCGTTTCAGCTAGTTTTAAATATCTTAAAAATGAGATATCGACGGGGTACTTTCACACTTAGTCGGAGAAAACTATGAAAATGAATTTCCCTATCGTATAAATTCAAATCTCATTCGAAAAAAGTCGAAAATTAGGTTTAATGACTATTTTGCGTGATTTTTACGCATTTATTCACTTCATCGCCATGGAAACTGCAACTGTTAAAGTCTATTGTTGGCTCGATTGTAATGCGTAATAAATGTACAAAAATTATGATAAAATCATGTTAAAACATCATTTTATGTGCCCATGACTATTATTACTTTCTGGAACATTCTATTATGCGGATTTTATATTAATTTTTTACGTTTTAGAGCACATAAATGTTGTTGTGATTAATTTTTATTTTATTTTTAAGTAATACTTAATTCACGCATACCCGTCATATTTGGCGGGCAATTACACTAGTTATGTATAATTGCAGTATATGAAACTAACCCTTATCATAATATAATAATGTTTCGTTAATTCACCAGGAATTATTTATAAACATAATGTATGTAGCGTGTTCAGTTTAGAACCGCGAATGTTATTAACTCTTCAAATTTTTAAACAATCCATAATTTTCCCTTCAATATACTCGCCCTACCATAATACAAAATTCGCTCATATTCTCTTTGCTTCGAAGTTGATCGTTTTTTTTTTATAGAGAATAGAAAAGAAACGAAACCTTTTCTTACTCTGCCGCAAAAATTCCACGAAAGAAACATAAATAAATTACATTTAGCGAGTAACGAGAGAAGGTCTCTCTCTGTTCCTTTTGGCCTTTTCCTTTTCAACCGCACGCCATCCGCCAATGCTTCCATCCCTTCATTCTTCCTTTGCCACGCTCGTCAGCATCCTTTCACTCCTCCCCCTCCCCTCTTTCTTTTCACTTCCTCTCCCTCCCCCTCTCCCTCCCCCTCTCTCTTTTCACTTCCTCCATCACGAACGGCTATTCCTCAACGACCAACAAAACTCCCCCCTCTCTCTCCCTCTATACTATTTCACTTTTTCTCTCCCAATCGCTTCCTCTCTCTCCCTCCCTCCCTCCCTTTCTCCTCCTCCTCCCAATCAACACATCCCTCGGCACTTCTTTCTCTCCCTTTCTCTCTCTCTCTCTCTTTCTCTCCCGCAGTCCAAAGAGTCAAGAATGCCGTCCAAATGAGCGGCGTTTCTCGATAGTGAGTTTCGCCAAAGGTTGAGTGGTCACTACATGACAAGAAAGAGAGAACGAGAGAGATCGAGAGAGAGAGAGAGAGAGAGAGAGGGAGAGAGAGAGAGAGAGGGAGAGAGAGAGGATCTTATCTCGCGCACGGGATCCAAACAAAATTCTTTGTATTATTTTCTCTCTCACGTATACGAACGTATCTCTTGACACGAGTTTCGAGATGAAGTCGAACGGTGATGGTAACAATAGCGCAATTTTTGGAAACATAAACTTGACCTCTTTGAGTGAGAATATTTGAGAGTTGCGAATCCGAGATCATGCCTGAAAACACTTGATCCAAGATGGCGATGTTCGTTCGGCAAACAAATAGACGAGTAACACGCTGGCACTTTTAGTCCTCAAACTACCAAGGAAGGTGATGAGATTAGCCCAAACACTAATATCTTCCTTAAACATTTTTTCTGATTTTTGTCCTTCCATGTATTTGTTATGTAATGTATTCTTAATATAACTGTGGCAAAATGCAGAACATATCCAAAATATTTGGAAAAATATCGAAAAATGCCTTACCCAGGTACCCCTCATGGCATTATTCGGAACAATAATCCTCATAAAAATTGAATTTTAAGCCTTTTACCAGTGTTTGCCTTTTTTATTCCGTCATCATCTTTACGAAGTCATATAAGCAACTGCAGGCGTGTGGCAGTGTGTGTGACATCACTGATATCGTAGGGAATTACGATAAAATTGTGGAGGCAATTCATTATTCATTTAATATGCGTTGTTTAGTTGCTATTAGGTATATAATGAAAACAAAAGTTTTCATGAAAATATATTTTTGCAGCAGAAATTTCATTGAGTAATTCAGTCACCTCACTCGGTAGGATTGAGGTGCAAAATACCTTGGTAATCTCTGAGGGTTAAACGGTAAATAATCCACCTTTGGTTAAATTATCTTTATTATTCCGATAACTACCAATAAGAAGCGACGATCGCGGAACGATTGATAGTACACCGAATTCGCTGCACCACGTTTACCTGAGAAGAACCAAATAATGGATATAAGCTGAGCAGGAAGATTAATTTTCCGGATTTTTAAATTTTTGAAAAATTGAAATTCACATTTTATGTTGAAAATGCAAACAACACAAGGGACAGATTCCAAACTAACATTACTAAAATTACTTTCTCTCCGCAGGAAAATCCTCCAGTGCCTATAATTTTGTGAGTTACTGTATTACTTTAGTAATTTTGCTATGGTAATGAAGATACCCATAGCAACGGTGGACGAGTTAAAAATAAATAATTTTACGAAAATTAATTCTCGCGAATTATAGCAATTGTTATTCATATTTAAAACTAGAATTGTGTAATCGAATAGGATCCACAAAAATACATGAAATGCACTAAAACAGAGTAGATATTTTCGGCGGTGAAATATATTTAAGGGATTTTAGTCGATTTTCTCTTCTTAAATAACAATCTCCATAGTACATATCCTTAAATGTAAATGCGCTGCATTTAATGTGTCAATTTTTAAACAAATATAATGTTCTGAATTTAATTTTTACTCAAAGCATACATATGCTCAACGATAATCGTTCTGGTTGCTAAGTATTGTGTTTCGAAGTATTGTGTCAATAAATAATATTTTGGCAATAAAATTTAGGGAATGGTGTGGTCATCGATTACCAGAGGCACATATTTTGGGTTAACTCATTGGTAAATTGGGTCGCCTTTTCTTGCGATAAAATTCAATATTATTTCTTTATAAACTAATACTAGGATATTCATAACAGTATTATTCTGCTACAATAATTTAAATTTTCATTCGAAATTATCCAAAACCCCATTTCACTTAGTATTTGAAAATAATTTTGAAACGAATGTATGGATTCTATTCGTTAATAAAGGATGATAAATGGGTTTGCGCATATATAAATATATTGTTAGAATTTAGCATAATCGTTACTCTTCCAACATATTGTACTATTCTCCCGTTGTAAATAAACAAAAACGTTAATAACCCGACGTGTTATTAAACGAAAAGATAATTTTTTACAAGTGAAATCAATTTAACGCTTGGAACCAGCGAGTATTGGTTTTTTCTTTAATATGACCTGCCTTATTTCACTACATGGATTATTCCACGTGAAATTTTATGGCACTTTTCTTTTTTTTATTTTGGCATTGCCGTGTGGCATAGTAGCAAATACAAAAGGCATAAAACAAGCGAAACATATTCCATTCGCACCCGTTTCATTTAGATTCTCTTTCTTTATATATATCTTTTCGAGCGCACTACTTCTCCAATCTTCTCTTACTTCGATTTAAAAGTGTCCATTCTGTTTCCAAACTTTTCGAAGGCTTTCTCTTCACGACTGCGGCTCTC